>ML777062.1:570142-669128 GCA_009831015.1 Picea engelmannii | reverse complement strand
TCATTGCCAACATTGTGTGCTCTCTCTTGATCCGCATCCAAGGAGGAAAGATATTGTTTATAACAAAAACATGCCACATTGAGTACATATAACAAAGCTCTCCAAATGGATTGACACCATCAGCTGTCAATGAAAGTCTAACATTACGAGGTTATTAATTAAAAATTGGCCACTTTTCTTCGATGTACTTCAATGCAGAACCATCTGCAGGCATTCAAATAACATCGTCTTGACTTCTTTTCTTTGCATGGAAATCCATAAACTGTGCTATACTTTGGCACCTAAACAACCACTGGAAATGTGGAATTATCAGAATATAACGAAGAACTTTGCGAGGCACCTTCTTTGAATCTTTATCAGTTCAATATATACTTATTTGACATTGTGGGAATTCATTTTCTAATGCATATTTTCCATAGTATATGATATGATCATTAGGACATGCATCAATATCTTGATACTCCATTCCAATTTCTTTCATAATCACATATATTTCTCGATATGTGCATGGAAAAATATTTGACGTTGGTAATAGAAATTCACCTAACAATCTACAAAATTCAAAACAATAAGTCAATGTAAACAATATTAATCATCAATATCGCATCCCTCAGATGGGGTGCTCGATTGACATGACAGCTACATCAACGCCTGCTACCACATGTGCACCTCATAGGCCACATGGCGTACATTCTTCACCACATCCTCACCCCAGTCACTTCCGGTCTTTACACCACCTACCACCACCCTCACTCCTGCACTTGCATTTTGACGTTCACTCGCATGGGGAGCTCTGCGGCTCATGTATCCTAACAAAGAAGTGTAACCACTCTTCCCTGTCGCTTCATCTTACACCCTAGCCCCTGCTTCTTATGGACACGATGGGGACTCTAGCTCTTCATTGCCTTTATTTGCAATTCCAAGCACCAAGTTTCCAGAGCTCTCCCGTCCCTCTGCCAGCCTCCGAGCTCTGGTGTGACCTCACGGGGTTTCTAGTTGTATTTTTTCATTTGTTCCACACTATTCCATGACCCCATGGCAGGACAAAGCGGGGGGTAGCCTGGTACTTATCTCTTGGTAGAATTCCACCTGCAATAGGTGCTCAGGATGAACCAGTCACTCCCTTTGCAGTGCTTGTAGAAGCTATTCCTGCAGACCCTCCCCTGGAGGCTCTCCGGGCTAACCTGTCCCATGAAGCTCCTCCTACAGTTCCACCCCACGATGAGACTCCTCCCTTGGCACCCCTCCTCATGGCTACCCCAAACCAGACACCTTGCGCCCAACCAACTAGCAACCAACCTCCCTGCGACCTCTCCCCCGTCTGGAAATTCGCTCGACTATGCGCCTCTGCCTTCGTCTCCACCTCCGCGTCCCTTTTACATGCCCTCCCCCCCTCATCCCCCTTTCACCACCCCCCTTCCCACCTCCCCCCTGAGATCCTTCTCCTCCTCCCCTCTCCACACCCACCCCAACCTCCCCTGTGCTTTGTGCGCGGACAGAACATAACTCTTGGAAGATATCAAATTGATAAAAAAAGACCTGGAAATTATCAATTCGATGAAAAAATATTTGGAAGAGATCAAAGCGGAAATGCTCGACACACATCAGAAGGAAGTCGATCATTGGAGAAGAGTGGATGCCCTGATGATCTTCATGCAATATCTTCAACAAGCCATGGTAGAACGTGGAAAAGGTAAAGCTCTGGTGAAGCAGGTTTTTGTAGGACTGCGTCTTGGTCTAGGTTTTAGGGTCTTGGTGTGTTTTCTAATTTTTTTTTTACACCTTACTTATGCACCTCGGTCCGGAGTGGCCTAGTAGTCTAGTTACCTTTCAGTGGCATGACCATGGAAATGGTGGTTTCCCAACTGGGCACCGGAGCCATGTGATTTTTTTGGACATCTGGCATTACTAGTTTTTGGAATCTAGCACAGTGGTTTCCCTTCTGGGCACTGCAACCACGTGGCTAATAGCCCACATACAACTGTAATTTTCTGAAAGGAATCAATACAATACAACACTCTAACTTACAAAAAAAAAAAAATCATCAATATCGCATCCATACCATACAAATTATAAAACAATAGCAATATAGGAAAAAATTGAACCTTTTAAGTATTTGTGAACATGCAGGCATAAATAATTAAAAAATTAAATACCTTAGTATCTGTGTGAGGCATGTGTTTGATAAACCATTCAAAACCTTCAAGTTCACCAACAACAATATAGAATATATAAGATTTTTTGTTGAGCCTTCATAAAGAGGTTTACGTGACTTCTCAAGTAGAGGATCAACATCATGACTATAATCCTGGTTGTCCTCATCCATTGGAGCAAATGTGTCTTGGATCAATCTATGTATCTCATCTTCCTTATTTGTATCACTAACATTATCTCCATACGTATCATCATTAATAACTTGATTAGCAACTTCAATATTCCGATCTCGAAGTTCATCACCCTGTAAAGGAGTATTTCTACTAGTACTTGGTAAATAACTCTCTAGAGGTCGACAATTTGGGGCCATTGCCTATATATTTAAAAACAACGTACTAAATTTAGTGTGTATAGAAAATATAAAAAAAAATGATAAGAAATATTACTAAAATTCATGACATGATGACTATTACGGAGAATACATTAAATATTGAATAACCTCTTACCAAGGGACGATATTCATAACCCCATTTAGTGTGCCCCTTCTCCCTACAATATCTTTCATCTGTTGTTATTAAAATCCTTCTTCTTTTAAAGCCCCTGCAATCATAGCAAGAAAATAACATTTTCCATCACCCCTCGCCTCTAATGCCTCTCTAAACTGAGCAAGCTTCCTATCATTTTCGTTCATAGTGACAAATCCTTGTACTGACAAGTAATTGTCTTACCTACACCATACCAAAAAGTAAGTTATCAAATTTTTATATTATAGATACTCCTTCATGATATTTTAGCTACTCCTTTTGATTATGATATGTTTATTTACAGTGACCTACAATTCTCACAATTATTTTTTCTAAGACATTTTGACATGTTTATTTTTTATTATCGATTAAATATTAAGATCGATATGCTTCAATTTGTACTTTAGAGAAGTCTGTATTGAATCACTATGGAAAATAATTACACACCATTTAACGAAAGTGGTCAAAATTTCTCAAAATTGAATCACTCGACACCATACACTAGCCTCTAAGTTGTTTTGTAGAGAAAATGTGAATCTTTGAAATTTACCACTAAAAAGAGAATGCCATCCACTTATCATCCACAATTGGGTTTGGTTGGCTTAAATTATGATGTGTTGATTTTCAGCTACTTACAATGGTCACAATTTTATGCTACTTACAGTGGTCATGATTTTATTTTCTAAGACACTTTGGCATGTTCTCATTTTTCATTGTCTGACTAGTAGATTTCATCATGTTATCGTAGATTTCATCATGAAATATTTATATTTTAGGTACTCTTTATTAATAGTGTATAAAAAAGTTACATCAACTCCAAACTAGAGTTAATCACTACATCTAGAATTGCGTGTGATTATAAAAAATTGAGAGAAACAACATCACATAAGAATACAATGTTATATGACTAACATAACCTAATACTAGACTAAAAATTGAAATAAATTAGATAGGCACAACATCATAGAAACACAAAAGTTGGAGAGCTAACAAGGTTGCTAAGGGATAGGATTAGACCTAAGAGGATTTTTTTTTTCCACTTTCTATTTCAAACATTAGTCCAACCGGTAAAGTTGTTATGAGTTGGTGTTTTTTTAATAAGGATTAAATTTACATAAGGAATTGTAGGCTCAAATTGATCTAGATTGATAATGACATTCATTTTTAATGTTTGAATTGTCTTATTGATGGAGTAATTTTTCCTCTTCTTAAAAGACTTCTTTGAAAAATATTTTTCTTGACATTTCACATGAATTTCCATAGAATATACTAGCTAGATCCAAAAACCAATGACATAACAATTTTGAAATATGGTAATGCACATATAATATATTATCAAGGAAAAAACAAGCTACATGAAATTTTATTTGAAAAAAAATTTACAAGTTAAATGAGTATATGTAAATAAATAAATAAAAAAACATAAATTTCAAAATATGAGCTATGTAGATCGAGAATTGGATTTGTTCAACTAGTGGGTGGAGGAAAAAATAAACAGCTCAAACAAAATCCATGGATAGTGTCACAACTATAGAAAATGTGTTGAAAAGTCTCTTAAAGTCAGGTATATATAGATCGATTATCATCGATATAGCGACATAAATGCATGAGTTGACCCACAAAAAGTCAACTAGCCGTTGTAAGCCACATGTTTTAGTAGGTACTCTGAGATAGGAAATAGTCATATGGCGTTTCTAGGTTGTAGAATATTTTCCTGGGTAGGCTCCTGTACTTAAGACAACTTCTATGTCCTCCAGGTACTCTGGTATGGACTACAGGGTTTCTAGGTGCAGGGGGTGAAGCAGAGACTTTCACAATCTTAGGGTAATCAATAGGCTGTGGGGGTTTCTCTTGCATCTCAAGGCTAGGGATATTCTGAAATAATTCTATGGCATTTTTAAAGAAAAACTTATGTTTTAGAGGGTCATACCTGTCTTCTTTAGGTGTTGCTTTCTGAATCTAAGGTAGATTATCATCATAAACTCCTGTCTTTTCTCCTCCTTGAGTAACGATATTGAGTTTGGGTAATTTTCCTTTACTAACTCTCTTGATTTCTGAATTGATGAGGTTAGTTCCTCGTTGACGTACCCGATATTCCCATTTTGCAATTAGTTCTAGAAAATATTCAATTGTGTTCCCATTGGTTCTGCAGTGAGAGCACCATGGCCACCTCGGATGAGGACAGTCTCTAGCCATATGACCTTTCTCATCACAGTTATAGCATCTACTTGGCCCTCTTCTCCCGATTCTTCCTCCTCTGACTCCACCTCCTTGACCTCTTCCCAATCCCTGAGGATTTTCATTCACCATGAATGTTGTTCAGTCCAACCTGTCTGCAAGTGCATCCAATGCTCTACATTGATTGGTAGTATGTGTGGTAGATGAGAAAAACTCAATGTACTGTATTTGGTACTGTCGAATATTTCTGTATAATGGGGTATTGTCTCATCCCATGCCCAAGGATTCGACAAATCTCACAATACTCAACTGTCGGTGCTGGTTGGCTCCCTGGAAAAACATGATATGGGTTGGGGTTATGGAATGGTAAATTCACAGACACTTGCACAACTCCCCCCGTGGGTCCTAGTAAGGGTCCCATCGGATTCCGAGGAGGTCCAATTCTCCTCATTCGTGGACATTCATTCACCATATTTTCTTCTGTATAACATCCAGTGCACAATAGATGATTTTAGGGGCTAAATTTCGCTCATGGGCTAATTTTCCATGGTTTTTCCAAAAATGAGATTCGCTATTTTAAAAATGATTCGCCCAAATTCTATAGGATAAAATTATTTTAACTTAGAAATCACCAAAATTTTATAAAAACTATATAAAATCCTTAGAAATTTGAATATTTTTACAAAAATATAGCCAAACATTTATAGTTGGCATATGAAGGATTAGTAAGATTCGCCAAGGTTTCTACATTTTAAAATAAATTTCCATCCTTAAAATCATCCCTGCAGTSCACCAGAYATGTGATCATCCTGGTCTAGGTATCGTCAGTTCTTGAATATTTTCTGTAAGCGCTGATATTTTCCCTTGTAGTTGCGCCAAATTTACTTCTGTTGGGGGTCTAGTCACTCTCAGGCTCCCAAGATATCCCACCATGGCTTCAATCTTCATTGATTGTTCCAAGACATCTGTCAAAGTGGCTATCCACTGTTGCGTTAGAAAAATCCATGTCAGAGGTAGAAATCCTTGAATATACCATTCTCTTTGATGTTCCTCATGGATTGGATGTGCTAAAATCCCTATAGCGTCTTTAAACTTCTGGATGTATTCCCAGGATGATTCACCTTCCCTTTTCTGATTCTCGCGCAACTCAGACAGGGCCTATTGTTCTGACTGAGGTAGCTTAAAATCCACTATGAACCTTGTTCATACTTGGCCAATCGTGAATGCTTGACCTTGCATTCTTGGCACTCCTGGATCAATAATATTCATGTACCACTTGAGAGCGTGACCTCTCAAGGTAGTCTGGAACTCAACCAACTTATTCACATCCAAAGTCCCTCTGGATCTCCAAATGCTTCGCATAAAAACTAGTGCTACTCCACATATTCATCTCCCTTACCCCATAATTCTGGGTATCGGGCAATCAAATATGTCACGTGACCATCCATTCCTGATCGTGCTGCTCTTATCAAAATGAAACCTAATCGTCCTACTTGCAATCTACCAGGGGATCCTAATATCCTCCATGTACTCACACTTCCTGGCTGTGACTGACTAACGAATTGTACTGGAACATAATTATCATAGGAGGTTAGTATCGAAATTACCACTTGTATAGAAGAAACTTGGGGTATGGGCGATTCGGGGCTGGCACCACTAGATTCGAGTCAGTTTTCTTTGATCTGTGGAGTATCATTTTCTTCCTCTGGAGTGGTCTCTTCAGCTAAATTCCCGATATTTCCTGTCATTGGGGTTGAATCTTCTCTTTCCTCTTATATATCAATGCCGACTTCCTCATCTCTTTCTTCTACACCTTCTCCTTCTTATCCACCCACCTATGGACTTCTTTCTGTCTGCACTTCTCTCTCACTTAATCTTTGACTGGCTAGTATTTCCTATCTTCTCATATTCCACAACTCTTCCATCTGTCTTTCCTATGCTTCTCCTAGTCTGACTTATTTTCGCAGCTTCTCGAACTATCTTGTTGCTTTCTTGATCTTGCCATGCCACCACTTCTCAACTATGGAAGCTATTTTCAAGGCTCGCTCATATCTTGAGTCCATTTCTTTTTGTTTCCCCCTCTTATCAAATAATCGTTCCCCTCTCTCAGGCCATGAATCTACCCCAACCTCTCCCTAACCCAAGAGAGGGTGTTTACACTACCATCTCAGTCGAGGACATAGTCAACATCCCCTCTTCCATCAAGAAAACTTTAATCCATAGGGGGATCTCTCTCAACAGTCCTCCCCTTGAGGCTTTCTTAAAATCTGCCTCTTCTCGTGAAAAATATTGGTGATTCTCAACTGAAAACTCAATAATGTATCCTTCTAATGTGGTATTGACCCAAAAATCAATCGCTTGCGTGACTGGGAAATCCAGCTGATGAAGTTCTGTAATATTTTCTGTGTCCCAAGTACAGGTCCTCTTGGATCGTTCTTGGAACTCTGGAGCTTCTTGGAGCCCATTTATCCAGCGGAAAAGTTATTTTTGGAAATTAACCCATAATATCTTGTACTAGTTGCTCGATATTTCTGAGTAAAATATTTCCTCATGAGTATCTTCCACAGATTTTACCCTCAGCTCCGCTTCTTTCCATATGAAGGAGTCACAATTTATTTCCCACCATTGGTCAATATTAGATCTGTGAATCCACAAAAGCATCCTCCCTGCAAGTTCCCTTTTAATGTAGGTCTCGACAATAGAACCATTTTGTTGGCACAAGTTTGATCAAACTAGGGTCCTTCTTAGGTTACCAAAAAAAGGTACTGAGTAGTCTAGAGAGTTGGCATTTTCATCTCCTTCGAAGAGAAGAATTCTCACCCAAAGCATTTTTGAGACAAATGGATAGGGAAGGGCAAGGAGAATACTTAAGTGGGTTCATAGAACCGTCAAGATTCATCCTGATATTGCGCAAGACATCTAGCCATAGAAAACATATGAACTCATATGCACAAGAATTGGAACTACTTATGTTGCATAAAAGCATTCAAACAAAAAGACATCATGTGGAAATTATGAACCATAAAGAAGTATTGTAAAGATACAATGCATAAGGATAAACACATAAAGACACAACATATTTTGAAAATTTGGATCCTTCTTCATATATTATCTTCAAATATTTATTGATTACAATATTAGACATAGGCAGTAGCACTCTGTTACAGACTCCTGGCTCTGGACCCATGTCTCAGAGCTCTAATTCCCAAAATGGTGTACAAATTACATTACATGACTCAAAATTTGGCTTATAATTAGTAGACAACAACTATGACCAAACCTTACACTTGAGATACTAACAAAAACCACCCAACCAACCATTTTACAATTATATTCATCCCTATATATAATCTAATTCGTGTCTTTTGGCTTTGGTTTGCACATTTTCTTGTTCTGTTGAAACTGCTTTTGCTTTGCTGGCATTGCATTGTCCTTGATTTCTGTTGCTTCTTCTTTCTTTGTTGTCTAGCTTCTTATGTAGCTTGCGCAACTCATACTAGGATAAAACTAGGACTGTCGTCCTCCTTGCACAATTCCTTATACAAAAACAAAGGGCCCAACACCTGTGTTACCTTTCGATACCCCGATTGATTTTCTTTCGATAGTCGAGGCCACCTCCAAAAAATGTGATTTCGTTCCGAATAAATCCTTAGAATAAATTCTGAGTCTTTTAAGATATACGTCACCGATCATCCCCGATCCTGTATAGACCATGGTTAGTAAGGATAAAAATAGAATCAAAAGGCAGGGTAAGCAAGTCACACACACTGTTAGTGACCTAGATTTTAGAAATAAAAGGAGAGGTAGACTTCTGTCGAGGATGACAAGGAACTGATATCATAATCATGATAAACCCATTCCTATAGTTTTCATTGAAGATACGATCTCTGTCGAGGATGCAAGATCTGATTCCACTAGAGTGTATTCACCTCAGTACGATTTTGTTTCAAACCTGCCTCCATTTTTGAGGGAACAAGAGGGGTTTTAAGGAATACAATATGATTTACAAAAGGCAATGGAGAAAGATAAGTCGTGGAACTCAGATAATACACACCCCCTACCGATATTGGAACATGTATATTGTGAATAATGTTTCACTTGGATCCATAGGTACTATCAAGATATCCCTTATTTGAAAGCTCAGCTTAATCAGTTTATGGATCGAAACATGGTATTGGTAAGAGAAAACGTGGATCTGAGGGCCATTGTGCAACAAACTTCCCTCAGAGCTATCAAAAGATTTAGGAAATCAAGAGATATTGTTATAAAAAACTCATCCAACTTCAACTCTTTTATGAACTCGAAATTATCTGATGCCTCTTTTTCAAATGCTTAATGGGTAAACAATTTTCTTGGAATTAACATTTTGATTGTTTTATTATAACATAATTTGTTTTATTTTGTTTTATTAGACTAGCTACAGAATCATAGATTATGTAGCTTGTCTATAATTAGTTTATTAGATTCTTTTTTCTAAATTAAATCTCATTTTTTATTCAAAGGATTGAAGAGGAATGAATTGAAAATGGTTGATGGAACAAGTGAATTGTTGGAGATTCTCCAAATTTGCAAGTATTTCTCTAAAAATAGTTTCAATGATATTTTAATTATGTAACTATTTTTGAATGGTTGTTACAATAGACCTATATTTTGGTTATTTTTTGGGAAAATACTTTATTAAGGATGGATCTGTCTCTATCTTAGAAGATATGAGGAACAAATCATGAACTTATTTTAAATACTGGTACTTGCCCAGAGACAAGGGGTATTCCTTTTGGGACCTGAAGATGGACTTATCTCTTTCGAAATGATATGAAATACAGTGTGCTTTTGGCTTTAGTCCTGATGTAAATTGTATGATGTGATTATCGTCATATTACTTTCATATATTTCTGGCATGAAAAAATATATGTTATGAATCAGCTTTAGTTTGTTCAACATTTATGCTTTCATGTTATGCTTATCTCTTGTATGGTCCATCATTTATTGGTTATCATAATATCTGTGGCTAATCAAATGTCTCTACATTTTGAGTTTACATCGAATGTTATAATTTGATTATATCATTTGCAGGAGATTGGAGTTGATTCCATCTCTAGATTTTGAATAATATAAAGTCACACGAAAAAGAAACATTTGTCTTTTTTTATATAAATTGCTTTTGAAATATAAAATTCCTTGAGTTACTTCAGGAAATATCATTATTTGCCTCTTTCCATAGATTTCTGCTTGGAAACAGGTTAGTGGAGCTTTCATTACACAAAAAGACAAATAGCTTAATGCTTTTTCTTTATCATTGATCAACATCATATTAGTTACTTTTCCTTTTTAGTTGATTTATTTATTTTATGAATGAATAATGATTAATCATTCAAACTTTAAATGCTTTGTTCATTACAGTTATATCATTTTGAATCTTATTCATTCATTTTGTTGTTTGCGACTTATAGTAATAGAATAATTTCCTTAGCCTTATGTCTTATTCAAACTTTGTTTCGGTAGTTAAATTTTCATTTTCACAAGGCTTTATGAAAACCTTGTATCTGGACATACATATTGTATGCTAGGTATATATATGTTAGCAGATAGGATTATCAATTAATGTACGCAATAAGATTATATAGATAGATAGTTTGTACCTCTCTTAGTTTACTTTAGTGTTTTCATTGGCTAACAGAGACACAAAACACGTTAGGGTAGGTTATTTTAAATGACTTGGGTTAAGTAGACAACCCTAGACTGGACCTTCCCTTCCAGTTGATGGTCTTTCATAAACACTCGTCAACAAATGGCGCTAGAAGGAGGGCCTGAAAGTCATTAATGGCATGAGGAGGTCGTAAGACTCCCCCAAATAATCATTCTCCTGTCATGACGTGTATTTTCTCAGACCCTACCGTTATACATTATCCAACCACTACGTCAGAAGCTACACCTAACATTCCCGCTAAACCTGTGACACTGATTCCTCAAGGGATTGATGTACAAGAAATTATCTGTAATTCTCGAAAATCAATATTAAGAACCCAGGGCACATTGTCCAGACTTAGACAATATGGTGGACATTTAAATCAACCCCTTGATTTTTCCAATCAAAAAGAATATCTTCTTGGCACTGGTCATCCTGATCACGTATTACGTGATACTATTACTAATCCTTTTGAAGCACTAATTCAAGGTGTCAAATGATTTGGTATTCCTCCATCCCCACCTGGGTCTTCTCCACCCTATTCAAGAGGAGAATCCTATGACGAAGGCATTTCTTCGTCTGGGCAATCTATAAATTCACCCACACCAACTCCCATGGATAACAAAAAAAATATCTCCAGACCTTGGCTCGATCAAGATGTCGTGGCAGTACCCGGACCTCAACATGCGTTACCCAAACATCCTGAAAAGTGGTTACCCAAATTTGACCCCGATTCAATGCAATCGATCGAGGATCATATCAAAAAATTCATGTTATCTGTTAGGCTTCAAAACGTCAAACACGAGGACGTCGTGTGTAGGATATTCCCTTACACCTTTGAAGGAAATTCCTCCACGTGGTATTTTTCACAACAACCCCAAACTATTGCTTCTTGGGACAAGTTTGAGACCTTTTTCTTAGAAAATTTCGGGGATGATAAATCCCTAGAATTTTTAGTAATGGAATTGTCCAACATGAAAATGAACCCTAAAGAGAAATTCAAGGATTTCAATCAAAGATTCCTTGCGCTTAAAAATAAAATCCCTACAAAATCGATACCTCCTAAAAACTAAATTATTGCAAACTATGCTTGTTGGCACAGGGGAAGACCCAGGGTTCAACGCTTCATCAACGCACCAACAAAACCCTCACTACCGACCCTTTTAGCAACACCTGTGAAGCATATGAAGTTTCACCCGAGGTAGAGGAAGGGGGGGTTGCAGGACTCATGTGTCTACAACCAAGCTGGGACACAGATTTGTGATTACAACACTTAACAGAGCACTTAGACAACAATATGCATTAGTTCATGAGTCTCATTCACATCGCATATTTAAACCCTTATTATAGATCAACACAGTAAAAATAAAGATCAAACACTTTCAATCACTTAGCACATAGCATTAGCTCAGATCTAGCATTCATTTGTCTTTAATACCATTCAACACTAAGCAAAAACATCAAATCCATTCATCATACATTATAACAACAACACTAAGCAGATAAACACATAAACAACATCATACAAAGCACCTCAAGACATAGGATATACGTGGTTCACCCCAGTGTAGGGCTATGCCCACCAACTTCTTCTCTTATTCTTTATTAGTCTTCAATATTCTTACATTTAGTCGCCCCTATGCACAAAGCCACAGAGCCAACTCCACCGAGGACATGAGATCTGCGCATAGAGCACCAGATCCTCCTTCCCTAAATCAGGTCAAGGCACAGAGCCTTACATACAATGTTTGTTCACAAAGAAACCTACAAACTAATTGCACTTAGCTCCGCAAGTATTAACATACTTTGCACAAAGCCAACTAGTCATTCACTAAGCCAATTAGTAACTACATTTACATTGCTTAGATACTACTTATTTATACATTTACAAAGAGGCCTAATCATGGGTAAACCCATGGACCGACATCCCATAACCCATTACATAAACCCTAGTAAACCCTTTGATCGGTTCAAAATCCTGCAAAACAAGCGAGATCCCACGATCTCAGCTCCGCCTGGGTGCTCCATCTTCGACCAGCCTATCGAAGTCCCAAAAGTGGTCAAATACAACCAATGTTTCCTCAAAACTTGGTCGAGGGCCAATAGGCCCCCAACACTCACTTTTGACTCATCCTGAGTCACCCAAATCTGGGCAACACTGCTTCGAAGGCCTCGATCTTAACTCAAGCTTCCTCGAGTTGCTGCTTCGCCAGAGCCTCCTGCTCGATGAACTCTTGAATTATTTTTTCTGTAACAGGCCTTTCCAGGCATTGTTCCACTGTCACAACCACTTGGTCTAGCTGTGAACCTTTTCCTTTAATATCTTCAAAAATCATGTAGGCTTTGTCTTGCACCGGCTATAGCCTCTGTGTAACTTCCATGACTCTTCTCTATATGGTAGTAATATGTTGCTAGTCTGAGCATTGTTCCTCTGATCTTTTCATCCTCTTGGCTACAGTGACCAGCTTCATCTGTGCCTAGACAGTGGAGGCCTGTTGTTGTGCCTCCTGGAGTTGTGATTCCAGTTTACTCAACTCTGGATCTTCTGTGAGGCATTCACAGGTTTTCCAACTTCGATCACTCAACTTCTTACATTCTAAGGTGAGGACCTTGATCCTTCCAACTGTGCTCTTGGTGGCTTCCTCCCTCTAATTGTTCACTTCTTGTGGAGTGCTCGACACTGCTTGAAGCTCCAACTTCATTACCCATGCTTGAAGCTGTTGAAGGTCCTCAACAAGCTTCCCCACTTGGATCTCGACTAACTCTTGTTCCTCCTATGCCAATCCCGACATAGAGAAAATTGATTTAGTCACTGCCTCCTTGACCGCAGTCTACTCTGCGAGAAACTGGTATTTTTATTTCTATATTTTTTCTTTGTCCTCCTCGAACATCGTCTGAATTTCATCTTTCTCCTTCTTGTAGGTAGTTACACAAGACTGCGCAACTCGTAGTTTCTCCATGACCTCCTCCTTTTCTTTCTTCAAGGCTTCCGTAGCATGTTCCTTTTCTTCATGGACTTGACAAATTCGATCCTCTATTGCATCTACTAGCCTTCATAATTGGGCGGGCTCATCCCCCAATTCTGTAATATTCAATGGAGAAGGTTCAATGGATATTGCGTGGCTTGAGTGAATATCTTGTTGTATCTCCTTCAGCTCCTTCTCGATTCTTTCATACAGTGTTTCTTGCTTTGCTCCATGTCTCTGCAAGATATCCTATGAAGTGTCCTCCATGGCTACGATGATTAGACCGAAATTGTCCTTTGTGATCACATTCTTCGACTAGGGTTTATTGGTGCCGGTCTTCTTTCTTGCCAAAGGTTTCTCTGGAGAAGCCTTCCTTTTCTGTGAAGCCTCTGTTCCAATAAGGGGATCCTGAGGCGGTGTAGCTCCGCTTTATTCTTGCGTTTTTGCGTCATCTCCTCCTCCTTGTCCATTACCTTGGTCTTCTTCTCCTCCTCCTCTTGGTGAGTTATTTCCATCTTCCTCATAGGAGTTGTCCTCTTCATCGATCTCTATTCTCTGGAATTATATATTTTTCTTCTTTTTCTTCACGCTGCTCTGTCCATCATGCTCGACGTGAGTGACCAAGGGGATTCCTATGATGTCTATGTTGGAGAGCTCTGCATCTTCAACTAGTACAAGGAGTTCCATTGACCATTCTTTGGTGATCTCTTCCATGTCTTCATTGTTCAGCTTATAGTAGTATTTTAGCTCATCCTTACTCTCATCCTTGCATGCAGTGATATAGATAAAGTGTCGATCTGTGAAAAACTTCATAAGTGGTCTGTACTGGTGAAATGTGTTTGGGGTCATGCATGGGAATGACTCGATAACATGATTCAACTGTTGGTAGTAGGCATGGAAGACAATGTTTGACTACCACTGCTTTGACATATCATTTGTATACCACAAGGTGAAGAACCGTGCGGCCAAAAGCTCCAATGGCTCAACTTCTGGAAATGTCACTCCTTTTGGCATATGCTAGGAGAAAAATGTGATTAATACAAGTAACCAACTAAAATGGAATTCATACCCCTGATCATGTGCTTTGCGGAAATATTTTTTGAGCTCGTTGATGAGGTAACTTGCCCATTTCATTTGCATTCATTTTACACACTTCCCTGCGAGGTCTACTATGAACCCAATGACCTGTGTCAGATGGTTCTTTCTGACGATATTGCTAGCTATAAGATGAAAATATAGTGGAACTGCTCCATCCTGGATGGAGGTTACCTTGTAGCCTCACTTTCCCTTTTCTACATCACCATAATCTTCCTTTGTTCATTGTTCTAGGGAGCGATCTGAATTCTTCCATGGGTAGAACTGTTGAGGGTTGAGGCCCTGCATGCTTAGTCCTATAATCAAGTGGATCCGTGTTGGATCCACAATGAAGTGCCTGTCAAGCCATAGGTATCCTCCCTAATAGGACGACAGAAGGAGTTTAACGCAGGTGTTAACCTCCTGAGGTCAGCCAAAGTGAGGGATCTTCATCACTTTCAATATTGTTGACTGTGCAAGATCCTTAATCCATGACTGGGATACTATGCATGACTTCTTCCCAGTCATCTTCATCAAATACCTATGGGGCACAAGCATTGCTTAATTCTTCATGTCTCTGAGGTTAAATTTGTTGTTCTTCAGAGATGGGATCTTTCCTAATTGGGGTCCAACTACGTGTATCCCCTTCAAGATGTACGCAGTGATCAACATGTACTCAAAGTCACATGGGATGTTCTCACGATTAACCACACCAGCCAAAGGGGGTATACAATCTGGCAAGACTGACAGGATCTGCTTTGCATTAGCCAGATCGTCGAGGTGATTGCTTCGCTTCTCAGTAAGAAGATTGAAGACTAATATATGCATTAGTTCATGAGTCTCATTCACATCGCATATTTAAACCCTTATTATAGATCAAAATAGTAACAATAAAGATCAAGCACTTTCAATCACTTAGCACATAGCATTAGCTCAGATCTAGCATTCATTTGTCTTTAATACCATTCAACACTAATAAAAAACATCAAATCCATTCATCATACATTATAACAACAACACTAAAAATATAAACACATAAACAACATCGCACAAATCACATCAAGACATAGGATATACGTGGTTCACTCCAGTGTAAGGCTATGCCCACCAACTTCTTCTCTTATTATTTATTAGTCTTCAATATTCTTACATTCAGTCGCCCCTGTGCACAAATCCATAGAGCCAACTCCACTGAGGATAGGAGATATGTGCACATAGAATTAGCTCATATCTAGCATTCATTTGTCTTTAATACCATTCAACACTAATAAAAAACATCAAATCCATTCATCATACATTATAACAACAACACTAAAAATATAAACACATAAACAACATCGCACAAAGCACATCAAGACATAGGATATATGTGGTTCACTCCAGTGTAAGGCTATGCCCACCAACTTCTTCTCTTATTATTTATTAGTCTTCAATATTCTTACATTCAGTCGCCCCTGTGCACAAATCCATAGAGCCAACTCCACTGAGGATAGGAGATATGTGCACAGAGCACCATATCCTTCTTCCCTAAATCAGGTTAAGGCACAGAGCCTTACATACAATGTCTGTGCACAAAGAAACCTACAAAATAATTGCACTTAACTCCGCAAGTATTAACATACTCTGCACAAAGCCAAGTAGTCATGCACTAATCCAATTAGTAACTACCTTTACATAGCTTAGCTACTACTTGGTCGAGGGCCAATAGGCCCCCAACACTCACTTGTGACTCGTCCTGAGTCACTCAGATCTAGGCAACACTTCTTTGAAGGCCTCGATCTTAGCTCGAGCTTCCTCGACTTGCTTCTTCGCCAAAGCCTCCTACTCAATGAAATCTTGAATTATTTTCTCTGTAACAGGCCTTTCTAGGCACTATTATACTGTCGCAACCACTTGGTCCAGCTGCGATCCTTTTCCTTCAATATCTTCAAAAATCATGTAGGCTTCATCCTACACTGGTTGTAGCCTCTGTGTAACTTCCATGACTCTTCTCTATATGGCAGTAATCTGTTGCTGGTCTGATCATTGTTCCTGATATTTTCATCCTCTCAGCTACAGTGACCAGCTTCATCTATGCCTGGACGGTGGAGGCCTGTTGTTGTGTCTCCTGGAGCTATGCTTCCAGTTTCCTCATCTCTGGATCTTCTGCGAGGTGTTCGTAGGTTTGTGCACTTCGATCACTCAACTTCTTACATTCTAAGGCAAGGACCTTGATCCTTCCAACTGTTCTCTTGGTGGCTTCCTCGCTCTAATTGTGCACTTCTTGTGTAGTGCTCGACACTGCTTGAAGCTCCAACTTCGTTACCATTGCTTGAAGCTTTTGAATGGACTCATCAAGCTTCCCCACTTGCATCTCAACTGACTCTTGTTCCTCCTATGCCAATTTCGACATAAAGAAAATTGATTTAGTCACCGCCTCCTTGACCGCAGTCTGCTCTATGAGAAACTGGTATTTTTCTTTCTATATTTATCTTTGTCCTCCTTGAACATCGCCTGAATTTCATATTTCTCCTTCTCGTAGGCTGTTAAGCAAGACTACGCAACTCGTAGTTTCTCCACGACCTCCTCCTTTTCTCTCTTCAAGGCTTCTGTAGCATGTTCCTTTTCTTTGTGGACTTGAGGAATTCAAGCCTTTGTTACATCTACTAGCCTTCATAATTGGGCGGGCTCATCCCCAAATTCTACAATCTTCGATGGAGAAGGAGCAATGGATACTACGCGGCTCGAGTGAATATCTTGCTATATCTCCTTCAACTTCTTCTCGATTCTTTCATACAGTGTTTCCTGCTTCACTCCATGTCTCTACAAGATATCCTATGAAGCGTCCTCCATGGCTACGATGATTAGACTGACATCTTCCTCTGTGAGCACATTGTTCGACTGGGGTTTATTGGCACCGATATTCTTTCTTGTCGAAAGTTTCCTTGGAGAAGCCTTCCTTTTCTGCGAAGCCTCTATTCCAATAAGGGGATCCTGAGGTGGTGTATCTCTCCCTTCTTCTTGCATTTCTATGTCATCTCCTCCTCCTTGTCCATTACCTTGGTCTTCTCCTCCTCCTCCTCTTGGCAAGTTAGTCCCATCTTCCTCATAGGCGTTGTCCTCTTCATCAATCTCTATGCTCTGGAATTCTATCTTTTTCTTCTTTTTCTTCATGCTGCTCTGTCCAGCATGCTCGATGCGAGTGACCAAGGGGATTCCTATGATGTCTGTGTTGGATATCTCTACATCTTCAACTAGTACAAGGAATTTCGCCGACCATTCTTTGATGATCTCTTCCATGTCTTCATTGGTCAGCTTATAGTAGTATTGTAGCTCCTCCTTACTCTCATCCATGTGTGCAGTGATATATATAAAGTGTCAATCTATGCAGAACTTTGCTAGTGGTTTGTATTGGTGCAATGTGTTTGGGGTCATGCATGGGAATGACTCAATAGCATGCTTCAACCGCTGGTAGTAGGCATGGAAGACAATGTTTGACTACCACTGCTTCAACATATCATTTGTATACCACAAGGTGGAGAACTGCGCGACCAAAATCTCCAATGGCTCAAATTCTAGAAATGTCACTCCTGCATCTGCTAGGAGAAAAATGAAATTAATACAAGTAACCAACTAAAATGGAATTCATACCCCTGATCATGTGCTTTGCGACAGTATTTTTTGAGCTCGTTGATGAGGTAACTTGCCCATTGCATTTGCATTCCTTCTACACACTTCCCTGCGAGGTCTACCATGAACCTAATGACCTGTGTCAGATGGTTATTTCTGACGATATTTCAATCTATAAGATGACAATCTAGGTGAACTACGCCATCCTGGATGGAGGTTACCTTGTAGCCTCACTTTCCCCTTTCTACATCACCATAATCTTCCTTTATGCATTGTTCAAAGGATCTATCTGAATTCTTCCCTGGGTAGAACTGTTGAGGGTCGAGGCCTTGTATAATCAGTCCTATAATCAAGTGGATCAGTGCCAGATCCACAGTGAAGCGCCTGTCAAGCCATAGGTATCCTCCCTGATATCACTACAGGAGGATTTTAACGCAGGTGTTAACCTCCTGATGTCAGCCAAAGTGAGGGATATTCATCACTTTTAGTATTGTTGACTGCATAAGCTCCTTAATCCATGATTGGGATACTATGCGTGACTTCTTCTCAGTCGTCTTCATCAAATACCTATGGGGCACAAGCATCACTTAATTCTTCCTATCTTCGAGGTTAAAGTCGTTGTTCTTCAGAGCTGGGATCTGTCCTAACTGGGGTCCAATTACGTGTATCCCCTTCGGGATGTACGCAGTGATCAACGTGTACTCAAAGTCACATGGGATGTTGTTGCGGTTAACCGCGGTCCGCACCATCCAAAGGCAATATACAATATGGAAAGACCGAAAGGATCTACTTCGCATTAGCCAGATCGTCGAGGTGCTTTTTTTGCTTCCAGTCGAGGGGGATGCTTGCATTCCCCTAGTCGAAGACATATGTATTCCTACAAACATAACTTTCTCAGCCATGAGCTCCATGAGAATCTCCTCCATAGACTTATCTAACGTGCTAGATTCGCCCGACATTCACACTTGTAACCAAATAGATCGGGTAGGCGAACGGACAAGAAAAGTAATCAAACAAATGGAAAGGTCTAGAAATCACAGTGCGATATGCAATCGATTCTCTATTATATTGGATAATCACGGGTGGAAAAAAGTGGTCTCGATGCAGCGTCTGACGGGTTAAATAATAAATCATTGTAACAGATTCCTCCAACTGGCAAGAATGCATCCATCAATGTGAATCAGTTCGTTATGGCATAGTCCCAATGGTCCAACGATGATATTTCCTTCAATAAATGCATTTCTAGCTATTTGGGAGCATCATTCTAACGGTCGGGGTGCCTCCAATGACCATATAGCTTCGTCGTGGAGAAGTTCCATTCTGCATGGTTCTGCTATTCCGACGAGGTTCAACTTCTGCGGACCTATTTCCTGTGAAGTCCTGCTTATGTTCTCTGTGGGTTCCTATAGTTTTTTAACTTTTCTTTCTTCTTATTGAGCTTCTTAGCCTTCTTTCTTGTGATCTGAGCTTCTCTAAAAAAAATTGGGATCCTCTTTCCATTTGTATTCTTATCTTCTCTTAGTAAAGTGACTTTTCACTGATGATGTGCTCTTATAGATTTTGAGGTTAATTTCCCTTCTCTTACTATTTTCAGGGTGGTTATAATTCTTTCTTGCATGGGCAGGTTCTTCAAGCCTTCCTGTGTTCTTTCAACTTCGACAACTAGTTCTCTTTCCCTCTATTGCTTCGACTTATCCTCTTGTTATTCTATTAGTCACTCTATTTTTCTAGTTATGAAGTCTCTTAGTTCTTTCTTGTTCTGTTCTGTAGCTTCTTCTTCTATTTTCCTTCTGATCTGATCCTTCTCAATCCAAATATTTCCTAATAAAAGTGGAAAAGGGGCATTGTTCTCAACAAATTTAATGACTTCAAATTCTTCTTCAATGGATGTTTCATGAGAAATCATAGGTATATTAGTAACTCTTCCACATAGGGTTATCATTTTTCCTTTAAACAAACCTATCCTTCTCAATGAAGGTACCATAATAGGTTTTCCCAAAATTTCCCAAGTGCTTTCTGGCATAATGTTCACGTGTGTTTCTTCATCCAATACACAATTTATGTCAAAGTATTCTATTCTCGTAACGATGCACTATTTTTCTGTCATGATCTCTGGTAAACTAATATCTCTGTGATAGTTCATTGTTTCTTTCAACTGTAATGACATAGTCTCTAATCCTTTTTATTTATTATTCTTTAACATATCCTTAGTCTCTTGACCTTCTTTATAGTTTTCTTGTCACTTGTTCATATTTTCAACTTTAGGAATCATCCTTGGGAAATCCTCAACCTCATGACCAATAAATTTACAACAAAGACAAATAGGACCTGTACCAGGGAATTCCTTAGAAAGATGTACCGTTCTTCTACAATTATAACACAGTGTTAATCCTCTCTTTCTTTTAAACGATATCCAGCCTCTCCTGTACTGCACACTGGGATCATAGTGTTGGACTTGCAATCTGAAAAAATCTTTCTAGGTTCCTTCATCCACTTATTAGTCCAAAAATTCTTTCTATGCATAGGAATAACATATCTTTCTCTATTTCTATCAAATTTATTCAGATCAACTCTTTCTTCTAACTATTCCCTAGCTTTCAGACTAGGACAAAATCTATCAAACATATCTAGATTCATGCTTTGGAAGAAAAAATTTCCACTTATCTTACCCTTACCAGAGAAAAAATGTTTGCGATCTTACCTCTTTTCTTTAGATCATGTTTCTTTCTTAGCATAGAGCTTCACAAGTCAAGTAGAGTACTACACACTACAAAAACAGATCTAAGCACATAGCTTTCTTTTTTTCTTCAGTTCCTAGCAATCACAGTTTCAGGTCCTGACAACAGAACCATTTGTTGGCACAGGGGCAGACCCAAGGTTCAACGCTTTAGTAGCACACCAATAAAACCCTAACTACTGACCCTTTCGGAAACACCTGCAAAGCAGATGAATTCTCACCCGAGGTAGAGGCAGGGGGGTTGCAAGACTCAGGTGTCTACAACCAAGCTAAGGCATAGATCTGTGATTACAACACTTAGCAGAGCACTTAGACAACAATATGCATTAGTTCATGAGTCTCATTCACATCACAAATTTAAACTCTTATTATATATCAAAATAGTAACAATAAAGATCAATCACTTTCAATCACTTAGCACATAGAATTAGCTAATATCTAGCATTCATTTGTCTTTAATACCATTCAACACTAAGCAACAACATCAGATCCATTCATCATACATTATAACAACAACACTAAGAAGATAAACACATAAACAACATCGCACAAAGCACATCAAGACACATGATATACGTGGTTCACCCCAGTATAGGGCTACGTCCACCAACTTATTCTCTTATTATTTATTAGTCTTCAATCTTCTTACATTCAGTTGCCCCTGTGCACAAATCCACAGAGCCAACTCCACCAAGGACAAGAGATCTACACACAGAGCACCGGATCCTCCTTCCCTAAATCAGGTTAAGGAACAGAGCCTTACATACAATGTATGTGCACAAAGAAACCAAAAAAATACTTGCACTTAGCTCCACAAGTCTTAACATACTCTGCACAAAGCCAACTAGTCATGCACTAAGTCAATCAATAAATATCTTTACATCGCTTAGCTACTACTTATTTATACATTTACAAAGAGGCCTAATCATGGGTAAACCCATGGGCCGACAACCCATAACCCATTACATAAACCCTAGTAAACCCTTTGCTCAGTTCACAAGCTCACAAAACAAGCGAGATCCCGTGATCTCAGCTCCGCTTGGGTGCTCCATATTTGACTAGCCCGTCGAAGTCCCAAAAGTGGTCAAACATGACCAATGTTTCCTCAAAACTTGGTCAAGGGCCAACAATGCTAAATCCCTACATCATAATATAACTATATGGGTTAAGAGGTCTAATAAAAACACATTACTAGAAGATTTTGAGGAGGAAATCCTCATTGAAAAGGATATTCTTAGTTTAAAGGATAATGTAAATATGGAATATGAATCGACTTCCTCTTCTAAAAAGAAAATATAAATCCTTACCGGACCTTCCCCAAATAAAAAAGAACAAGAAACTTTAGACTTGGAGGGTTTACATAAATCCTTTCATAATTTATCTAATCAAGTCATAGAATTGAAAAGATCTGTTGAAGAAGCCTATTCAAGTAAAGGGAAATTTAGACCACCTTTTAGGAAACCTCTTCCTCTGAACATACCAAATCTGACTATAGAAGGTCTGAATTTTGAAGGGCTACAATATGCTTTACAAGAAATATTAGATGGAAATGATAGTTCTATTTCTGTCCCGCCTGAAAACCAAAAATATGCAAGTGAAGAAGAAACACCTGATGAGGAGGACTCATCTCACCCAGTCTTCAGACATCTTTCCGATAGTATTTTCCAAGCTAATTTTGAAACTATCCATAAAAACCAACACCCATACAACACACAAAGTAATGTGAAAAACACATCTTCACCTAAGACAAGTAATAATATGGTGTCAAGACAATCAAAATAGGTTGAAACATCATGAAATCCCGTTTCCCTAGATCTAGAATATAATCTTGTTGAAGATCTTAAAAAAATAAGGGAAAATATATCGATTTTTGAACTACTCAAATTCCGTCTCATCCTATAGAAAATGCTGCGAAGTATAGATGATAGTAGTAAAAAGAATGATCCTATGAATAAACAATCAGTAGAAAATGGCATAAACAAAGCAAAGGATGTCATGAACAAAATACCACCTGAAGATCATAATAAAAAAGACACACCGAATAAAATTGTAGGAAATTTAGATAAAATAATTTCAGGTACAACAGGAAAAAATCAACAGATTTCTACTCCCACACCACGAAAAAATGTACCACCATTCCTGTTAACTTTAGAAATATTCAACATAAATGTGCATAATTTTATGGTTGATTCTGGGGCCTCATCGAATGTAATTCCTTTTTCTATTTGTTAGAAGATTAATGTTGAAGTCAAACCTTTCGATTTGAAAATTATTCAGTTAGACATAACTAATGTCATAGTTGTTGGTGAACTTAAAGATATACTGATTAGATTGTCATCTAACCCAAAAGTGCACCAGGTAATTGAAATAGTTGTTGTTGATATTCTGGAATTTTATGGCTTGTTCTTGAGTAGAGATTGGTCTGAACAATTGCACGGTTATTTTTCTACAGATTGGTCTCATCTGTGGTTACCATAAAACGACTAGCCTAACAAGCTTAGAATTAATAGGGAACATTATCTTAATTACACTGTCACATATCTAAATTATTTGAATGAGCCTTACAACCAGGTCCTTATGTCTCCATTGGATCAGTTAAAAACCACATTACGTACCCCTTGGGGCACCAATGCCTATCGAAAAATTCCTTTTGGATTTATTGATGTCGAAGTCACTTTCTAGAGGGAAATGTATATTTCTTTTCATGGCCTTATAAACCAATCGGTTGTTTTCTACCTAGATGATGCCACTGTATTTTCAAAGAACAAAAACTATCACTTTTCACATCTTAGGGATGTACTAGAACGTTGTCGTAAGTTTGGTATTTCATTGAATCCCAAGAAATATGTTAGTTCAGAAGAAACTTGGGGTGAAAATGGGTAATTGGATGACCTCCCTTCAAGATTACGATATCAAAATCATACCCGCACAAATTTTTAGAGTTCAATCCCTTTACAAACTAGTAGCTGACTCAGTTGAAATGACAGAAAATCAACCAACAACACTAGTTAAAAAATTGCACAATGAAACACAAATCTGTTGTACACAAACTGTGCCTAATTCATGGTATAATGATATCAGATTTTACTTGCTACATGAAACTACTCCTCAAAATATTGATCTAAAAAATAGTAGAGTGCTAAGGCTTAGGTCTGTGTCTTTTCAATTGATTAATGATGTATTGTTTCAGAAATTTTTTGATGCTGTATTTATGCATTGCCTAGAAAAGGAAGAATTTGAAAAGGTACTAGCTGAGTTACATTCTAGTGATGTCGGGGGTCATTTTGGTGGAGACACAATTGCCCACAAAGTACTTAGGGTTGGTTGCTATTAGCCCACATTATTTAAGGATGCTCATGCTATGGCTCGCAAATGTATAATTTGTCAAAAAGCTGTAGAATGGGTCAAGAAGGATGCATTTCCCTTGCATCCCATTATAGTAGATACACCATTTCAATAGTGGGGCCTAGATATCATAGGACCAATTAACCCACCTTCTTCACAACAACACAAATACATTCTCACACCAATGGATTATTTTACAATATGGTCTGAAGCTATACCATTAAGGGTAGTAAACATGAATCAGGTAATTTCGTTCTTGAATTCTCATATTATCACACGTTTTAGAATACTTGAATGTTTAGTTTTCGATAATTCTTCTTATTTTTCTTCCTTGGAAATGAATGTTTTCTCTCTATAAAATGGGATTAAGCTAAAATACTCTGCCAATTATTATCCTCAAGGAAATGGCTTGGCGGAGTCAACAAACAAAAATATGATTAAAATAATGAAAAGAACAGTGTCAGAAAATCACAAAAATTGGCACAATGCATTATATAACGCACTATGGGCTGAAAGGATCACCCCAAAATAATCCATTGGTTATTCTCCTTTATTCCTAGTATACAGAAGAGAAGCTATCCTTCCTCCTCACATCTTTCTCCCCTCACTTCATTTATCTAAGAAAGTTCAGGAGGAAGAATGTCCCCCTCTAGAGAATCGAATAAATGCTTTACTGAAATTAGAAGAAGTTAGGACACAACCAAAGCATAAATTGGACCAGCACCAACAAATTGTTAAAAACTAGTTTGATACAAGTTTGTCCTCAGATAGAAACTTTGACATAGGATATTTGGTTCTCAAATGGGACAAATCACATGAGGATAAAGGAGAACACACTAAGTTTCAAAATCTGTGGTTGGGACCTTTTGTCATTGCAAAAAAATTGGGTCCTATCTCCTTTCATTTGCAAAACTTGGAGGGGCAGCCAGACACTTTCCCGATGAATGGCTAGACTCTCAAGAAATACTTCACTTGAGTGGAATAATACATGTGCCCTGTAAATATCCCTAGATGTTTATATTTTTGTTTTCTGATTGATTATTTTTGCTTCTTTCTTTGTTTTATTTTATTTTTAAAGGTTATTTCTGACACACAATCCATTATTGAAGGGAAATTTCATAATCAAATTTATCACTGACAACAGTCCGAAACAGTTCAATCATATTCAATATTAAGGTTTAGCTTAGATGATTTTTTAATAAGACAATCATTCTATAAGTCTTTGCCAAAATATTATTCCTGAAATTTTGTTAAGATCTTGGGGAAGTACGATCACCTTTAAAAAATTTACACCATCCCAGTTCTAATGAGATCACCTGAAAGTKCTTCCCCATCCTCTAGATGTTTTCTTGATTGAAATATAAATGTTTATAACATGATTAAAACTAYCAKTTCTTAAATGAMAAAAAGAAAATGATAATGATCAATCATATATCTGCCTGGCTATCAAATCTCCATTATCTCCCCGCTCTCTTGTCATTATGAAATTTCAAAATTATGTCATTATAAAYGACTAAGGAGATTTGGAAACACTTCAACATGTGGGAAATGTGTGTAAACCTGCCAGGGTACTGAACAGGCCTGTTGGTAGCGGGTAAATGTGCACATGATACCAAGACAATTTCRTCGGGGTGCTGAACGAGYYAGCTGGCAGTGAAGCAAGGTCGGGTTTGAGATATGTCAGGTATGTTTTAAAAGTTGATCATGTATCAAAAKTTTATATCATGGATAGACGAATTTTGGATGGGATTAAAGTACTTGAGTGGGTTAAATGACATCCCTGTCGAGGCTATGAACACCTGCTGGAAGCAGTGGCCCTGTCAATGGTATTGAAGTTACCTTTATAAATATCGTCTCCTTTTGATCAAAACTAACTTTCAGGTTATGATCGTCTGTTAGAGCACTCCTTTTGAGTATGACTTTATTAACTTTTCCAAGTTAATCTTAATACTTTTATTATTGAATTATGATCTTCTTCAAAACTGTTTTAAGTTTTTTTTTCCAGTCTTTCTTTCCCCTGACATAAATTTTTGATGATGCAGAGATAACTAATTCACCCAATGAGTCACCATTGTTGGAAGCCAACTTATCATATCACTTCGTTGATTTTTGAAATGCAAAAAGCGCAAAGGAAAATTTTTGCGCTACCTAATTTTTATTTATGACAAATTTGATTGTTGTTTTTGAGTGATTACTTGGTTGATCCATTGTTTTAAGTTATTTTATTGATAGATGACTCGTTTACCCATTTCAATTTCATTACTGGAAAGCATGAAATTGAAACCCTTTTATAAACACATTAAATGAACTCTAAAGGTTTTATCCTTGTAAAAACCAAACGAGCCTTTGGAACACCTAAAATCACAAAACATATAAGATTGGTGAGTATGTGATCATGTGAAAATTTTATAGCATAAGTATAGAACCAAATCGTAGTTGATTTATATTATGATTAAATTGATTTTGAAAGTATGGATTATTTCCTTACCCTTTGCGATTTTGGTCATGTTTTTATTACCTTACCATATGATCTGGATGCTGCATCAAGTTGTTTTGTCACTATCTTATCAATGTATGACCTGGATAGTGACCATGCTATGAAACCATTACCTCTATATCTTGTCCATCAATGATCACATTCATTTCATCATTTAGATTGTCCTTGTTAACTAGAGAGTAGGTTTTTAGGAGGCGAGGTGGTTTTTGAGTTTTTCGTCGTCTGGTTCAGAGTGTTTAATCAACGTTTAAGGTGGAAGTCATGGTAGAATCCTCCAAAGACCTTAGTTTTCGGGTCACCGTTAGCCATGAAAACTCCACCATTTGTCTCAGGTTGGCTTGAGCACAGAACCCTTCATTTTGCATATTTTGGTATATCGTACGCAAGTTGATGGCTCTTGTGGTTAGGGTGGAGTCGAATGGATCACATTATTTTCTTTCTCATGACGACATTGTAGATGACCTCATCCTTTTCGGTTGGGTTAAATTTATCCAGTATTTTGATGGTTTTAACCTGGAATTTGCATAGGCCTTTGCCAAGACTTTTGACGGTGCCAAAACTAAGGTAGGTGACTTGCAGTTGCACGTAAATGAAGAATCCATAGTTGAGGCCACCAGTCTGTCGTAGGAAGGGGTTCGTTGATTCAAAAATCTGAAGATAGAGGGCATCACATGGAATTACTGTTGGTATCCAGGAAATCATGCTATGACATAAAAGGTATGCCTATCCAGTTGTTCAAAACTTGTTGGCATGGTTTGTTGTTGATAATAAAACAATTCATGACCTGCGACAAACATTATGGATTGGTGTTTTTGTTTTATATACGATTATTGATGGTATTATTGGGTTTAAGTTGAACCTACCCTTTTATTGATGGTATAAAATKTCGAGGTTTTACCAAAGACAAAACCCGAACTCTRAGTCTAGTTTATTCCACCATGGTCTAATTCGGGTTCTGGTTAATGCCTAATTGTTGAAGATAGGAGATAATTGGTAGAGTTTTCTTGTTAGGAATAGCTTTGTTCCTTTKCCATATGAASYTGTTCTTGGTTTACATCTGAATGTTGATGAACCTATCAATCCAAGTATATCATCCCATTTTCCGCAAAGTTTTTGAGTTGAGATAAAAGTCTCAAAAGACCCTATCTTACCTTCCGATACCCCGATTGGTTTTATTTCGATAGYCGAGGTCACCTCCAAAAAACACGATTTCYKTCCTAAGAAATCCTTGGAAGAAATTATGAGTCTTTAAGACATAGGTCACTAGTCGTCACTGATCCTATACAGACCACGKTTAGTAAGGATAAAAATAAAATCAAAAGGAAGGGTAAGCAAGTCACACATGATGTTAGTGACCTAGATTTCAAAAATAAAAGGAGTGGTATACTTCTGTCGAGTATGACAAGGAACCGATATCAGAATTGTTATAAACCCATTCCTACAGTTGTCATTGAAGATACAATCTCTATCAAGGATGCAAGCTCTGATTCCACTAGAGTGGATTCACCTCAATATGATTTTGTTTCAAAACTGCCTCCATTTTTAAGGGAACAAGAGGGGTTTTCAGGAATACAATATGATTTAAAAATGGAAATGGCGTAATATAAGTCATGGAACTCAGATAATACGTGCCGCCTACTGAGATTGGAACATGTATATTGTGAAGACTTTTTCACTTGGATCCAGAGGTACTATCAAGATATCCCTTATTTTCAAGATTAACTTAATCAGGTTATGGCTCGAAACATGGTATTGGAAAGAGAAAATGTGGATCTGAGGGCCATTGTGTAACAAAATTCCCTCAGATCTAGAAAAAGATTCAAGAAATCAGGAGATATTGTTATAAAAATCTCATCCAACTTCAACGTTGTTATGAACTCGAAATTATCTGATGCCTCTTTTTCAAATGCTTAATGGGTAAACAATTTTCTTGGAATTATCATTTTGATTGTTTTATTATAACATAATTTGTTTTATTTTGTTTTATTAGACTAGATATAGAATCATAGATTTTGTAGCTTGTCTATAATTAGTTTATTAGATTCTTTTTTCTAAATTAAATTTCATTTTTTATTCTTGGGATTGAAGAGGAACAAATTGCAAATGGTTGATGGAACAAGTGAATCGTTGGAGATGCTCCAAATTTGCAAGTTTTTCTCTAAAAATAGTTTCAATAATATTTTAATTATGTAACTATTTTTGAATGGCTATTACAACAGACCTATATTTTGTTTATTTTTTGGGAAAATACTTTATTAAGGATGGATCTGTCTCTATCTTAGAAGATATGAGGAACAAATCATGAACTTATTTTAAATACTGGTACTTTCCCAAAGACAAGGGTATTCATTTTGGGACTTGAAGATTGACTTATCTCTTTCGAAATTATATGAAATACAATGTGCTTTTGGATTTAGTCCTGATGTAAACTATATGATGTGATTATCGTCATATTACTTTCATATATTTCTGAGCATGAAAATGTATATGTTATGAATTAGCTTTAGTCTGTTCAACATTTATGCTTTCATGTTATGCTTATCTCTTGTATGGTCCATCATTTATTGGTTATCATAGTCTCTGTGGCTAATAAAATGTCTATACATTTTGAGTTTATGTTGAATGTTAGATTTTGATTATATCATTTGCAGGAGATTGGTGTTGATTCCATCTCCAGATTTTGAATCATATAAAGTCACACGAAAAATAAACATTTGTCTTTTTATTTTATTTTATAAATTGCTTTTGAAATATAAAATTCCTTGAGTTACTTAAGGAAATATCATTCTTTGCCTCTTTCCATAGATTTCCGCTTGGCAGCAGGTTAGTGGAGCTTGCATTTCACAGAAAGACAAATTGCTTAGTGCTTTTTCTTTATCGTTGATCAACATCAGGTTAGTTACTTTTCCTTTTTAGTTGATTTATCTATTTTATGAATGAATAACGATTAAATCATTCAAACTTTAAATGCTTTGTTCATTACAGTTATATCATTTTGAATCTTAGTCATTATTTTTTTTGTTTGTGACTTTTAGTAATAGAATAATTTCCTTAGCCTTATCTCTTATTCAAACTTTGTTTCAGTAGTTAAAATTTCATTTTCACAAGGCTTTATGAAAACCTTGTATTTGTACATACATACTGTATATAATAAGACTGTATGCTAGGTATATATATATTAACAGATAGGATTATCAGTTAATGTACGTAATAAGATTATATAGATAGATAGTTTGTACCTCTCTTAGTTTAATTTAGTGTTTTCATTGGCTAACAGAGTGACAAAACCCATCAGGGTAGGTTATTTTAAACGACTTGGGTTAAGTAAACAACCTTGGACCAGATATTCCCTTCCAGTTGAAAGTGTGTCATAAACACCCGTCAACACGGTCTATATCCTTTTTCCTCCTTTTACACATCGTTCCGTCATGTTTCCTCCTATCGTGCGCTTTCAATCCTTAAAGTTCACTCCCATCACACACTCTAGTCCATCTTATAATTGTGTTTTATTATAAGATATACCTGTTGTTCATCGTGAGCCACTCAGGGCTTCTTCCAATTCGCCATGAACTTTTCGAGTGTATCCTTTGGTGTCGTGGCCTTCTCCTTTACCTTTGTCTCCTTCTACAAAATTGTGTCGACTGTTTTAGAAGTAACCCAAGCCTACATCTTCTCGATGCTTTCTTCGACCGCCTATTTGGCTACACCTCGAGTGGAATATAAGCCCGCTATCACCCTATAGGCTTCGTCTTGGAGTACTTTGATCTTTTACGTGCGAGTCTATTGATTCTCCCTTAGATCATTCATTTATGAATACAACTTCCTATTATGGTCCATAACCATTATCACCTATGATAGCGTTAATGTACCCATTACTACTTTGAACTTCTGCGCCTTTTCCTGTGCATTTTGTATCTTATGGATGATCTCCTATTGTTCCCTATATTCAATTAGTTGCATCCATACGACCATGGTTTCTGCATAGATATGAGCACATTATATGATCTAGATATATGAGAAGAATGGAATGAAACAAAAATATATAACATTAACATAGAGATACAGTGGACAATAACAAAGATAGAGTGAAAATTGACTTTTACTCAATAAAAAAATCTACTGAAACTGTAAAATGCAGAATGAAAATAATCTTACTCGAATGGTGGTAGTTAATCTCTGAGAAGAGATGTGGCGGCAATGCACATTCATCTAAGCACATTACAATGATGCCTCCATGAATTTTTATCATCAAGAAGTAATAATAAAAACCTGTACATCCAAAAACCTAACCCTAGGAGATGAAGCGCCAAAAGTCATGTGGTCCCCAATGGGGTAAGTTGGTAGATCAACTTTTCGGGGTCCTAACTTTTGCATACGATCTACGTTTTAGGTGCACGATAGAATGTTGGAAAGGTCTATAAAAGGAATACAAATTGTTATGTAACACTCTGACTTCGTCTATAGTGTGACTATGGCGAGCCCAAAAAACGTTGTTTAGGGCCTCAAAATGTCCCAAACGTTTTGGACCCGAAAAACTAGAAAAAAACTGCCAAGATGAAAACTATATGTGAGCTAGTTGGAATAGGTGGGTGGCCACCAATATACACCTAGATAAATACTACCCTACTATGAAGAAATGGTCTCCATTTCATTGAGTTCCCCCATCATATGAGGAAATTTATGTTGAATTTTACCCCGGGTGAGCCACTTTCCTTGGTGCAGGAGCTGCCCCACTTTGACAACACGATAAATCAAAAGATTTTGTTGGCGAGTTCTCTTGACCTGTGTGTCCATGATATGATTAGTGGATTCTTGTTCCATGCAGTAAGGGTTGATATCTATCAGTGTTAACTATTCTTCTATCTCTGAGGTGTCCAATAATGGTGGAAAGTATGGCCGAAGGAGGTCCACATTAAACACTGGGTGAAAGCCAAGAAAGGGGGGAATGTTGATATCAAAGACATTGTCACCAAAAAGATTGGTGATGGTGTAAGGTCCATAGTAGAGTGGATGAAGCTTCCAATGGGGTCCTATAAGGAGTTATTTCTACAAGTGCAACCAAATTTAATCTCCCACCTGAAACTTGTGTGGCACCTGGTGTTGATCATGGCACCACTTGTACTTGGCATTGGACTTATGCAAAATATGTTGAACCTGTTGGCGGATGTGTTGGAATTGTTTAATGAACTAGGTGGCTTTGTCGGCTTCAGCTTGAGCATGGGACTATTATGCCTGTGTTGACACAAGGGGTATTGAAATTTCCATGGGACTCAATGGTTGAAATCCTAGCCCCAACTAAAAGCGGTTGTGGTTGGTTGAACTATGTATGGATTTTTTGTAACTGTGATGAACATAGGGAACAATATCATCCCATGTGCATGGATGCTTAAAATTGTACAGGAACAAGATAAGCATCATCATCCCGTTGACGACCTCAGTTTGGCCAACCATTTGGGGGTGAAAGGCAATGGAATTGGTGAGCTTGGTGTCTAATAGTGACCAGAGGCTCAACCATAATGTGCTAAGGAACCGACTATACTGATTTGAGACGATGGTTTTTGGTATCCCAAAATTCACCCACACTTGTTTGAAGAAGATATTGGAAGTGGAATTCACTATGATTCTCTTCTTGCAGGTGGCCATAATTTCCATCTTGGAAAATCGATCAAAAACCACAAAAACAAAATCATTTCCATGCTTGGTTGAAGGAAGGCTTGACATGTATTCCATTGAGATGGATTACTAGGGTATATCTAGAGTAGGAAGAGGGGTGTACATGCCTTGTTTCTTAATGGTCGGTTTGGAATTGACACATGCCATGCAGGACCTGGTAAAGTTGCTGACATATTGTCAAATTTTCGGCCAATAGAAATGTTGTTGCAACACTACCACTATCTTTTCTACGCAAAAGCGTCCTTCCACCCGATTGTAGTGAGCTTAACAAATTATATTTTCTCACTCGCTTGATGGGCCACAAATATGGCCTATATGGCACAACAACCCATCATGAATATGGAAATTAGCGACAACTATGTTTGTTACCAACATATGGTAGGTAGTGGCAAAGTCAGGATCTCTCTCGTAGAGTTGGGGCCATTAGAATTTCTGATGGCCATAGGAGTGTAGCACTATGGTTAGTGTTGCAACAAGAGGTCGAATAAGGTAGTCAATGATGTGGTTGGTTCTCCATGTCTTATAATTGATGTTGAGATGGAATTGTTGTAAGTATGTGGACCACTTCTGATGGTGGTCATTATGCAATTTGTCTTGTGTCTGCATGAACTGCAAAGGCTTATGATCAGTGTGGATGAATGCATTCTTCCCGAAAATATAATTCCTCCACTGGCAGAAGACTTGTACAATGGAGCACATTTCTTTATCATAAGTGGGGTACTTACTGATTAAATATGATAGCGTCTCACTATGATAGGCCACAGGATGTTCGTGCTAAGTGAGAACTATGCCCACAACATAGTCTGAAGAATCTATCTCAATCTCAAAAGTATGTTGCAGGTCGGGTAATGAAAGAAAAGGAACTGCTTCAAATCATTGAATTCTTTCTATTGCGACTTGCCCCACATGAAATTTTTCTTGCCATCACCCTTGGTCACTTGGCTATGGGCCCATGCAATATGGGAGAATCCCAACATGAACCTACGATAAAAATTGGAAATACCTAAGAAGATTTGAAGCTCAATGAGTGTGGTCAGGGCTGGCTAGTCACAAATGACTTAGATATTGCCTGGATTGATATGAACCCCATTCTCATCAATAGTGTAGCCTAGGTATTGGACCCTATTCATGCCGAAGGAGCATTTTTCAAAATTTTCATATAGTTTGTGTTGTCGCAGAGTGTGCAAAACCTGTTGAATATGTTGCAAGTGTTCCACCCAACTCTTGTTGAAGATGAGGATGTCATCTAAATACACCACCACAAAATAATTGGTGAAAGGCTACAAGATATCATCCATCATCCTCATGAAAGTTGTTGGGGAATTTGTCAAGCCAAAGGTCATGACCAACCATTCAAAAAGACCTTCTTTGGACTTGATGGCATGCTTCCATACATCGGTCTACTCTATTGGGAATTGGTGGTAGCCATACTTCATATCAATATTACTGAAGTATTTGGCCCCGTTGAGCTGGTCAAGGAGATTGTCAATTCAGGGAATTGGGTACCAATTTCTGACTATGATTTTATTTAAGGACCGATAATCAATGCATAGTTTCCATGTCCCGTCTTTCTTGTGCAAAAGCATGATGGGGATTAGACAAGGTAATGAGCTTGGTCATATGTGCCCCTTTTCGAGAAAATATTGGATATGGTTCTTGATTTCCTCATTTTCTAACAGAGAGTGGTGATAGACTGACCCATTGGGTAGCGGTGTGATGGGGGTCATATCGATTGAATGATTGACTTGAAAATGTAGAGGTACCCCATTAGGTGAGGAGAATATGTCTTTGTATTCTTCCAAAACCTTATCCACTTTCTTCTGCTACATGGAGAGACCTACCATGGAGGCCATGGATGTGGCTGCAACCTTTCACTCACATTGGGTTTGAATCACGAAGAAGACAAACTTCCCGGTCTGAGATATTACCTTCCTGCATTTCTTGGCAAAGATCAAGGAAAGTGAAGTAGCTGGGGCTACCTCAGGTATCCTATACAAAGTAATAATAACACTACGAGGCTTAGAATCATATACAACATGATGTTTCCATAAATAAGTTTTTCCCAAAAGAACATCAAAAACTTCAAGGGGGGCAACATCACACAATAACTCATCTTTGATTTGTCTCCTTTTTTCTAGTTTCGAATCAGATTCAGAAACCACATTTGATTTAGAGGATTTCACCTCAACCACCAATTACTACTTTGAGCAACATTCAATGATGTTATTCTAGGGGCTCTTATGGAACTTGCACCAATTCCCAGTGTATTTATTTGTATTCCCATTGTCCTTTTTTGTTTGTGGCTTAGACTAGTTATCCTAAGGCTATCAATCCTTTCTTTATCCTTTGTTTTGTGGGTTGGGGTTGCCTTTTATTTGCTTCTACTGTGAAGGGTGTATAGACCCAAACTGCCATGTTTTACTCTTCTGATCAATTTTGACAACATATTGTTAGGTTGCGCCCAAGGAAGAGATGTCCAGAAAATCCATTTATGTCTGGATGTATCTATGCATACCACCGTGGTACCTGAGAAACATATGTCACTCCGATTCTTTGATACCCAACTTGGTGCACAAGGTATGGAAGACATTAGTGAACTATGGCACTGTTTGGTCCATTTCTTGCCGCAATGTGGTCCATCTTGTATACAAGTCATTATAAATTCCAATAGGGTAGTATTGTTCCTTAATAGCATCCCTAAAAGACCCCAAGTGGGTGTGACTAAAAATAATGGAGATTCCCTTGTTTCCTTTTTCTCACATAAAGTCTCCCACCAATCTTTGACACGGGGGACGACCTTAAGGAGTGAAAATGTAATATTTTCTCTATAGGAAAATTTATGGACATAAAAAGGCCCGTCTATAAGGTTTAACCATTTGTCTACTACATCTGCCTCTATCTAACCTTCAAATATAGGAATACCAAAATTGATCTGTACCTTGAAGGGGGTCGCGCCCCCCGCTTGAGGAAGATGTGTCGCATGTTGGCAATCATTGAAGGATTTGTGCAAAATGATCCATCATCTCGTTCCTTTGTCGCGTAATGGATTCCTCGAGAAATAGTTTAAATGGATCTCCTTCCTCATCTTATCTCTTTTCTTCCCCCATGGGTTTCCTTCAGGTTTGGCGAGGTCGATCTTTCAAAGGATCAACTAGTTCAAGTTCAAACTGCTTATACCCTGACCTCATTGGGGACATGCACAAAGAAAAAAATGAAGAGAAGACCGCTTTGATACCACTGATCCATATTTATGAGTAGAAAGAAATGAAACACATATATATAACATTAACATAGAGATACAATGAAAAATAACATAGAAACAATGAAACTTGACTTCTATTTAATAAAGAAATATGTTGAAACTGTAAAATGCAGAATGAAAACAATATTGTTTGAATGGTGGTAGATAATATCTGAGAAGAGATGTGGTGGCTACGCAAATTAATCTGAGCACATTAAAATGAGGCCTCCAGGCCTTTTTAGCATCAAGAAGTAATCAAAAAACCATATATATCCAAAAACATAACACTAGGAGATGAAGCACCAAAAGTCATGTGGGCCCAGATGGGGTAAGTTGGTACATCAACTTCCCAGGGTCATAAATTTTTCATATGATCTCCATTTTAAGCACACAATAACATGTTGGAAAGGTCTATTTGAGGAATACACATGTTGTCGTCACACTCTAACTTTATCTACAGTGTGATTGTGGCAAGCCCAAAAATTTATGTTTAGGGCCTCAAAATGACCCCAGAAGTTTAGGACCCAAAAATCTAGAAAACAACTGGCAAGATGAAAAATATATGTGAGCCAATCAACATAGGTGTGTTGCCATTGATATTCACCAGTATCATTCTACCTCTAGGTTATTTATGCTCTCCACAATAGTGGTCACTGTCTACTCCCTTTTCTCCCTTTCTTTTTGTGGAGTACTCAAGGTCATACACACTTCTAAGTCAACTATACGTGCATGGAAGCCCTAAATAGCTTCACTTATATTTGTTACTTGTTCTTCAACCAGGGCCTCCATCTTTGTATGAGCCTTTTGGAGTTTTTTGTAGACCTTCTCGAATTCCTGCTACATCCTTTCAACCTTTTCGATGACCTCATCCTGCTCCTACTTGACTTTTCTATATTCCATCTCCAAAGCTACATTCTCTGTTGTAACCTTCACCAATTTGTTAGATGTATTTTATACATGTGAGTTCATCTCTTGCATGATGCTTGTCTACAATTATTGCAATACATCTGTTGATATTTGCAATAAGACTAAGTCAATGTGACCTAGTGCCCTCACTTGTTCCTGCATGTCTATTGTGGGGTACTCTACCACCCTTTTTTCTAACTTGATCAATCTACATTTTCCAGCTACCACTAATGATTGCGAGATTGATGACCCTCCCTCCCCATTATTTGTAGTTCTTGTTGTCTATTCATCCTATGTCTGTTGTAATAGTGCGTTCTTTGCAACTTCTAGGAATTGGTGCAACTCAACCATTTGTTCCTACATATTTCTTTGCATTTGTTGGTGCTGCACGCAATTGTAATAACCTAGGTTCAAGTTATCGTTTGACCAAAAAAACCCTTCAAACACCACCCTTTCAGTATAATCTTCATGCAGAGATGAAGTCTCACCTGAGGTATCTATTAGGACTGAAAGAACCAGGTTTCCGTAGTGGTGAGGGAATGGGAGGTTATTATTCCATTCATTATTAATTTTCTATTTTTTGCACATTATTCTACAAGTTCACTTATGCTATTACTTAGTGGATATCAGGTTCATATTACCATTATATTCTAGATTACTGCATAAACTCATTACTGTAACAGTCCAAACCATTGCACCATGAATACACATAAGGTAAATCTATTCTAATATTCATTCAAAAATATTCCATAAGAAAACACAAAATAAATGTAACACAATAATTAACGTGGTTCACCCAACTCTGGGATACATCCACAACAACTAGCTTCTTTATTATTCTGTTGGTAATTGCTTTAGGCTTGTGAAATGTGGTTACAAAGATACATCATGGTTATATTTCTCTTCTCCTAGCCTAGACGCTCTGCAGTGCAAACCTCTCTCTCTCTCTGCATCATCTCTTACATTCATACATAGATTCCTATCTTCGTCAGACCTAGGACATAACCGTACAATACTTAGAAGGGAAATCAATACTCAGGAACCCCTATTCTCCCAACCCATTATATATTTATACATACAATCTAGGGATTAAAAACCTATTCTATTCATCCCAAATCCCTTAATACAATATATGACTACTCCAATTGACTAGATGTTTGGGCTTCTTTCTCCTGCTTTTCCGTTTGCATGATGTTGTTCTTCTTACTTTTGCGGGTCCTTCCTTTTTGTCTGATTTCTTATTTTCTTTATTCCTATGTCTACTTTCTTACTCTGTCTACACACTTTCCTCCTGGATGTTCCTCAACTGTGCTCTCCCTAGTGTTCCTTTCTCTTCCATGCACTTATTCTATACTTAGGATTTTTATAAAAATTGTATCCAAAACTTCCTATCCAAATGGCCCCCAATACTCACCTTTGGCTTGTCTCGAACCATTCAGTCTTGTTACCTGCTCCTCCATACCTCAAGGAAAATTTGGGAGGCTTCCTTTGCTACCTTCACTTCTTTGAGTAATGATGCCTCTATTTTTGTGATCTCTTCACCCCCCTAGACAGTCAAGGATGTTAGTTTATCTTCTACTTACTAAGCTACTTTTTTTACCTTGCTCTATGAAGTGGCTAATTCACCTATTACCCTTACTACGTCTTCTTGCACTGGTCCTAACCACTGTTGAAGGATCTTTTGTTGATCCCTCATCTTCTCCACTTCCAAGTATGAATGCCTCTTAGCCAAAATGCCTGTCACATATTCAAATGGTGGAAGTGTAGTTATTTTCTCTAAATAATGTTGTGCCTTTTATTGCACTTCTCTTAACTTGGCCTCTAGAACCTTCATCTCATGATCCTCCATTAAGTATGTCCATATCTGCGCACTGTCCTCACAAAATTTGGTGCACTCTTCTTCCACCTTCTTGATGTTGGAAAATTTTTCCATCACCATTATCTCCCTGCCTTCTCTTACTTCTAGTGGCGTTCATGGTGCACTACACATTTGTAGGTCTTCTATTTACGATCAAAATCCTTTGATGACTTTGTCTATCTTCAACACTTTTTCTTCCATAGTAGTTTCTACTACTATGGGGACTTCCAGAATTTCCTTGTACAATTTATGGACAATCACTTGGGTTTTCTATGCTATACTTTTAGCTTCATCCTTTTCCTTGATGGATTTATTTACCCTTTCCTCGACCTTGGTTTTTTCCTTCATTAGTTCCTCCACTCGGCCTTCAACTTCCTTCTTTTGTTGGAGTGCAATGCCATACTATTGAATTTGTTGAGCCTTTTTTTCCATTATTCTTGTTAGCTCCTGGTGTGCTTCATCTCCTCATCTCTTAGATTCTTCCAACATGCCTATTTGCAAGTCTTGTAGTCTTTGTATTGACATCCTCTATACCACTATGTTAAGGTGTCCTAGAGAGTTCACTTGTTCTTTTAAATTAGACGTTGGAAATTCAAGTGCGTCCATCTCAATATGGAGTTATTTCTAATTAGGTCAAGACCTGATGCACACCCTCTACTTCCTTCCCAAGAATTATGGACCGTCCTCCCTTGGTGTTGCACATTTTTATTATTCTAGTTGTTTCTAAGAGTTCCTGGAGTGTTGCCAACTAATACTACACTCTTTGCTGCAACTCTTCTTGCTTCCTGGTTTCTTCCTCAATGATTTATTCCACAAAATCTCATACTTGGTAGCCTATGTGGTCGATATTGTCGTTGGTCAAAGTATATACTAGGGTTTCTCTATGCACTTTAGTCTTATTGTGCACCCCTCATGCTGACTCTTTCCCCTTATCCTTCCATTTTCACCAGTTGTTGGGACTGTCTTCTGAAATTCTACTATTGATGGGCCATGAACATCTCCTATGCCATTATTCTAATTGTTCCCCTATTCTTCATCCTCATGTGGTTCTCCATCACTCTTATCCTTCTCTTCTTCATCTTCTAGGTGCCCTATTTTCTCTGATGGGGTTTTCCACCCATCTTTCGAGTCATTCAAAATTAGGCATATGTATTCCGATGTCAACCTATAATTGGTTGGAAACCACTAAAACACCGGGTCCTTATTTTTCTACACATACATGTGGTGCATTCCTTATTTGGAATGCACAATATCCTTATATGTTTCTACCATCTTGGATGATATGTGCGGTGTGTGTTTGAATAAATACCTGATATTTTCCAAGTATATAAAACATGTGACATTATTGTACCATTGTATTCTCTTCATCATCGTATACCATAAGTTAGCATACCTCTTGACCATATTACCTCTACCAAATGTCCCTATGTGTTGATAGTATCCTGGTTCCTACCATCTAACCAACGCAATAAAAATCAACAACCATGCATAGTGAAATTCTATGCCCTTTTTTTGGGCCTCAATACAATCTTACAAAAATTGGTTCACCGCGAAGGTGGCCCAGTTCATTTGAACCCCTTCGATGCATTTTTCTGCAACTGCAATGACTGTAGTTGGTAATTCATCCTTCCTACATTTGTGCAACAACTTGCATGCCAATACCTACATTGCAAACTAAACATTTTCAACACTGATGTTTTTAACATCCAATCATCTTTTCCTCTTGAAAGTATGGAACTTTTTTGTCATCGATTCTGAGAGGGATCTCTCTCTCATCTTGTTAATTTTTTTTTATGGATCCTCTCTATATTTTGGGAGCCCTGTGATCTGTAAAATCAACATGGTGTCAATTGACATTGGGGGGTCAAGCCACAGTGTCCCCCCATGGACGCAATTGAGAAGTAATTTCACACAAGCATTAATTTACAGACTAATTCCAAAGTGTGGGATCTCCATCAGGTTTAGTATGCCCTACTTCTCTAATCCTGTTTCCCACACCCGTGTCTCTAGCACTATTGTTGGTGTGACTGACACACTCTTAGAACACAAGTAATTTTCCTTGGCCAACTCTGATAATTTTTGCTTGTCGGTGATATCATGATCCGTGAAGTTGAGGACGACAACCTTGCCAAGCATATCTCCTTCAATTCTTACACCAGGTGGTACTAGTGATGTTACCAATGGGTATTTCCCATTTGTTGGCACGTTGATTGGTGGCGCATTATCCATCCGAGGTGGGATGTAATTTCTGTGGAAATTGGCTTGTGAAGCCGAAGTTGAATCTTTAGGTATCTCTTCAACCTCTGGTGTATCTGTTGGTTGTTTTATCTTCTTTTGTTCCACTACTGATGGCACTCCAACTTTTGGTGGGGCCATTGTCATTTTCAAAAAAATCCTTTACTTTCTCTCTGGTAGACGTAGTTAATCTCTTAATCACTCGGGTTCGCTCTGGTTTACTTTGGTTCTCTCTCTCTCTTGCATGCAACTCTTAGTAACAATGATTTACACTTAACAACCCTTCACTATTTTTGTGCCTCCTTTCCAACTGTGCATGTCTCTTCACACCTTAACTCCCTTTTCCAATCCACAAACGTGGTTGATGAATGGTTAAGTAAATGTGAATTTATTACCAAATTTGTTCTATGATTTTTGCCTTGTACTTCCAATCTGTCATGATTTCTGGTGGATTTTTCTGTTTAATATTATATGGTGTCTTTATGACCTTTCATTACCCATGTGTAGATACCACTTCCGTTCTTTAAAGCATTTAACGATCTTATCAATGCTAAGTTGTGCAAGACATTTGTTGCTTCACAATATTTTTCTGTTGTGTTATATTTCCTTAATTGACACAGTTCTTTCCTGATGTGCAATAATCTTTCCTTCTGCACAATCTCCTATGCCTTGTATGCTATAATATTTTTCTTTTTTCTATATCTATGTTTTTTTTTTTTCTTCCTTTTTCTACATTTTATGTATTTTTCTGTGTTTTTCCTTCCTACTATAATACAACTATTATGATATATGCGATCTGGCGCAATCCATATTACTATGCAGAATTTTGACCGTCTCTATAGAGTTTCAGTCGACTTCCATTCACCATTCCTCCAGGGACTTCTCCATTAAGGGTTTCCAACTGCACAACACCTATCTCTATTACATGTAGAATCACATATGGCCCTAACCAATGCATTCTAAACTTCCTTGGGTGCTACATAAATTTACTGTCATAAATTAATACTAAGTCTCCCACTTGGAATTTTGTTTGTGTAATGTGTCTATCATGCCAAGGATTCTCTCTTTCATTTTGAACTCACTCATGGAAACCTGCAATAAAATGATCTTCCTCAATCTATACTAACTGTTCCAATCTCTCCTCTATTGTTCCATATTCTGATAGATAAGTGATTGTTGCAATGCAAATGCTAGGTAGAATAAACTCCATTGGCATCATTGCTTCTTTCCCATAGACCAACCTAAAAGGCATCTTCCCTATCAACTTTTTACTTGTAGTCCCGTAATCCCATAACACTGCAGGAAGTCTTAAGTCTCAATCATCTCTTCCTACATTGCAAAGTTTTGTCAAAGCATTCTCCAAGATTTTATTGAAATCTTCCACTGTCCCATTGGCCTGAGGATGATATAGTTGTTGATGATTAAAATCACAACGATGTTTTTGCCTGCAAAGTGTTGCTAAAGCCTATTATTATAAAGCTAAATAATACTAGTAGGTGGGACCCCCTTGTAGATTGGAGATTAGGTTTGGTTCTTATTTGATGTTATGCTACTGTTCGACATTGCTTACATGGTTGATGACATCTTGTTTTTATTGGATGATGGATCAGGCGTATTATACATGTTTCTTTTGTTGCTCCAGGCTCAATTTTTATGTTACAACGACCTATGTTATTCATGGTTACCATTGTTTTCTATTCTTGAATCTATTACTTGTGACACCCGCAACAGATATATGTTATCAACAACAAATAAAGGAAAATTAAAAGGAGGTTAAGCAATGTGAACAAAAATGCAAAGGGAAAAAATATTCTATACTAACATGCTACACTATATGCATTAAAAGGATCGTGGTAAATCATAGCTAACATATGATAGCCATGCGATTTATTGAAGTTATATAGAATCATGGTTGACATGCATTACTATATAGTTGGAAATGGTAATATGTGATGTGGGTGGCACTCTTGGAAATTAAGGGTTGTTAGTTTTGATGCATGGTGCAAATTGGATGATTTGTTGGATTATTGGCTGGGGAGTACTAAGAAATTGAATGAACTTGAGTGTGGAGGTGACATGCATTTACTGCACATCACCTCTAGTCCTTCCACTGGTCTCCACCCTAGTTGGGCTATTGTTCAACTAAGTTTTGTTGTGGTTAGGCTTCGACTTTCAAGCAGAAGGGAACCACTCCACCAACTCACGGTTTAATGTGTGTTGATTACAGGTATGTCTTTTTTTTTTTCATTCATGAGTCCACTCTGGTTATGAAATGGATATTGGCTCAGATGTATTGGGTTGTGCTTTCCTTGAGTATGGCAACTATGTGAAATGGTGTTTTTTTTGTGAGTGAAGTGTTTATGGTTTTCTATGCAATAATTTTTTGAAGTCGCAGTGTTATTGTTCGTCCTGAGTGTTAGCATACATAAAGGCTCTCTGTCATCCTTACTGGTTTAGTTGGAGGGTTTTGTTTGGTATTAGTGGTTGGATATCTTCACGCTTTCATATTATCATACCTAGTCTTTAGCTTTTATGGGGTTTAATGGGTTGGAATCACCTTGTGCGACTGCGTATTGTTCACTTGGGCATTGGGTTGTTTTGCTACTAATGGTCGCAAAAGGGGTTATATTGCTTCTTGTCGGCCCTGTTTTTTCCTCGACGTTGTAGTTGGTTGGATGGAGAAGCCATGAGGGTTATAACTTGTGTGTGATAACTATCATTACAAGGCCAAAATGGGCCCTTGCTCCTCTGTTCATAGCCTCTCCTGTCACAGTTTTTGTCACCCTGTCCACGAAGTCAATTGTTGTTCTTTGTGTGTGCACCATTGGTCTCAAAGGTTTTAACCATTGAGAGGAGTCGACTCTATCCCTCCATGTGTTGGTCTATGGAGAAAATCCTTGACTCCTCAAGTCTAGGGGTTGATAAAGAAGGTCGTTGTGGCTTGTCATCTTTACTATTGGTTGTTATGGATAAGTGTGTATTGTCGACATAATTGATTACTGACTCACCTCATTGATTGTGAGACAATGGTGTTGGTTTTGGTATCTAGCTACTGCATTGTTATTATAATTGGATGGATAAAATTATCATGGTTATTGGATAAGTCATATATACAGTCATTTTCCTTATGTTTAACAAATTAATAACCCAACACTGTTTTTTTTATTGAGTAAGTCACAACGTCGCTTCATGTCGATGCGTCGGTCTGTGTGGTGTTCCTGCAACATGTCGGGTCGTGTTGTTGATTATTATGACTAAGAGTTTAATTTCCATGAGAATATTTCAATAAGTGTGTTTTTGGTATGACCATATACTGTGTATGCTATGGATATTATTGGTTACTCTCTCAGAGATAGTCACAGAGTTTTAAACATGGTTCTCTTGTAGTTTGATTATTATGTTATGAGATTGGTTATAGTGTTGTTGCCTCCTTGTATTGGATGAATAGCCCAGCTTTTAAATGTTTAGAGTCAAAGGAAATTGGACTTGTATAGTCACAAAATTACACTTGCGTATTTTTGAATGGTTGTGTATTTCACATCATAGAGTGAATTGAAGTGGTGGTCGTTGCTTGGGTGTTTCAATGGCAAGACAAGATCTTTGGATTTTAAATGTAGATTTTGGGTTGAATGTCCACTATGTATGTTTAATGAATGTCATGTGTTTTAATAGTAATAGAATTGCAATATGATTGTTAAATGAATTAAAAGACATAATCAAGCGTGACCTTTGAGTTTTATTTGATGATTGAAGTAAATCGTGAGTAGTAGTTGATTTTGATGCTAAACAGAGTGGAAATAAGTAACTGTTTATGCATTTGGGAATTGTTTTAAATATTGAATGGACAGAGCTCCCCTACAGACTATTGCGGAATGCATGTTGTTTTGTTTGATGACTGTGTTAAATATTTGATTATGAATAGTGAGCAAGTTAAAGCATAGAGTTGTTTGACTTATACACAACAAATGTTTTTGTTTGGAGTCACAATGGTTATTTGGTTGGTGTATTTCCTTTAATAGAATGGTTTTATGGATTACTTAATTAATTTTATGAACAGTACCCGCTCTCTTTCCCACACCATTTTTTTTCGCTTTTCTCTAATTACAACCCCATCGCCTTCCCACATTCATTTTTCACTTCCTATTATAAAATTGATTACAGTCAAGAAGAATTATGTATTAAAGTAGTTGAAAGTCACAGTTCTTGGTTGGGTCACAATGATTTTTCTTGATTTTCATTACAGTTGATTGTTTGTTGTCTTTGAGCAGTAACTGTGTTCTTTTCCCCCTCATCTTATCATGTTTCGCTCATTACAAACCCCTCGCGTATCCCAATACCCTTTGTTCATACCCTTCTCATTGACAAACAGTTAAACAATATGTATGGATTGGATTGCATGAGTCTGATATATTGTTGAGCCAAAATCTATTTCATATTTTTATAGAGTTATCATGTATGGTTATTTAAAAGATTATTTTCTAATCAATCATGCATACATGGATGAGCTATTCAAATAAAAGGGTGAAAACAGAGGCCTACTACGCCTATGTCAAAGAGAAGGACACTACTTCTCCCTCTGCCTCTTCAGATAATTCTGGTAAATCTGTGTCCTCCCACTTGCATTGGAAGGGCGATTTCTCTCATATGATCAACAAGATGAGGCTTAAAGATTCCACACGGCCTAAGGCAGGTTAAGAAGGAATAAAGGATGATAACATCAGCAAGGGAAAGATTGCCTCACAAACCCGATTATATGGATTTTAATTTTTTTATTTTTATGACAGTGGACTTCATATTTACGTATGGCATGCTTTTGGATATGTTGGCAATATATTTTGGAAAAAATTGCAAACACTATTGAGATAAATTGACAAATGTTAATATGATGATGGGAGTCACAAGGATGTGTGTTTTACTTAATTGATTAGTATGTTATGATTGTTAAGAACTAAAGGGAGTCACAAGGGGTCCCACCTACTAGTTATTATTTAATTATAACCCTTATTATGATTATTATTTCCCCCCCTAACTAAAATTTGGTTGAGTATTTTAATTAACTTAACTAATCAATTGGTTCAATTACTTCAACCAGTTCTAATTGTTTAAAGGCAAAAGGAAAGGGAGGAACATGAGGAGGATATAAGGAGAAGCATACTATGGTTTTCTCTTTGATTTTATGTTGAGATAATTTAGTTTTCATTCATTCCTTAATTTACCACAGGACTAATTCTTTTTATGATAGCAGGGTCTTATTTTAGACAACAAGATTAGGGGCTGAATTACATCATTTAGACCCTTATTTTTCAGTGGTGTTGATCTATCTTTGATAGTCTGTGTAGACTTGTTTGTTTGTGAATTAGTTTTCATGACTGACAAAGGCTATCGTGCAGAGTCGAGTGGGCAACAATATGTGGAAATCTGATCCAACTTTTAGAGTTCAACTTTTTTATTTTCTGTTGGAGGTCCTTTTGTATGTTCCATCGGGGATGTCTAAGTTTGACTTTGGTCCTAAATTTTTGCATGAAATTTTGTAAAAGAACGACTCTTTGGTCAATTGGAATGAAATAAAGGGATTTATTCATGTCTCATTTGTCTTGATTATCATCTTGGTGTCTTTACTTCTATATTTACAATTATTTCAAAAACTGTTATATTCATAAAATTGCATTAAACGTAAATTTCCAGCAAGCTTTTTATTGATAAAAGACTAGCCTAAGCACTTGTAATTAATAATTGTGAGTTTGGATGCTATTTTTTTTTGGCTATAAACATAAGGTGAGATTCACATCTATTTTTCTTTAGCCAAGAAGAATCTGAAAATGCTTGAGTAAGATCATTTCATATATTTTCCTCAACATTTATTTGGTGACCATATTAGGGAGGTCTTCATTATCTCTCTGGTTAATTTTTTATACTCAATTTTCATCGATACATCTATTTTTCTGATATTGATTCTTTGGTTGTTTTATTTCTTAATGACTACGCCTATTGCAAGGAAGCCCAATATTGAGCCCGGTCTCCAAGACCAGAACAATATTGCTTTGAATATGTTTAATACCATTCTAGACACTGCCAATACTTGTGTTGAGCTTAACCATTCTTGGGAAGCAATTGAACAAGATATTAGTGCTCAAGTACGATTGGAAGCTAGACATAGACAACCTAGAAATCATTAGTAACCTTTTTGTTTCTTCAGTTTTGGCCTTTGTTTCATTTCCTTGGATTCACGTGATTTTAGAAGAAGAAGAGGCTTGTCACTTGAAATCAATCCTATTGCTCAAATAGGAAGGAGGAACATTGTGTCATATACCCAACAAAGTGCTCTAAGGAGAAATTTATCTCATTCATCTAGTTTTTCTTTCTTTCCCTCATCTATCATCCACAAGATGACATCTATTGGTGGCACTGAAAGTGTTATATATTCTCAGTCTTCATTGTCATCAGTGATTGGTAGCTTATATAGCCACCATATCCCTATCCAATATACCAAAAATCCCACTAAAGTCATTAAAAAGTATGGCCTTTTTCAGTTTGAAGAAGATGCCATGTTGTCCCTTGACCACGTTTTGAGGATACTTGGTCATGCTTGACCTATTTTGGGACTTCGACAGGCTATCGAAGGTGGAGCACAATTCGAAGTGGATATCACGGGATCTCGGTCCCTTGTTTAGGGATTTTTGGTATTTGGGCTTATGTAACTGGTATGGGGATGTCGGCCCATGGGTTTACCCATGTTTAGGCCATTTTTATAATATTTAAATAGAATTCTAGGTGATGTAAGGAGAGAAGAGGCTTGGTACCTAGCCAAGTGCTAAGTGAAAATTGTAAATGCTTTGTGCATGCTATGTTGAGAACTTGCAGAGCTAAGTGCAAGTGACTGTAAGAGACTGTGTAAAGGCTTTGTGCTGTAATCTAGATTGGGGAAGGAGGATCTAGCGAAGTGTGCGCATATCTCCTGTTCTATGGGGAGTAGGATCTTGTGGCTCTATGCATGTAGAAGATTGACAAAAGACAATAAAGGAGAAGAAGAGTTGGTGGGCGTAGCCCCAGGCTAGGGGTGAACCACGTATATCCTGTGTTGTTATGATTTGTGCGATGTATTGATGTGTTATGTGTTTACTTTCTTAGTTCTTTGATGCAAGATGAATGATAGATAGATCTGATATGCTTTGTGCTTAATAATATGGATGAATGCTAGATCTAACCTATGTGAATGTGCTTAGTGCTTGAATATACTAGATCTGGGTGAATACTACGTTGGCCTGTTGTTAGGGTTTACCTGTGTTGTAAGTTAAGACTAAATACTAATGATCTATAACTGCTAAGTGTTCTGTTAAGGTGTTACAATCACAGATCTGTGTCCCAATTGAGGTTGCATACACTGGAGTCCTGCAACCACCCCTGCCTCTACCTCGAGTGAGACTGCATATTCTTCGCAGGTGTTGCTGAAAGGGATGGTAGTTAGGGTTTTGTTCGTGCGTTGTTGAAGCGTTGAAACCTAGGTCTTCCCCTGTGCCAACAAATGGTTTCGTTGTTAGGACCTGAAACTGTGATTGATGGGAACTGAAGAGAAGAGAAAGATCTGTGCGTAGATATGTTTCCCTAGTGCACAATATTCTACTTGACTTGTCAAGCTCTGTGCTAAGAAGAGAAGTCAGATCTGAAGAAAAGAGGTAAGATATTGAAGCTTTGTTCTCTGATAAAGGTAAGAACAGTGAAAAGATTTGATTGAAAAGGTAAGATAAGTGGAAATTTTTATTTCAAAAGTATGAATCTAGGTATGTTTGATAAAAAAATTCCTAGCCTAAAAACTAGGGCACAACTAGAAGAAAGAAGATTTGATATGAGTATATATGATAGAAATGATGAAAGATATGTTATTCCTATGCATAGAAAGAATGTTTTAGACTAACAAATGGATGCATGATCCTAGAAAGAATTTTTTGCAAGTTAGTTACTGTGACCCTAGTGTGCAGTACAGAAAAGGTTGGGGATCATTCAAAAGAAAGAGAGGATTAACTCTTTTCTATAGTTGTAGAAGACCAGGACATCTTGCTAGGGAATGCCCTGGTAGAGGTCCTATTTGAATTTGCTGTAAAGATATAGACCATGAAGTTTTGGACTGCCCTAGAATGATTACTAAGGTTGATAGAATGAATATGAGACAAGAAAAACCTGAGGAAGATCAAGCAAATAAGACCATGGAAGAACCCCATAAAGAATCAGAGAATGTATTGCTACAAATGAAAGAAACCTTGAATGGTCACAAAAATGCCAACTTCTCAGAGATCCTCAAATAAAAAGAGTACATAGAAACAAGAATAGGAAACTTCGACATTGACTATGTTATGAATGAGGAAACACAAGTGAATATCATCACAGAAAGAACCTGGGAAATTTTAGGGAAGCTTGCTATGATTCCTTCATTAGGAGGAATAGGATTATTTAGAGGAAAGTTGATAACCCTATGTGGAAGACTCACCCAGATATCTATGAGTGCTCATGGAACTTCGACAGAGGAAGATTTTGAGGTTGTTAAATTTATTGAGAGCGACACCCCATTTGCTATGTTACTAGGAAAAACCTGTATTGAGAAGGTTCAGACCAGAAGAAAAGAAGAGGAAGCCCTAGAATATAAGAAGAAAGAACTAAGATATTTCATGACTAGGAGGATAGCACACTTGATTGAAGAACAGGAGAACAAAGCGAAGCTATTTAGAACCAGAAACTTGGATGTTGAAGTTGAAAGAACACAAGAAGAATCATAGAAGAGTGGAGCACCTACCCCATACAGAGAAGAAGTATTTCCCTTGAACTCTATGAAAGAATCTCAACAACGCAAAGTTACTATACCAAAAGAAGATAAGAATCATAATGGAAAGAGGAATACTGAGACGAAGATCATAGGGAAGAAGGCTAGAAAGCTCAGTAAGAAGAGAGAAAAGATAGAGAAGTTGCAGAAGGTTCCAGAGGGGACTTCAAAGAAGGAATGCTTGCAAAATTGGAACTTCACTTGGATATCAGAACAACGCAATGTGGCACTTCGCCATGGCGAAGCAATATAACCATTGGAGGCCTTATGACCATTAGACCGATGGCCCCAAATGGTTAGAACAATAGTTATGATTGAAAATCTTATCTTCAGACTGTTAGGACCGCACCGCAACGAACATAACCACATCTATGAAGGCCTCTCGTCGGTTGGAGAGATCCGTTACACCGTTGTCTACTTATTCCATCGAATGTTGCACCGAGAATACTTTTGCAAATTGTATCTGTGCCAATGAGAGAACTCATTGCTACCACATTGTGTTTACTAAGATCGACACCTTTTCTATTGTAGTGAATCATTCATTCATCAATCTGAGTTATCCAATATTGAGTGTGTATGTCGGACGAACTTAGCACAGCTGAAAAGTGTGTAGAAGATTTTCTAATCGATTTAATGGCCAAAAATGTAATGTCTGCCGGGATTCAAACCTCATCTACGAGAGGAGTGAAATCCTCCCCATTGACTGCTCGTGGATCCGGACCATCTCAAGTTGCAGACGAGAAAATAACTAAGCATCGAGATGACTTGATGAATTCGAAGTTAATCCCGACTATCCTTCCTGACTACATCCCACCTTTGGCTGATGTGGTGAGTCGTGATAGTGTCCCGAGGGATTTTATTTATACCTTGGTTACTGTGTACCTTCTGAAGGGGATACATGCAGTTAGAACACAACAGGATAAGATCATGACATTAAAATTCAACGACTTCAACCTAGGGGACCGCAAGAAACATAGTATGCTCACCTCTCACAGATACTTGACTAGGACGAAGGGGAGGAACTCGAAAATAATCCCCCACCCATTGTCTATGAACCTCGCAAAGTCCACCATCTTGAATGTGATGAAGATTCCACATTTTGGAAGGCACCAGGAGGTTAACGCATGTGTTAATATCCTTCTATCAAGATACCATGGTGGCTATCTATGGCTAGACAGAAGCATCACAGTCAATCCGATGTTGATCCATAGGATCACTGGATTGAGCATGTAGGGACCATACCCACAAGACGTCTACCCAGGGAAGGTTGCAAATCACACCCTAGCTAAGATAATTAAGGATACCTATGGTGATGTAGAAAAGGGGACGCGAGGCTACAAGGTAGCTTCCATCCAAAATGGCATAGTGTGCCTAGCCTGCCAGCTGATCTCAGGAAATCTAGTGAGAAATAACAGACCTACGCAAGTCAAAGTGTTTGTTGTTGACCTCACTGGAAAGTGTGTAGAAGGACTCCAAATGAACTGGGAGAAGTACTTAGTCAACTAGCTAGAATTGGATTGCTACGAAGCTCAGGATCAGGGCTATGAGTTCGATTTCAACTGGCGGTTGATCCTCATAGAATTTACTACTTGGGATATGCTGGAAGGTGCGACCTTCTTGTATATTCAGCCATTCGAGCCACTCGCTGTGAATTTCACCACGCGTTGGTACTCGAGTGATATGGGAAAAAAATGGTAGTTGAAAGTGGTATTCCACACATTCTATCTCCAGTTAAAGAGGGCTATTGGGGTTGTCCCTCATATGATGTTGAACACCCTGCATCAGTTCAGACCCCTCATAAAGTTTCGTGCAGATCGACACTTTATTTATATCATTGTGCATGCAGACGAACATAAAGAAGATCTTCAGTCATACTATAAGCTCAAAGAAGAGGACATCAAGGAGATAACTAAGGATTGGTCTACAGAGCTCCTTATCCCCGCTGACCCTGCGGAAATGTATGATCCTGAACTAATTGGAATCTCAGAGGCCACTCACAAAGAGCATGATACACCTGGACCTAATAGAAGGTAGAAGACCGAAGAGGTACAAAACCTGAGTAGTGCATCAGACGAAACTACTTCAGAATCACCTGGACGAGGAGATAATGATGAAGTAAATAAAGAAGAAACCAATGGAAAAGAATATCAGCAGAAGCAAGGTGAAGTAACACCACCTAGGGATCCTGTGGATGAGGCTTATCCCTCTAAGAAAATAAAGGTTTCCCCCATGAAACCTACATCGCAGAAGAAATCCAAATCCACCAAGACTAAGCTGTAGAATGTGCTCACGCTAGATGACTTTGACTTTATCATCACAGCCATATCAGACGCCTCGCAGGATATTATGTAGAACACTAAATCCAAGCAAGCAACCATGTATGAAAAAATTGAGACAGAAATAAGAGGGGTACATCAGGCCCTTCAATCTAGCTGCATAGTATCCATTGTACCCCCACCATCAAAAGAAACAGAGTTGGGAGATGAACCTGCCCAACTCCATAGAACAACTGATGCAACCGAATCTCACCTTCATCGAGTGTAAGAAGAGAAAGAATAGGCCACGGTGGACTTGATGCAAGCACAACAGGAAGTGGTAGAGCAACGTCGAGTTCCGTAATAGTAGAAGGATGACCTCCACACCAAGTTCGAAGAGGAGAGAGAACAAGTCAAGCAAGAGAAAGAGAAGTTGCTTATAGAGAAGCTTAGAGTCAAAGAAGTAGTCAGCAGAGCACTTCGTTCGATGACAGGCTTAGATCAAAAGGCAGAAGAACTAGTGGAGCATCAAGTAGCACATCTTGCAGAAGCTATCCAACAAATTCAACAGAGAATCGAAGATCTAGAGTTACAAATAGTGCCAAGTACCCCGCAGGATGTGCGAGACCAAAGAGAATCCACTGTCGGGTGCGCAGTTGAGAGGATCATAACATTCACTCTGGAATGTAAACAACTTAGCAGTAGAAGTGCACAAACCTACGAGTGACTTACTGAATACCCTGAACTAAAGTCACTGGATTCACAACTCCAAAAGGAAAAGAAGCAAGCAGTGACAGTATAGGCACAATTGAAGATTCTTTCTGCAGTTGAATGGATGAAGAGATCCCGGGAACAACACACTGCTCAACAACAGGTCCACACCATACAGATCAAAGTCATGGAAGTGACTCAAAGGTTCCAACCATTCCAGGATGGAGCGTGCCAACTATTTGAGGAGATTGAAGGATGAGGAGTAGAGATGGAACAAGTAGTCACTGTAGTCAAACAATTCTTAGAGGGACCTATCAATGAAGAAGTTACCCAAGAGTTCGTTGAGCAGGAGGCCTTGGCGCAACAATAGGTCGAAGCATCTCGAGCCAAGCTCTAGTCTTTTGAAGCTGAGCTACCCAGACCAGAGTGACTTACGATGAGTCACAGGTGAGTGTTGGGGGCATTTTGGTCCTTGACCAAGTTTTGAGGATCCTTGGTCATGTTTGACCTATTTTGGGACTTCGACAGGCTGTTAAAGGAGGAGCACAAGTCGAAGCAGAGATCGCGGGATCTCGGCCCCTTATTTAGGGATTTTTTATTTTGAGGCTTATGTAATGGGTCTGAGGATGTTGGACCATGGGTTTACCCATGATTAGGCCCTTTTTGTAATATATAAATAGAAGTCTAGGCGATGTAAGGAGAGAAGAGGCTTGGTACCTAGCCAAGTGCTAAGTGAAAATTGTAAATTCTTTGTGCATGCTATGTTGAGAACTTGCAGAGCTAAGTGAAAGTGACTGTAAGAGACTATGTAAAGGCTTTTTGCAGTAATATAGCTCAGGGAAGGAGGATCTAGAGAAGTGGACGCAGATCTCTTTTCCTATGTGGAGTAGGATCTTGTGGCTTTGTGCATGTAGAATATTGATAGAAGACAATAAAAGAGAATAAGAGTTGGTGGACGTAGCACCAGGCTGGGGGTGAACCATGTATATCCTATGTTTCTATTCTTTGTGCGATGTATCGATGTGTTATGTGTTCACTTGATTATTTATTTTATGCAATATGAATGATAGATAGATATGTGATGCTTTGTGCTTAATAATATGGATGAATTCTAGATCTAACCTATGTGAATGTGCTTAGTTCTTGAATATACTAGATCTAGGTGAATACTGCGCTGGCCTGTTGTTAGGGTTTACATGCGTTGTAAGTTAAGGCTGAATACTAACGATATATAAATTCTAAGTGTTCTGTTAAGGTGTTCCAATCATAGAATTGTGTCCCAGTTAAGGTTGCAGACACTGGAGTCCTGCAACCACTCCTGCCTCTACCTCGGGTGAGACTACATCTACTTCGCAGGTGTTGTCAAAAGGGCTAGTAGTTAGGGTTTTGTTCGTTCGTTGTTGAAGCATTGAACCTTGGGTCTGCCCCTGTGCCAACATGCCCCAACCACACCATGGCATGTGTCCTCTCCTCTTAACCTAGCACCTTCTACTTGTCCACTTCCAAAGTTTAAAGAGCACCTTCCTAGATTTTCAGGAAATAACATTGTTAGTACAAATGAACACCGGGTGGAATTTTCTAATGCTTGTCATAACATAGGGGCCAACAACAATGATACTTGCATGCTCTTATTCATCAATTCCTTGGAAGGAAAGGTTGTGGTTGACTTCTTTGATCTTCCTCCTAATATTATGTCTACTTGGGAGGAGTTAATCTATTGGTTCCGACCCACTTATGGGCAATCTAAAATCCTAGAAAAGAAGTTAAGGGAATACAATAACATCACCTATAAGGATGGTGAGACTATCCAGTATTTCAACTTGCGTTTAACCAAGTTATATAATCAAATCCTCGAACTCATTTGACCTCAGAACCAAGCTACTTTTATGCATTACTACAATGCATTGCCTTCCCCCTACCATCATAGGCTTGAGGAAAAATCCATTGATAATCTCACTTCCGCTCTGCATACTTGCTCAGAATATGAAGAACAATTTGAAATAATTGGCCTTCCCCAGGGATAATCGGATAGACAAAAGGCATGCACACCCTCTTACAGCTAGTATAAGACATGAATAATCATATGATAGCATATGAGCGGAAGGGAACTATCTCCCCCCTCACCCATGGAGCTTCATCCTCTTCTTCACCCCCCTTTAGGAGTTCGGTTGAAAATAATTTTCAACCTAAAGCTTTCTTTCCTCGGAGTTGGTGTAACTTTTGTGAGGAACACCACGAAGAAACCACGTGTAAGGTAAATAAGAGTGCCATAGATAATATCTTTGGTAAAATACCAGAAGCTACCATTGTTTTCCTATATTTTGCAGAGCCAAAAGATGTCATGGTCATCAATACTAGGAACAAAACTTATGCTCCCAAGGGAAAATTTGATCCTCCCCGCAGTTCTTCTATTCCAAGCTCATCCTCAACCGATGCTACTCTCTAGGTTCCTAAGGTTCCTGAGAGTCAAGGAATAACTCCCCCTCTCCCCACTTCCAAATACAATATCTTGAATCAATTGGCCAATATCAAAGTAGATGCAACCCTTCTAGACATGGTTTCAGTCCCTGAACAACAGATGCATATAAAACAATTCATAGACAGAAAATATTCCCTTGTAGCCAGTCTTTCTTAATATGTAAACGAAAATGATTCTTCTGTAAATAAAGTAGGTGTACATAACTTTATATACCCTGTAAAAAATCCCCCTTTTATATTTCTGTGAATATTATGGATAATATTGCTCATTGTTCCCTCATTGATGGCAGTTCAAGCCCAAGTGTGATGTCGAAGATTATTATGGAAGAGATAGGATTGTATTGTACAAATGAAAATGCTAGAAGCATGCTCTCCTATAATAGTCTACAACAAATGACCATAGGTGATATTAAAGATGTGAACTTAGTTTTGTGCGCTCATCCTGAAATAAGGAAAACCCTAAATATTCAGGTAATTGATATTCCAGTAAGCAATTACTCAATCATCTTAGGAAGATATTGGAAAGCCTCAACAGGTGGATACCTCTCACTCAACGAAACACATTTATCCTTTCCTAGGAACAAAAAAAAAATTATAGTCCTTAGAGAAGGAAGGATATCACCTTTCATAGAGAGTGTCCCACAACCTAACGTAAACTATATCGAAGAGGACCTAGGAGTGTATTCCATCTTTGTTGAGGAGGATAACATTCCCATGGAACAAATTGATCTAGATGATGGCATGTGGCACATGCACTTTGATGGTTCATGCTCTAATGAAGGTAACATAGTTGACATTATCTTGATTTCTCATGTAGGAAAAATCCATAACTTTTCTTACCAGTTGGAGTTTGCTTGCACTAGCAATGTCACTGAATTCAAATCTTTGTTAATAGGCATTGAAAACACTTATAATATTGGTTGTGGTCACCTTTCCATTTTTGGGGATTCCGAGCTTGTTGTGAATCTTGTGCGTAAAATTTACTCTTCTAGCAACAAGTTGATGAAACAATACACCCAAACTGTTTGGGCGCTTATCTAAAATCTTTTATCTTTCAACATCACTCATGTTAGGAGGGAGTTAAACTCAATGGTTGATTGGTTAATAATTTTTTCAACCTCCCATAATCGACAAATTCTGCCACACAGACCTGATTGTACCTTCCAATCCCTATATCGTCTGCATATGCCTGACAATATAGAATCTTGGCAGGTCTTCCCTAATGATGAGAGCATTTTTTATTTTATTCAAAATGAACCTTTTAAGCCTAAGGATATTATATCCATAGAAGATAACAAGATTCCTAAAGGATTTACTCTTATAGAGAGTTCAGTTTCTTTGAGTGATGTAGGAAACAAGGAGAAACAGAAAGAAGAATATTCGAGAAGGAAGGTGGGTGAAACCATTTCCTTGAACATTGGGAGACCCGAGACTCCAATAAATGTTAATATAGTGCCAAATGTTCATATGAAGAGAGAATGAAGTTTTCCAAGTTGCTTGGTGAATTTCAAGATGTTTTTTCTTGGTATTATGAGGATCTTCATGGTTTTGATCCTGGTGTTATACATCATGCCATCCCCATTCAAGAAGGCGTAAAACCACTTAGGAAAAAACAAATACCTATCAACCCTGCACTAGAAGCAACTATTTGAAAGGAGTTGGAAAAACTCTTGAAGGATGGAATCATATTTTCGGTCAAGTATTCTAAATGGGTTTCAAATGTGGTTCATGTTTGGAAAACAACTGGTCAGATCATATTGTGCATTGATTTTCGCACATTAAATTGAGATAGTATAACAGACCACTTCCCTCTCCCTAACATGGAAATGATTTTGCAGCAAGTTGCAGGGTTACAAATGATGTCCTTACTTGACAGTTTTTCTAGTTACAATCAAATCAAGGTAAAAAGGGTAGATAAATATAAAACCACCTTTATTACTCATTGGGGTACCTTTTCTTATGAACGTATGCCTTTTGGATTATCTAATGCATGTGCCACCTTTCAAAGAGATATGAAATTATCTTTTGATGATTTGATTGGTAAGATCATTCAGATCTACCTTGATGACTTAACAGTTGTTGGCCCTTGACCAAGTTTTGAGGATCCTTGGTCACGTTAGACCTATTTTTGGGACTTCGACAGGCTGTCGAAGGCGAAGTGCAAGACAAAGAGGAGATCATTGGATCTCGACCCCCTTTTAGGGATTTTTGGGATTTGGGATTATGTAATGGGTATGGGGATGTCGGCCCATGGGTTTACCCATGTTTAGGCCCGATTTTGTAATGTAGAAATAGATGCTAAGCGATGTAGTGAGTATGAATGGGTAAGTGTGAATGACAAGTCAAGTTTAAGTGGTGCTGAGTGCAAGTACCAGTTGTAAGTTCTTTGTGTATGTTGCAAGGCTGAGTGCAAGTGGCTGTAAGGGACTGTATGTAGGCTTTGTGCTATAACCTAGCTTGGGGAAGGGGGATCTAGCGAAGAGTGTGAAGATCTCCTATCCTCTGTGAAGTTGATCTGAAGGCTCTGTTCATGTAAGAAGATTGAAGAAATATAATAAAGAATATGAAGAGTTGGTGGATGTAGCCCTAGGGTGGGGGTGAACCATGTACATCTTGTGTTGTGAATTCTTTGTGCAATGTATTGATGTATTTACTTGCTTAGTGCTTTGATATAGATGAATGATAGGTATATATGTTGTTTCTTTGTGCTTAACAATGAGAGTAAATGATGGATCTGACCCGTGTGAATGTTCTTAGTGCTTGAATCTACTAGATATGATATGTTTCGTCATGCTAAGTGATGCTAGATGCTAGATCTGGTTGAATACTGTGATTCTCTGTAATTAGGGTTTTACCTGCGATGTAGATATTGGTTAAACATTGATGAACTATATTGCTAAGTGCTTTGTCAAGGTGTTACAATCACGGATCTGTGTCCCAGCTAAGGTTGCAGACACTGGATTCCTGCAACCACCCCTACCTCTACCTTGGGTGAGATTTCATATACTTCGTAGGTGTTGCTGAAAGGGATGATAGTTAGGTTTTTGTTGGTGCATTGTTGTAGCGTTGAACCCTGGGTCTACCCCTGTGCCAACAAATGGTTCTGTTGCTGGGACCTGAAACTGTGATTGCTGAGAACCGAGGAAAAAGGAGCTTTGTGCGAATATCTGACCTAAAACTGTGATTGTTGGGAACTGAGGAAAAAGGAGCTTTGTGCGAAGATCTGACCTAAAACTGTGAAAGCTTCGAATGTAGATACGTTTTCCTAGTGCGCAACATCCTACTTAATCAGTGGAATCTCCATGCTAAGAAAATAATTACGATTTGAAGAAAAGAGGTAAGATCTGTAAGCTTTGTGCTTTGTTAAAGGTAAGATAAGTGGAAATTTTTGTTTCAAAAGTATGGATCTAGATATGTTTGATAAATTTTGTCCTAGTTTGAAAAGTAGGGCGCAGCTAGATGAAAGAAGATTTGATATGAATATATATGATAAGAATAGTAAAATATATGTTATACCTATGCATAGAAAGAATGTTTGGACTAAAAAATGGATGCAGGATCCTAGAAATAATTTTTTGCATGTTAAATACTATGATCCTAGTGCGCAATATAGTCAAGGTTGGGGATGATTTAAGAGAAAGAGAGGATTAACCCTTTTTTACAGTTGTTGAAGACCGATTCATCTAGCTAAGGAATGTCCTGGTAGAAGACCTAGTTGTCTTTGTTGTAAAGCTTGGACCATGAAGTTTTAGATTTCCCTAGAATGATTGCTAAGCTTGAAAGAATGAATATGGAACAAGTAGACCCTGAGAAAGGTCAAGAAAATGAGATCAGGGCAGAACCCCAGAAACAATCAGAGACTGTATTGTTGCAAATGAAAGAAACCCTGAATGACCACCAACATATCAACTTATCAGAGATCTTCAAAGAAAAAGAGTGCATAGAAGCAAGGATAGGAGACTTCGACATTGATTGTGTTCTATATGAATAAACATAGGTGAATGTAATGATAGAATGAACTTGGGAAGTTGTAGGAAATACTTCTATGATTCCTTCATTGGGAGGAATATAATTATTTAGAGGAAAACTGATAACCCTATGTGAAAGAATTACCCAGATATATATGAGTACCCATGGAACTTAGATAGAAGAAGAATTTGAAGTTGTTAAATTTATTGAGAACAATGCCCCATTTTCTATAGTACTAGGAAAACCTTGGATTGAAAAGGATTAGGCCAGAAGGAAAGAAGAAGAAGCCCTAGAGTATAAGAAGCAAGAACTAAAATATTTCATGACTAGGAGGATCACACACTTGATTGAGGAATAGGAGAACAAATCAAAGATATTTAACTTGGATGTCAAAGTTGAAAGAACCCAAGAAGAATCACAGAAGACTGAAGCACCCACCCCAGATAAAGAAGAAGTATTTCCCTCGAATATTAGGAAAGAATATCAACAGTGCAAAGTTACTATGCCAAAAGAAGATAAAAATCAGAATGGAAAGAGGAATAATGAGACGAAGATCATCGAGAAAAAGGCTAGAAAGCTCAGTAAGAAGAGAGAAAAGATTGAAAAGTTACAGAAGGTTCCAGAGGGAACTTCGCAAAGGGAAAATTTGCAAAACAGGAACTTCGTCGAGATATCAGAACAACGTCACATGGCACTTTGCCATGGCAAAGAAATATAGCCGTTGGAAACAATATAACCATTTGACCGACACCATGAATGGTTAGAATGACATTTATGGCCACAAAGATCACCATCAGACCGTTGGGACTATGCCATAACGGGCAAAACTAAATTAATGAAGGCTTCTCTCCCGTTGGAGAGATCCATTACCTAGTTGTCTACTTATCCCGTCAACTATTGCACTGAGAACACTTTTGTGAATTGTATCAGAGAGAAATCATTGCTACTAAACTGTGATTAGTAATATCGACACCAGTTATATTGTTTTGTGCATTCATTCATCCATCCTATCTAAGTGTGTATGTCAGATGAGCTCAGTGTCGTGGAGAAAATTGTCGAATAATTTCTCATCGATCTCATGGCCGAGAAAGTAATGTCTGCAAGTATTCAAGCATCATCGACGAGAGGAGTGTAAGCCTCTGTCGATCACTCACGAATTCGAGCCATCCTGAGTCATCACAGAAAAGAGAACCAAGCACAAAGATGACCTAGAAAATGCGGAGATGATCCTGGCCATATTGCCTGACTACATCTCGCCTCTGGCTGATGCGGTGAGTCATGATACTGTGCCGAGAGATTTTGAGTACACCATTGTTACTGTGTACCTCCCGAAGGGTATACGCACAGTTTGAGTACAGCAGGACAAGATCACAACATTGAAGTTCAATGACTTCAACCTAGGAGACCGCAAGAACCATAGTATGCTCACCCCGTATAAATACTTGACCAGGATGAAGGGGAAGAACTTGAAAATAATCCCCCAATCGTGGACGATGAACCTTGCGTAGTCCATCCTATTGATTGTAATGAAAATCCCACACTTTGGAAGACACTAGGAGGTTAACACCTATGTCAAGCTCCTACTTTCATGTTACCATGGCGGCTACTTATGGCTAGACCTCTGTATCATAGTCGATCAGACGTTGATCCATAGGATCACTGGATTGAGTATGCAAGGACCCAACCCACAGGACTTTTATCCAGGAAAAACCACAGATCACACGTTAGCACAGAAGATCAAGGATACCTACGACGATGTTGAGAAGGGGACGTGAGGCTACAAGGTATATTATATCCAGAATGGCGTAGTGCACCTAGCATGCCAATTAATTGCAGGAAAGCTCGTAAGGAATAAAAGACCCATGCAGGTCACAGGATTTGTCGTTGACCTCACAGGGAAATGTGTAGAAGGCCTACAGATGAATTGGGCGAAGTACCTAGTTAATCAACTAGAATTAGACTGTCGTGAAGCACAGGATCAGGGCTACGAGTTCCACTTTAGATGGATCCTGATCTTCATTGTGTTTATTGCTTGGGAGATGCTGAAAGGTGTGACCTTCTCGGACATTGAACCGTTCGAGCTGCTCACTGCGAAGTTCACCACGCTCTGGTACTCGAGCAACATGGGAAAACAGTAGCAGTCAAACACATTTTTTCACACATATTATCTCCAGCTGAAGAGAAACATCGAAGCTGAAACTCGCATGAAGATGAACAACCTACAGAGGTTCTAACCCCTTATGAATTTCCACGCATATTGACACTTCATATATATTACTACGCGAAAAGACGGACATAAGGAAGAGCTTCAGTCATACTACAAGATCACGAAAGAGGACCTTGAGGAGATCACTAAGGACTAGTCAGTAAACCTCTGTATCCTCGTTGACCCTGGAAAGATGTCTAACCTCGAAACTAATATCTCGGAGGCCACTCATAAGGAATATGAAACACCCAGACCCAGCAGAAGGAAGAAGACCGAAGAAGTCCAAGACTTAAGAAACACATCAGAGAAGACTTCTTTAGTATCACCTGACCGAGGGGGTGATGATGAAGTAGAAGAGATAAATGGAAAAGAAGATGAGAAGAAGCAAGGTGAAGTAACACCGCCTAGAGATGAGGCTGATCCCCTGAAGAAGAGGAAGGTTTCTCCCCCAAAACCCTCTTCCCAAAAGAAATCTAGAGCCACATTGACCAAGATGCAGACTGTTCTCACTGTCGATGATTTTGACTTCATCGTCACAGCCGTGAACGACACCTCATAGGAAATATTGCAGAAACAAGAAACCAAGTAGGAGGAGATGTATGACATAATTGAGGTCAAACTCCAAGGGGTACAACAAGCCCTTCAGTCCAGTCATAGAGTGTCCACTGTGCACCTTCCATCGAGAGAACTAGAGCTGGGAGATGAGCCAACCCAACTCCGATGACTAGCTAATGCGACTGAAGCTCACCTTTGTCATGCACAAAAATAAATAGAACAAGACACCCAGGCCTTGAAGTAAGTGAAAGAATTAGTAGTAGAACAATGTTGAGTTGTAGAGCAGGAGAAAGTTTCCCTCCAAACAAATTTTGAAGAGGATAAAGCACATACTCAATAGGAAAAAGAACAGTTTCTCGTAGAGAAACTCGAAGTGCAAGAAGCAGTCAACAAAGAACTTCACTCTATGACAAACCTAGAGCCAAAGGTATAATACTAAGTCAAGCATCAAGTAGAGAAACTTTTGGAAGATATCCAACCACTACAACAAATAATAACAGACTTAGAGCTCCACGCAGTTCCCGACACTCCGCAGGATGTGAGGGATCAAAGGGAAGCAACTGCTCAAGGCCCAGTTGAAAGAATCAAGGGCCTTTCCTTGGAATGTAAACAAATGAGTGATTGCAGTGCCCAGATGTATGAGTGACTCACTGAGAATACAGAACTGAAGACATTGGAGTCACAACTCCAAGAGGAGAAGTATCAAGTAGAAACAATATAGGCACAGTTGAAGCCCCTGTCAGCTGTTGAAAGGATGAAGCAATCCTAAGAGTAGCGCACCGCTCAACAGTAGGTCCACACCATTCAGATCAAAGTCATGGAAGTGACTCAAGGGCTCCAACCTATACAAGATGAGGCTTTCCAACTATTCACAGAGATCGAAGGCCGAGGAGCAGAACTAGAACAATTCGTCACTGCAGTAGAACAATGCCTAGAGGTACCTGTCAACGAAGTTGTTATCCAAGAGTTCATTGAATAACAGGTTGTGGCACAAAAACAAGCCGAAGCAGCTCAAGCCAAGATCAAGGCTTTTTGAAGCAGAATTACCCAGATCAGAGTAACTCGGGATGAGTCATAGGTGAGTGTTGGGGGTTTGTTGGCCCTTGACCAAGTTTTGAGGATCCTTTGTCATGTTAGACCTATTTTTGGGACTTCGACAAGCTACGAAAGGTGGAGAAAAAAATGAAGTGGAGATCGCGGGATCTCGGCCCCCTTTTAGGGATTTTTGGATTTGGGATTATGTAACGGGTATGGGGATGTCGGCCCATAGGTTTACCCATGTTTAGGATTGATTTTATAATGTATAAATAGATGTTAGGCGATGTAGTGAGTATGAATAGCTAAGTGAGAATGAAAAGTCAGTTGTAAGTGGTGCTAAGTGCAAGTAACAATTGTAAGTGCTTTGTGTATGTTGCAAGGTTGAGTGAAAGTGGTTGTAAGGGACTGTATGTAGGATTTGTGTTGTAACCTAGCTTGGGGAAGGAGGATCTAGCGAAGAGTGCACAGATCTCCTGTCCTCTATGAAGTTGATCTGAAGGCTCTGTGCATGTAAGAAGATTGAAGAAAGCTAATAAAGAAGACGAAGAGTTGGTGGACGTAGCCCTAGGGTGGGGGTGAACCACGTACATCCTGTGTTGTGAATTCTTTGTGCGATGTATTGATGTATTTATGTATTTACTTTCTTAGTGATTTGATATATATGAATGATAGGTAGATCTATTGTTGTTTTGTGCTTAATAGCGAGATTAAATGTTGGATATGACCTGTGTGAATGTTCTTAGTGCTTGAATTTGCTAGATCTGATTTGTTTCATCATGCTAAGTGCTACTAGATGATAGATCTGGTTGAATACTGCGATGCTCTATAATTAGGGTTTTACCTATGAAGTAGATATTGGTTAAACATTGATGAACTATATTGCTAAGTGCTTTTTCAAGGTCTTACAATCACATATCTGTGTCCCAACTAAGGTTACAGGCACTTGAGTCCTGCAACCACCCCTGCCTCTACCTTAGGTGAGACTTCATCTGCTTCGCAGGTGTTTCCAAAAGGGCCAGTAGTTAGGGTTTTGTTGGTGTGTTGTTGTGGCACTGAACCCTGGGTCTACCCCTGTGCCAACAACAATATACTCTAAAATCTGATTAGATCATTTTGGTCATCTGAGAAAAGTTCTCATGCGATGTAGGAAATATGGCATTTCTCTAAATCCTTCCAAGTCCATTTTTGGTGTTATCGAGGGAAATCTCCTTGGACACATCGTCTCCGATTTAGGAATAAGAATTGATCCTGAAAAGATTGTTGCTATCCTTAATCTTCCTGCTCCCACTTCCAAGAAAGAAGTTCAATCTTTTATAGGGGTTATTAACTTCGTCTGTAGGTTTGTTCCAGATTTTGTGGTGATGGTCAAGACAATTCATAATCTGCTTAAGCAAGATCATTATTTTTCTTGGACATATGATGTCTAAAATTCTTTTGAATGGATTAAGAAATAAATTAGGTCCACACTGGTTTTGGTGAAGATGGATTTTGAGAAGGAATTCATGATATATACTAATTCCACCGAGGAGGCAGTTTTTGTTTTCCTTATGCAAAATGATGACCAAGGAAATGAAAAACTAGTGGCTTATATGAGTCAAAGTTTGTCTGATGATGAAGTTAAATATTCTTTTATTGAGAAACATTCCTTCACTCTTGTTAAGGTTGTTGAAATTTTTTTCCACTACATCTTAGGTAAGCATACGTTGGTAAAGGTCCCTCTACCTGCTGTCAAGTTTTTTCTCTCACAGACTTATCTTTCAGAAAATCTTGCACATTGGCTTGCCAAGATACATGATCATGATTTAAATATCATGACTTCTACCACTATCAAGGGATGTGACCTATCCCTTCACTTGGTTCAACATGCTGAGAATGGTGAAGAAATTGATGAAGAAGATAGTTTCCTTTCAACTCTCTTTTACATTGACGATCAGATCCTCCTTGTGTTTGAACAAACTTGGTACAATAATTTGGTTTATTATTCATAGAATCAAAGATTTCCAAACAACTTAGACACTCATCAAAGGAGGAGACTTCATCTTGAATCTGTAAGATATGTCATTATAGGAGAATTCTTATTTCGAATATCTGCTAATGGTGTGTTGCTTCGTTGTGTAAACAATGAAGATGCACAAAAACTATTGAAAGAATCTCATGTGTCTTCAAGTTCTGTCATTCATGTAGGAGGTCATTTCTCTACAAAAACCATTTATTTAAAGATTATTAGAAAAGGATACTATTGGCCTTCAATCTTTCGTGACTCTTATGTTTTTTCGATATCTTGTGACAAGTGACAAAAATTTGCTGGGAAATAACGCCTTTCATCCATGCCATTACAACCTGTCTTACCAGACTTTCCTTTTTCAAAGTGGGGATTGGATTTTATTGCTCCTATTAATCACCCTTCTTCAACTGGACAAGTTTTTATTTTGACATCCATAGAATATTTTAGAAAATGGGTTGAATCTGTCCCACTTAAGCATTCCACAAATGATCAAGTAATTTCTTTCCTTGAAAATAATATTTTTTCGAGATTTGGTCTTCATTAGAAATTATTACAAACAATGGCTCCACTTTCATTTTTGCTAAGTTGACTCAATTTCTAGCCAAGTTGGGGGTTAAACATTTCACCTCATAAGCTTATTATCCCCAAGGAAACGGGCAGGCCAAGTCTACCAACAAAAATCTGGTAAGAATCGTCAAAAGGCGCATTGAAGATAAGCCTCACCAGTGGCACACTCTCCTCACTTATGCCTTTTGGGCAGATCGAACTAACACCAAGGTAAGCACTGGTTGTACTCATTTTCAACTTGTTTATGGTCAACAAGCCCTCTTTCCAACTGAGCTAGAACTTTCTTCTTTAAGGTTGATGCTACAGATCGAAGAATAAAATTCTTCAGATGTTTCACAAAGGATAAATTCACTACTAGATTTGGAAGAACAAAGGATGGTTTCTTTGGATAATATTAAAAAGAGACAACAAACTATTAAGAAGTATTTCAATAAGATGTCAAGACTGTCAAGTTTAAGTCCAATGAAAAAGTTTTTCTATGGGATCTGGCACACGCTGATAGGAGAAGACATTCAAAATTTCAACAATTATGATTGGGTCCTTTCAAGATCGCTTTTGTCTTAGGTACAAATTCTTACATTCTAAAAGATTTAGAGGATCAATTGTTTTCCTACAGCACTAATGGTTCTCACTTATAGAATTACGTGGAACCAACTTGAAAAGGTCTAACGTTGTCTGGATTTTCTGTATTTTAGTAATCTAGCTCTGTTTTCAGTTTTCGCTTTTTTTCATTTCTCCTTATAGTAGTTGAGTTCAGTTTTCTATTTTAAGCATTTGCTACCGCTTTTACTTTTTTGTCACTTTATTTCTGCTATTTTAATTTTATGCAATTTTATTCTGTTAGTTTTTGTATTTTGTCATATTTTTTAGTTTCATTCGAGAATAAGATGTTGGATCAATTATGCCACAGTGACACTCCTGTAGGATATTGTTAGTCAATAACAATCAAGCTTACACGGTTGTTACAATGTCTCCCCTGAAGACACACTTGAATTTGTTATCTGCTTTTATTGTTGTCTTATAAAGAGATTGGTTATCTCCCGCTTCTTGTTGGTGTACAAATATGTTCAATATATATCTTACACTCATTTAAATGTCAATCCGGGATTCGTAATCAAAATATTTGTTACACTATATGTGCCGAGAATAGGTAACCTACCTAAGTCTGTTGCATATAGGAAATAATTAATAACATAAAAACTATGTTTCTAAGACTTCTAAATACTTCAAATATCTTTGAACTTAGAAGAGAAAACTGATAATGAAACTTAAACAAATAGCCAACCAAAGAGATGTTATCCTAAAGAAACAAGTCTGTTCATTTCAAGCTCATGCATTAAAGGGATGAACTTAAGAAGCTTGTCTCCTATAGCAATCAAAACAATAGATAGCAATCAACTCCAATCACTCTTGAAATCAAAACCAACTCCAGCTTCTTGTAATTCAAACAAACCAGCACAAGAAATATTCAGTATAACTGAGATACTTCATTGAAGATCATGAAGATGACGTATAAAGTATTCTGGTTCCTTGATATACTAAATCTACTGCAATCATAAACTCAAGATATCAGTCCCACGCTTCAAATAATTAAATGGCCATCTTCAACATTTGAGAATGAAATATCTATTCGATATAGCACCTGATTATTCACACCAATCCAAAAACGATTAACTCAATGCTGGACTCTGAAAATAAATTAAAGATCAGTCACAGACACACTGCTGTAAAATATCCACACAAACACACAAAACGTATACAAGGAGGTTTACCTTAGTTGGGGCGGTGGGCCCTTGCCGAACCAACAAGGAACCTCTTAAGAAAGTAACAGACTAAATCTTTTCACTCACATTCAGGAATTGACATAAAAGATCTTTTGCATTAATTCAACTGGTAATTGGATCAACAGTCTTTTACTTCATGCATAAAAATGATAGGTATCGTCTGTTTCTGATAGCATACTTTGTTACATTCCTTATTATCCACACCCTATCACCTATACAACATTACTTATATAAGGTAAGTTGATACTATTAATATCTATAGATAAGAATTAAACAGTTTGAGAGATTTTACAATTGATATTTACATCAAATTTCTAGGAATCAAATCCATCCTCATGACACGAAGTGCATGAGCGATGGAGTCTCTCGTATTCTGGAAAACTGATTTGGGAGCTTCTGTTCAACTGCCTTCTCAAAATATTCACCACCCTACTGGTCCAACTGTCGCATTCTAGAAACAGAGGTTTTGGTACCAGAATACACATAGTCGTGAGTCTGGTACCAGAATGGACGTAGAGTAGATAGTACTGGAATGGATATGGAATAGATAGTACTGGATCAAAACTGCCTTGGGTACCAGAATAGATTTGGTCTCAAATTGCACGATGTCTAGTAGTACCGGAATAGTGCAAGTACCAGATAGGCTTCTCATGAGTCAAACTTTAATCAAATTAATTCAATAAAGTTAAACAAAACATCCTTTAAATCATCAATTACCTCTTGTGAACATGAACACGGTCATTAGGTATGTGTGTGGGAAGAAAATAGTCAAGTATGAGATCATAGCATAGGCAAAAAGGATTAGGTATGAGGTAATATAGGGCATTATATATGTCAAAAGAGGGACTCAACATTTCCCCCATGCTGAAGGTGTTGCATGTCATCATGCAACATTATCAAAACTGATACCCAAAACTTTTGTAAAATTGGATCCTTCTCTATTATTTCTCAGGTTGCAGGATGTTAAAACCAGAAACTTCACTCCTCAATTCCTTCTTGATCACCCTAGTGTATTGGATCAATCGTAGGACCTTGTTGAGTTTGGCAGAGACCTGTGCATGTTTTTCCTTCAATTGTGCATTCTTTGCCTTGATATGCATGTACAATACCTTGTACTCTTCAACTTCTTGCTTCAGCCTCTCAACCTCTGCTATCAATTTTCGTTTGCTTAGGGACTTGTTTGGGCTAGGTGTGATTACTTCCTTAGTCACCTCCTCTCGGGATTCTTTTTCTTTTCTCAAACCCCTCAACGTCTTTGTTACCAACCCTTCTGTCTCACTTATTGTTGTAGCCCCATAGCCGATTCCTCTTTCTGGAGAACTTGGAATATCCATGGGCTCCCCTTGAAAAGAAGGTATATTTGGAACAATTGCTTGTTTGGCCATGCTTCTAGTGGTCCTTCGTGTGGGCAGTGAGAATTTATTAGATTTGCTGACAGGGGTAGGAGTTTCCTCAAACAACTTTCTTTTCTTAATCTTAACACTGGTTGTGGGCTTGGCCACCTATTTCTTTTGTGTTGATTTGATCCCAATCTTGAGGTCTTGAGTTGTGAATTCTAAGGTTTGCTTCTGCTGACCAGCCTGTATTTCTACCTTGGAATATTGAGGCATTGGTTCTTGAATTTGTGCCTTCTCTCTTTCGAGATTCTTTTTATTTCCACTTGTCACCTTATCAATTTCTTTCAATTCACCAACCATTTTTTGGGAAGACCGAATAATTTCCTCTAGAATATTTTTCAATTCTTTAGGGGATTCGAGAGGGAGTTTGATAGTTTCCTTACGTGAAATATCTTGTTGATATGTTTCCTCTTTCTTTCGTTTCTTACTCCGTGATAGTTGTTTTTTAGGACGCAGGACCGAGCTAGACTATGTAGACATTTTCTTGCGTTGTAAGTTGAGGTCAGAGGTCTTCTCTACTTGGTTGGCTGGTTTTAATGACACCTCCATGGTTGCTTCAGGAACGTTGTATGATAGACCTCCTATCTCAGAGTCTTCCTTTTGTCTTTTATCCTTTTGAATCGAGGTAGGAATCATTTTCTAGGATTGGGTGGCTTTCCTCTTCCTCAATGTAGTAGATTACCCTACGACAGACTTTTCTGTCACTAATTTCTCAATGGGCTGAGATGAGCTGGTCGTAACAGTGCCTACTTTACTTCCTAGTGTCATTCTTCTATCTTTCTTTGCCTTTATTCTTGAACCCTCACCGTGTATCCCTGTCTCCTGTATCTCAACAAATTTGGATATTCCTTGAGCAAAGTTCTGTTGGAGTAATTGTTTCCAACTACCACCTTGTGTCCTTAAAGCATGAATAACCAAAAGTTTGATTAAACCATGGTGATGAAGGCTAGTTTCTAGTTTCTTGGAAACTGACCTCACCCCTCTCGCCATCTTCTTTAAACTCATCCATATGAAGTGGGGAAAGTTAATTTGTGGTCCTCCCTCGAAATGTGATAAAATCTTCAAATGATAAATGAAGGTCATTGCATACCTTCCTTCATAGGTGAGGAAGTTTTGCAGACTTATGAGCATCATCCAATATTCCTCTTTGACGTAGCTTTATGGGATGCCCTTATTCCAATCGGGGTCTTCATGTTCTGATTTGAGGAATTTATTGTTGGAAAACCGAGAGGGGGGGGGGGTGAATTAGTTGTTACCATGCTTAAACAATTATGCTTCTTTTAAAATATTTACAAGGCACTCAATGATGATCACAATAATGCAGGGAAATAAACAAAGGCACATTCAACATCAGTCACATATATGAGAAACACAGAGACAGATGTTTCCCAAGGAAACCCATATAGGGTAAAAACCTCTTCTTCTTTATATGATAAGTATTATTTACATTCTTTACATTATCATACATATGAGCACCAACTTGTTGTGAGGCTACAACCTCTATTTTTTCTAGCTGCAACTTGCTGAGAGCACCAACTCTCTGTTTTCTCTAGCACCCACTAGAAGGAAGCACCAACTCCCTGGTTTCTCTAGCACCAACTAGAAGGAAGCACCTACTCCCTGGTTTCTCTAGCACCAACCAGAAGGAAGCTACTACTCCTTGTGTTCAAGCACCCACTTGAACCTATGAGGACACCATTCCTCCCTAGCACCTCCCTACCACCCTGGTTTATGAATATGAATTACTGAAACTTATTACAGTGATATTTCTTTCAACAACAACTTACCAGTCTCATCATTGTTCTGCAAGATTTCGTTGCTCTATTTTCTTCACTGTCTTCCTGCACACATCCTTTTCACTTTTCTATTCTTCAGCCTCTTGTGCTTTCTACGCCATCCCCATTCAATGCACCTTTTGTCTGTTGTCCCTATCCACCGCAGCACACCCCTTACTTCTTCACACATGCATTACACCCAACAACACCAACAACCTCATCACTTCTCTGTGCCATGTACTTATAGCTTTTGTGCACCTTGTGCATGCAATGTACACAATGCCTCTTCCTACTCACACCACGTTCATCTCCTCCACATCTCGAGTGCTTTGTATGATCATCATGGTAACCCTTCAACTTCTCTAGCATTTTTTCCACACATTCAGCATCACTGGATGTCATGCTGAGATTCCTCAGCCTCTTTGGTAGTCGAGACTCTACGTCTTCTTTGGCATAGTCGAGCTTATACTTTTTGTTTCAGTTACAAACTTCAACACTCATCCACTTGTCAGTCCCTCTAAGAATCATCTTCATTCATTGGAAGCAGCTTGGAGACCCTTCATCTCCTCTAGCGATCACACAGAGGTCTCTTCGAATCTTCTGGCAGAGACCATCAATGGTTTCCAGTAGTTAGACTGTGAGGAGAAACATTAGCCCTCCGATCATGCCCAAAATCCCCTGCACCATTGGATTGACTTCATGTGATCTTGCATTGATTTCACCAATTCGCATTTCAGTATTTCGAGATCCCCGGGGTAAAGATTTGTTACACTCCATATCCTGATCCCCGAAACTCTGAAAAGGATCTTGTATATACTAGCTCCTTCCCCCACAAGACCACAGGCGATGACCACCAGCTAGTTGAAAACTATATATCGCAAATTTTCATTTCGGGATTTCGGCGTCTCTGTGGTGAAGTGTTATTGACACTTCCAAGTTCCGGTATCCGAAACTCTGAAATGGAGTCAGATAAATGGTTCACGTTCCTGATGATTCAACGGTCCAGATCTCTTCGCGATTTCGCATATCGCGATTTCGACATTCTTATGATGAAAAAGTCTCGAGCCTTGACCCCTCCATTTCCCGGTATCCGATACTCCAAAAAAAAGAGTCGGATCAAGGATCCAGATCAAACCTTGAATTGACGACTGAGAATGTTTCGCGATTTCGCATATCGCAAATTCGAGAGGTTAGGGAACCTCGTTCCTTTGACTCTCCAGTCATCAAAATGACAATATTTCGCCACATGAGCTATGGACCCAACGATCCAGATCTTGTCATGTTTTCGACTCTTCACAGGCCTTATTTATGCCAGTCAATGGTCCACAACCCTTGGTGATCGGACGGATCACATAACCCACTGAGATGGACGGTTGACAGGATTTTGGTGTTTTTCTTTTCGATGAATCGACATTTTGTGACTTCAGGTTTCATGATTTTGGGACTCCTGAGATGAAGAGTCTTCATTCTTGATTCATCCAACTCCTGGTAACCGAAATCCTAGTGTGATGTAAACCTACTGATATCACACATGGATCGACACATGTCAAATAGCTGCCACATGGCACTCTGATTTGTGACTTACATGTGCCTAAAATGGTGAATCAGCTTGACACTTGTCATTTCCTGATTGTGCCACATGTCCTTAGCTGACGTGGTTTGTCACATTCACCTCCTAGATCTAATGACCCAGATCACACCCTGATCCAATGGCTTATATCATTTCCCCATTTCAAATTTAGCGTTTTCGGGACCCCTGATGATGAGAGTCCATGACACCTCTATCTCTCGGTATCCAAAATTATAAATGGAGTCTTTGTTGAGGTGCATGTTTCAGATTTTTTGGGGTTTCGCATTTCACCTTACTCGTTAAAGAGCATGCAATTTTTCCTGGATCCAACATCGGTTGGACCACAGGCTCAGATCTGACGTTCATCGGGAAATATCAATGAGATCCATCACTTCATACTCTGATCTTGTCCATCTAGCTCTGCATCGTCTTCCAAAAATACTTCTGGTGCCTGCCTGGCACATCCTTCCTGTACTCAAGTCATCATCGTTGTTGTACTTTCCATCAATGACAAGCATATATTGTCTGTAAAACATGCCAACATTTATGACAGAGTTTCCTATCAACGATCACCTTCTTGAAGTATTCTTCTCCAACCATGGGGAGACCTGTAGCTTTTGATATAGTGGCTTCTGTAATTGTTAGCTTTATGTCTCCAACAACACACTTCCTCCATCATATGTATGTGCGAAGGCAAGAGAAATTCCCTTGAGATGGCCTTTAAACTTCTCCAAAAATGGCACTCACCCTGCATGTTAATATTTCTCCTTGCAAGCCTAATATTCTGTTGTTTCCCAGTATAATTGAAATATGGGCTCATTCCTGTCAACCCCCATGCTAGCTTAAAGAATTATCTCAGGTGGATGAGGCATAGACAGAGGGTCGAGGGTTGAGTAGAAGATAAACGTCGGCTGTGATAGAGTACTGAATGGGGAAAAATATGCAAGGGATACGAAGGCACGGAATGTCTGTAGATGGTGTGACAACAATGGTAAATAACGCTCATCTAGATGGCAGAGCCATCCAGAGGAGCGTTTATACATGGAATTGTATATTACAATAGTCACATCGATAATCATAATGATATGGTGAGGCAGGTCGGATCCACTAATGGCTTACGGAATCGTGGGAAACTTGGTTTCAGAAAATATTCACGGAAAGGTGTGGTCGTTATGATCGGGACTCATGAGTGTAGAATCAGCTGGGATTATTATTCGATATTCTTAGATATGTGGTTCATGCCATTTCATATAGCATGTTAACGCATCATAATTTTATGTGATTTATTTACCAGATAGACAGAGAGAGTATGAGTTTGATCTGGTAAGAGACATCATGACCTTGCACTCTTAATATTTCGAGGGATAGGGACATATTCTCTTACGGAAATGTAATCGAGGATTTTTCAAAGGTTTGTGAAAGAAAGGGTATGTCATGATCTGAGAGAAGACAAATGTTTTTAACTGCATATTTAGTCTAATTCCTTTAAATAAAACGAAAAAATGTTGAATCTGTATGTCCTTGTACTAATAATTGAACAAAAACTTGGAAATATGATGAGAGTTACCAGTCACATCCTTACCAGTATTGGATCATCTAAGTATCGGATCACCTATGTGCAGCTTTGGAACTAGTACGGGATCACTTGTGTGTAGAGTTCATAATTAGTACCAGAGTAGTGTAGGGTTCCTTATTTAATACCAGATAGGATCTGGTACTGGATAAGCACAATGAGATGATTTGGTGTAGGGGTGGCCCTTGGTACTGGATTAACATAGAGGTGATCATTGGTGTCGGATAAGCACAGAGATGAACATTATTTTTTGGTGCTTGAAACATCTTTGACACGGATTCTGGTGGCAGTGACTTGTAGGAATAGTTGGTGTTATGTGATCAAATTCGATTGGAAAAACATGTAGTTACCAAACGTTTGTAGAGGAATAATGCAAGAGAGATTTGTAACAGGAGGGTATTCTGCAATGACCAGTTATTGATATGACAAAACCCCTTTTCTTTTTGAACCAAGGTGATCACAGCTTCTGTTGGCATTTCCTCTTTTATTACAAAAAAATAACAATAATAATCCTAACTACTACTTTTCTGTGGATTTTTATCGAGCCCATATTAGTAAATGCTCACCGATATTTTCAATTTTATAGAGTCTGAAAAACTTAAAGGAAACTCTCTATATTTCCCCATGGATTTTTATTGAGCCCGGGCCAGTTCCTGCTCGCCGGTGTTTTCAATTTTACAGATTCTGAAAAACTTAAAGGAAACTCTATATACTGTCTAGTGGATTTTTAACGAGCCCGAGCCAGTTCTTGCTCGCCGGTGTTTTCAATTTTAAAGAGTCTGAAAAACTTAAAGAAGACTCCATCTGGTAGATTCCCTCCTTATTTGTTTGTCTACATGGGAACACAACCAACTTTTGTTTTGTTTTTGTTAGTTATATTAGAAAAATAAAAGAGAGACTTTATCTAATGACACACCTATGTATAGAAGATGAATTTATGAAATTGAACTTATTGTGGTAGGTCAGCAGGAGGGGAAACCCTCTTGCTTACTAGTTTCATTTCGAAACTTTGAAGAACATTTTTGACGAAATCCTGTTTTGACAGAGGCTTATGATAAACCTTCATTCGATGCCCATTTACAACAAAGAAATTATGATTTTCATCAATGGTATTTATCCTTACTGAACCATTTTCATAAACTGTATCAACCTCATAGGGCCCCATCCATCTAGTAGACAATTTCCCTTTAAATTTTTTGAATTCGCTATCATATAGGAGGTCCCAATCACCTGACTGGAAGGACTTCTTTTTAATGTACTTGTTGTGCCATTTGGTCCTTTGCTCTTGTATTAGAGTGGCTCTTTGTAGAGAATCCCGTCTTATCTCATCAAGCTCATTTAATTGTAATAGCCTCTATTTTTTAGCTTCATTCAGGTCCATCCCTAATTGCATGGCAGTTCTGAAGGTTTTTACCTGAAAATCTATGGGCAGTAGTACCTGTTTCTCATACACCAACTCATAAGGTGTATGTCCTATTGTATTTATCCAAGCTATCATGTAGGCCCACAAGGCCTCAAGCAACCTATCAGCCCAGTCTTTGTGATGCAGCTAAACAATCTTTGTGAGGATGGCCTCTATCACTTTGTTGGTGATTCCACTTGGCCATTGGCTTGGGGGTGATAGGGCGAAGACTTTCTTTGTTTGATCTTTTACTATTCAGTAAGAGCCTTGACCAAATTTGAGGTGAATTGTGTCCCTTGGTCAGTGACTATTTCCCGAGGTACCCCGAAATGAGTGAAAATTTCATCAAAGAGAAAGTCTACAATAGATTGTTCATTGGATGAATACAAAGCCTTGGCTTCTACCCATTTTGTTACATATTATGTGAAAACTAATATGTACTTTTTCCTATGGGACATGGGATTGATAGGTCCTACAAAATCTAAGGCCCATTTTTCAAATGTTCGATCACTACTTGGGATTGGAGTGGCATTTCGTCGACTGCTGTAGGTTTTCCCATTCTTTGGCAATCATCGCAGCTGGCCATGTATTTCTTTGCATCCTTGAAGATGGTTGGCCAATAATAGCTAGACTGTAGAATCTTGTAAGATATCCTTTTGTTAGAAAAATAGCATCCACATGGGCCATCATGGAAAGCTCTAAAGATATCCTGCATTTCATCTTCCCGAACACATCTTCTGATTACCAAATCAGGTCCAGTTCAGTATAGGGTATCCTCATGCCACATATAATTGGCAATTAGCTAAATAATTCTTTGTTTTTCTCTGGATGTCAAACTTTGAGGCAGCTTTCCGGTTACCAAATAGTTGGCTACATCTGCATACCAAGGGGTGTAATTAGAAATGGAAAATAACTTCTCATCCGGAAAATCATCATCTACTGGAGTATTGTCACCTGTATGAATAAGTCTAGACAATTATTCAACAACCAAATTATCTCTTCCATGCCTATCTATGATAGTGATATTGAATTCTTGTAGTAACAAAAACCATCTATTCACTCTATCATTTGTAATAGGTTTGTTCATTAGAAATCTGATAGTTGAGTGGTCAGTGTGCACAAAAGCTTTGTATCCTGTTATATAGTGTCTAAACTTGTTGATGGCATGTACTACTGATAAAAATTCTTTTTCTGTGACAGTATAGTTTGCTTCAGCAGGTGAGAGGTTCTTGCTAACAAATTATATAGCATAAGGAATCTGCCCTTCCCTTTGTCCTAATATAGCTCCCAAAGCGGTATCTGAGGCATCTGTGTAAATATGGAAAGGAAGAGACCAATTTGGACCTCTCAAAGTAGGGGCACTTGAAAGTTTTTTTTTTAAGATTTCAAAGGAGATTTGGCATTGCTCATTCCAACTGAATTTAGCATATTTTTTAAGAATTTTGAAAAGGGGGGCAACTAGGTTTGTAAAATTTTGAATAAACCTCCTATAGTAGCCAGCATGCCCTAAGAAACTTCTGATTTCCTTTTGTGATCTAGGGATCTTGATTTGTGAAATAATGTCAATCTTGGGAGGGTCCACTCTTATTCCTGTACCAGAGATGTGGTGACCTAGAACAATTCCTTCAGTGAGCAACATTCTATATTTTTCGTGACTGAGTGAGAGGTTGGTCTCTTTACACATAACCAATACCTTCTCTAAATTATCCAATGCCTGTTGGAAATCATCCCCATATACCGTGAAATCATCCATGTAGACCTCCACACAATCGTTGGTTAAATCGGAGAAAATAACCAAGACAACCCTTTGAAAGGTAGCAGGGGCATTACATAACCTAAAGGGGAGAACCCAATAGGCATAGGTTCCCCAAGGACAGGTGAATGTGGTCTTATCCTGATCTTCTGGTGAAATTTGTATTTGGTTGTAACCACTAAACCCATCTAAGAAAGAAAAATACCTCTTCCCAGACAAAGTGTCTAAGACCCGATCTATGAAAGTCAAAGGGAAGTAGTCTCTATAGGTAGCCTTTATTAATTCTCGAAAGTCCACACAAATCCTCCATTTCTCATTTTTCTTTGGTACAATAACTAATGGGGAGGCCCACTTGCTATCTGGCATAGGGTAAATGAAATTGGCTTGTAGGAGTTTTTGGAGTTCTTCTTTTACTATGTCTTTCAAGGCTGGACTCATTCTTCTTTGGGGATTCCTGACAGGTTTGATCTGATATTTAGTGTAAATATGATGCATATAGGTGTTTGGGTGGATCCCTTTCATGTCAGAGTAATCCCATGCAAAAGCATCAAATTGCCCTTGAATCATTTGTATCAACTTTTGTTGTTGATCTGTTTCTAGGATAGCATTGATATATAAGGAATTTCCAGGACTGATTTCAATAGCTTGAACAAATGATTCTTTCCCATCCTCTATTTGTGAAATAGTGGTTGTTGTAGCAGTGGGAAAATGCCAAATTTCTTGAAATTTCGGGCTAAATATGTATGTGTAGTTAGGGAAAGATTAAGGATAATCGATGCATGTTGAGTCAGCCAAGAATAGACTTAAGATTTGTTCTTCAGTTTGCTCTTGTACTCTTTTCACTTGTTCAAGTGTCAACAAGGGCTGAGTGTAGTCCTCCTCCCCATAGGGATTCTCCAACCAGAGAGGAACTTCAGTGGTTGGTTGGGCAGGGGGAAAAAAGATAAGTTTTTTACTTTGAGTGCCATTGGAGATTGTCATTTCTCTAGATCGAAAGCTAATGAATGCATCAGCAGTGGCCAACCAAGGTCGGTCAAGTACTACTGGATGTCCTGGTTTGGGGGATTTGGGATGAATTACTAAGAAATCCACAGGGTATTCACAAGAGGCCAATGTAACTGTTATGTCATCTAAACTCCCTGCTAGGGTGATGACGGATTTGTCTACAAGCTCCAACAAAGTTTGTATTGGTCTCAAGTGATCTAGTTGTAGTGTTTTCATAGTGTTTACTGACATCACATTTATTGCTTCCCCTAGATCAATCAATGTTTTCGGTAAGGCAACACCATTGATTTCTATGGTTACCACTGGGTTCCCTGGATCACTATACTTAGATGGAATTTCTGTTATAAAATCTTATAACTTCCCTACCACCCGTATGACAGGAGGTTCCTTCCTCTTTCTCCCATTTTTAATGTAAAGGTCCCGTACAATTTTAGCATAGATAGGTATGTCTTTAATGGCATGTAGTAGTGGGATATTTACACATATGTTCCGGAGTTCAGTCTCTAGATTATGTTCTAGAGGTTCCTCAATTTTCTTTACGAGCAACCTTTCTGGGTAAGGAGGATTCATTTTATGAGGTGCTTCTTCTACAAGGGAGTTGGGAGAAGGAATTTCTTGTTGTACTGGAGTGTTTCTTTATTCRTTCAATGGATTAGTCATCTRTTCTTCTCTTTGAACTGTTTGGACATCTATTTGTTCTTCTTGATTTGTGTGATTATGTACTTGTTCTTCTTGGATGAMCATAGTGGGATTTGTTTTGTTTACAACCCTTCCTGATCTTAATTCAATTCCATTAAATGGAGCTGGCATTATTACATATGTAGGGAAGGTTTGTACTTCAACGTTTTGTATAGGTTGTGTCGGCCTKTTATTTGGGTTAGGGATAGGTTGTGTAGGAATAGGGGTAGGCCGAGGAGGGTTTTGGATGGGTGCAGCTTGAATTRGTTGCTGCATATTTGGATTCATAGGTAGTGTGAGTTGTTGTTGTAATTATGGGGGTGGAAGAAGAGTAGGGGGGTTAAATCTTGGGAGTAGCTGTGAAATATTCGAAGGGTATTGTGGATAGGTGGGAAAATTTGTTGGTTGGAAGGGAACATTCCCATATACAGGTCCTCTCCACCCTTGTTTCCAAGGTTGGGTTTGTGTCAACCACTAATGGTAAGACATGGGGTGTACCCATTGTTGTTGGGCGTATTGTGAAGTTGGGTCTGCAAACATGCTGGGGTTTTGTTGTCTCCATGGTCTCCTAGGGGGATAGGATGTTTCAGGTTCTCCTCCCCCCTTGAATATGGCCTTGAGTTTAGGTAGAGAATGAAATTCATTAGTAGGATGGTCCTCTGTACAGAGACCACAGATTTCAATAAAATTAAGGGGGCATTCCTTTTCAGGGTGTTTCCTCCTACACTGATGATAGAAAATTGCTAACGTAACATTTTCTTCCTCTTGTTTTCTTTTAATTTTCATGGTATCTAGTTGGGAACTGATGGTGTTTAGGATATCTATTTTAAATTTTTCTAATAGATTTCCCAGTTCAATCCTAGTGACACCTCCAGATGTGGTTTTAACAATTCTGTTGGTAGGGTCCCTTATACTTTTCCCCGTTTTAGCTTGACTGCAAGAGTATCTTTTACAATACTCTACTATGTTTGCAAATGGATTTTGGTACATGTCCCCAGAACTCATGAGGTTTAACACTTCAATGCAATCATCCCTCACACCCTTTAAAAAGACACTCCTAACTGTACTTGTATCTAAGGAAAACTGCTTAGTCTTTTGGTAATTCTATAAGAACCTTTCTAGGTAGTCTTCTAAGCTTTCTTCTTCAGATTATTGCATTTTGAATATATCATTCCTAACATCCCTAGGTCTACAGTAATCTTGGTATTTCTGGAGGAAGGTCTCCTTCATACCATCCCAAGACAAAATGGTGTGTTCCCCTAAGCTCATGAACCACCTTAGTGTCGAATCTTTTAGTGTAGCTGGGAAAAGTTTTAATTTTTGAGCATTATCTGTGTAGTTATAGCTTCTACACAATATGTCAAATTCAAATAAAAATGAGTCAGGTTCTTCTATCGACATACCTCGAAAATGAGGAAGTGAAGATAATGGAATCTTCTTCATAGCAACATCTTTAGAGATATCCAATATGGGGAATCCAAATGTCTATGTTTCATTATCTATGTTTCCCTCTTCTTCTACCATGTCTCCAAACAACCTGTAGGGAGGTGGTGAATTTTCTCCACTGAGTGATGGTTCCACCACTGGGTTACTTGGTATCTCTAGTTGTTCCAAGGTTTTGTGTGTCCTTCCAACAATAGATCCAGCCTCTTCTATTACTACCTCTGCTTCCTTTTTGTTTTCTCCTTTGGATGGGGTTGCCAGTTCTTCCTCTCTTTCTTTCTGTATTATGTCTTCAATCTAAACAATGGCTTCATATTTAGTGCTCTTTGCTTTTGTTGCAATTGTTGCCTTTGAGCTCTCTCCTCTGAGAATTTTTCCTGCATGAATTTTCGATGAATTAGTATAAAGGGGGGGGGGTTGTTGTTTACTTTTCTAGTTTTTATAGATTTTCTGATATTTTAGGAGCAATAAATCTACCTTTATTATCCCTATACCTACTCACAAAAGAAATTTAAATGAAATGAATGAAAAACACAGATTCCTAATTAAAGGTAGGAGGAAAACCTGACTTTGGAGCAACCCCACCAAAGTGGATGTGCAGGTTCTTACCTATCATCTTACCGTCTTCTCTCCACCCTCAGATTGTCCTCAAATCCAATCCAATCCAATACTTCATCAAACCAATCAAAAACTCAAAATGCTACCTATTACCGTTTACAACTCCCCGACAATGGCACCAAAATGTTGGTCTACAAATATGTTCAATATATATCTTACAATCATTTAAATGTCAATCTGGGATTCGTAATCAAAAGAGTTGTTACACTATATGTGTTGAGAACAGGTAACCTACCTAAGTCTATTTCATATAGGAAATAATTAATAACATAAAAACTTTGTTTCTAAGATTTCTAAATACTTCAAATATCTTTAAACTTAGAAGAGAAAACTGATAATGAAACTTAAACAAACAGCCAATCAAAGAGATGGTATCCTAAAGAAACAAGTCTATTCATTTAAGGCTCATGAATTAAAGGGATGAATTTAAGAAGCTTGTCTCCTATAGCAATCAAAATAGTAGATAGAAATCAACTCCAATCACTCTTGAAATCAAAACCAACTCCAACTTCATGTAATTCAAACAAACAAGCACAAAGAATATTCAGTATAATTGAGAGACTTCATTGCAGAGCATGAAGATGAGGTATAAAGTCTTCTGGTTCCTTGATATACTAAATCTACTGCAATCATAAACTCAAGATATCAGTCCCGGGCTTCAAATAATTAAATGGCCATCTTCAACCTTTGAGAATGAAATATCTATTCGATCTAGCACCTGATTATTCACACCAATCCAAAAATGATTAACTCAACACTGAACTATGAAAATAAATTAAAGATCAATCACACACACACACTGCTGTAAAATATCCACACAAACACACAGAACATATACAATGAGGTTTACCTTAGTTGGGGCGGTGGGCCCTTGTTGAACCAACAAGTAACCTCTTAATAAAGTAACTGACTAAATCTTTTCACTCACATTCAAGAATTGACATAAAAGATATTTTGCATTAATTCAACTTGTAAATTGGATCAACAGTCTTTGACTTCATGCATAAAAATGATAGGTATCGTTTGGTTCTGATAGCATACTTCATTACATTCCTTATTATCCACACCCTATCACCTATACAACATTCCTTATATAAGGTAAGCCGATACTATCAATATCTATAGATAAGCATTAAACAGTTTGAGAGATTTTACAATTGATATTTACATTGAATTTCTAGGAATCGACTCCATCCTCATGAAACAAAGTGCATGAGCAATGGAGTCTCTTGTATTCTGGAAAACTGATTTGGGAGCTTTTGTTCAGCTGCCTTCTCGAAATCTTCACCACCCTAATAGTCCAATTGGTGCATTCTAGAAATAGAGGTTTTGGTACCGGAATACATATAGTCGCGAGTTTGGTACCAGAATGGACGTAGAGCAGACAGTGTTGGAATGGATACGGAATAGATAGTACTAGATCAAAATTTCCTTGGGTACCAAAATAGCTTTGGTGCCAGATTACATGATGTTTGGGAGTAACGGAATAGTGCAAGTACACGATAGGCTACTCATGAGTCAAACTATTAGAACTATACAAAATAGAACACTTTAATCGAATTAATTCAAGAAAGTTAAACAAAACATGCTTTAAATCATCAACTGCCTCTTGTGAACATGAACACGGTCATTAGGTATGTGTGTGGGGGGGGGAATTGTCAAGTATATGCTCATAGAATAGGCAAAAAGGATTAGATGCAAGGTAAGATAGGGCATTATATATGTCAAAAGAGGGACTCGACACTTCTTCTTTCCATTTCTTCCTTCATTTGAGAAATAAAAGTGCAGATCCATTAACTTTTCTCCTTGAAATAAGAGTTGATTATGTTTGAATTATTATGCATACAGGGATAAACCCCCTCATACTTAATATTTTTCATGAGTTATTCCAAAATTGCAGGTCATTTTTCCATTAAATCTGTTCACTTCTCCATGTTGCATAATTATTCTGGTTATATTTTCTAACTTTACTATTCTTGGTTTGCAAAACCATGAGCTCTGAGTTCTAAATCTATTGAAAACAAATTTTCCTGTGGAGTCGCCAGTCTTTTTACGATTAAAATCGTAACGAAGTTTTTTGCCCGCAAAGTGTTGCTAAAGCCTATTATTATAAAGCTAAATAATACTAGTAGGTGGGACCCCCTTGTAGATTGGAGATCAGGTCTGGTTCTTATTTGATGTTATGTTATTGTTCAACATTGATTACATGGTTGATGACATCTTATTTTTATTGGATGATGGATCAGGCGTATTATACATGTTTCTTTTGTTGCTCCAGGATCAAGTTTTATGTTACAACGACCTATGTTATTCATGGTTATCATTGTTGTCTATTCTTGGATCTATTACTCGTGACACCTGCAATAGATATATGTTAGCAACAACAAATAAAGGAAAATTAAAAGGAGGTTACACAATGTGAACAAAAATGATAAGGGAAAAAATATTCTATACTAACATGCTACACTATATGCATTAAAAGGATCATGGTAAATCCTAGCTAACATATGATAGGCATGTGATTTATTGAAGTTATATAGAATCATGGTTGACATGCATTATTTTATAGTTGGAAATGGTAATATGTGATGTGGGTGCCACTCTTGGAAATTAAGGGTTGTTGGTTTCGATGCATGGTGCAAATTGGATGATTTGTTGGATTAGTAGTTGGTGCGTACTAAGAAATTGAATGAACTTGAGTGTGGAGGTGACATGCATTTATTTCACGTCACCCCTACTCCTTCCGCTGGTTGCCACCCTAGTCGGGCTATTGTTCAGCTGGGTTTTGCTGTGGTTAGGCTCTGACTTTCAAGCATAAGGGAACCGCTTGACCAACTCACGTTTTAAGGTGTGTTAATTACATGCATATCTTTTTTTTTCATTCATGAGTATGCTCTAGTTATGAAATGGATATTGGCTCAGATGTATTGGGTTGAGATTTCCTTGAGTATGGAAACTGTGTGAAATGGTGTTTTTTTGGGGAGTGAAGCGTTGTTGGTTTTCTCTACAATATTTTTTTGAGTCTCAGTATTATTGGTCGTCCTTAGTGTTAGCAGCCATAAAGTCTCTCTGTCATCCTTGTTAGTTTAGTTGGAGGGTTTCATTTGGTATTCGTGGATGGTTGTTTTCACACTTTCATATTATCATACCCAGTGTTTGGATTTTATGGGGTTTAATGGGTTGGAAGCGCCTTATGTCACTGCGTATTGTTCACTTGGGCATTGGGTTTTTTTGCTACGAATGGTCGCACAGGGGGTTATATTTCTTTTTCTTGGCTCTGTTTTTGACTCAACATTGTAGTTGGTTGGCTGGAGAAGCCATGAGGGTTATACCCTGCGTGTGATAAGTATCATTACAAGGATAAAATGTGTCCTTTCTCCTCTGTTCATAGCCTCTCCTGTCACGGGTTTTGTCACCCTGTCCATGAAGTGAATTGTAGTTCTCTGTGTGTGCATCGTTGATCTCAGAGGTTTTCACCATTAAGAGGAGTCGACTCTAGCCCTCCTTTTGTTGGTCCACAAAGAAAACCCTTGAATCCTCAAGTTTGAGGGTTGATAAAGAATACCATTGTGGCCTATTGGGTTTACTATTGGTTGTTATGGATAGGTGTGTATTGTCGGCATAATTGATTACTAGCTTGCCTCATTGATTGCGCGACAACGGTGTCGATTTTGGTATCTAGCTACTGCATTATTATTATAATTGGATGGATAAGCTTAGCATTTTTATTGGATAATTCCGATATACAATTGTTGTCCTTATGTTTAATGAATTTTAATGAATTAATAACCAAACTCTTTTTTTTTTATTGAGTAAGTCACAATGTCGCTTCATGTCGATGTGTGGGTATATGTGGTGTTCTTGCAGCATGTTGGGTCGTGTTGTTGATTATTATGAATGAGTGTTTAATTTCCATGGGAATATTGCAATCGGTGTTTTTTTGGTATGACCATATACTGTGTATGCTATGGATATTATTGGTTGTGCCCCTAGAGATAGTCACAGAGTTTTAAACATGGTTCTGTTTCAGTGTGATTATTATGTTATGAGATCGTGTATAGTGTTGTTGCTTCATTGTATTGGATGAATACCCCATCTTTTGAATATTTAGAGTCAAAGGAAATTGGACCTGTACAGTCACAAAATTACACTTGCATTATGTCAAATGGTTGTGTATTCCGCAGCATAGCGTGAATTGAAGTGGTGGTCGTTGTTTGGGTGTTTCAATGGCAAGACATGATCTTTGCATTTTAAATGTGGATTTTGGGTTGACTGTCCACTGTGTATGTTTAATGAATGTCATGTGTTTTAACAATGATAGACACAAATGTTGTGACAGTATTGCAATATAATTGTTAAATGAATTAAAAGACAGAATCAAGCATGGCCTTTGAGTTTGATTTGATGATTGAAGTAAATCGTGAGTAGTAGTTGATTTTGATGCTGAACAAAGTGGAAATAAGTAACTATTTATGCATTTGGGAATTTTTTTTAAATATTAAATGGACAGAGCTCCCCTACAGACTATTGTGGAATGCATGATGTTTTGTTTGATGATTGTGTTAAATATTTGATTATGAGTAGTGAACAAGTAAATGCACAGAGTTGTTTGACTTATACACAACAATTGTTTTTGTTTTGAGTCACAATGGCTATTTGGTTGGTGTATTTTCTTTAATAGATTGGCTTTATGGATTACTTAATTAATTTTATGAATAGTAGCCGCTCTCTTTCCCCCACCATTTTTTTCGCTTTTCGCTAATTACAACCCCATTTCCTTCCCACATTCATTTTTCACTCCTTGTTCTAAAATTGATTACAATCAAGAAGAATTATGTATTAAATAAGTTGAAAGTCACAGTTCTTGGTAGGAATCAGTGATTTTTCTTGGTTTGGATTACAGTTGATTGTTTGTTGTCTTGGATTACAGTTCATATTATCATGTTTCTCTCATTACAAACCCCTCGCATATCCCAGGACCCTTTGTTCATCTCCTTCTCATTGACAAACAGTTAAACAATTTGTATGGATTGGATTGCATGAGTTTGATATATTGCTGAGCCAAAATCTATTTCATATTTTTAAAGAGTTATCATGTATGGTTATTTAAAATATTATTTTCTAATCAATTACACATACAGGGATGAGATATTCAAATAAAAGGGTGAAAACATAGGCCTACTATGCCTTTGTCAAAGAGAAGGCCGCTACTACCCCTTCTGCCTATTCAGATAATTCTGGTAAATCAGTGTCCTCCCACTTGCATTGGAATGACGATTTCTCTCATATGATCAGCAAGATGAGGTTTAAATATTCCACACAGCCTAAGGCAGGTTCAGAAGGACTAAAGGATGATAAAATCAACAAGGGAAAGATTGCCTCACAAACTGGAAAATATGGATTTTAATTTTTTTTGTTGTTGTTGATGACAGTTGACTTCAAATTTTCGTATGGCATGCTTTTGGATATGTTGGTAATATATTTTGGAAAAAATTTCAAACTCTATTGAGATAAATTGTCAAATGTTAATATGACGATGGGAGTCATAAGGAGGTGTGTTTTACTTAATTGACTAGTATGTTATGATTGTTAAGAACTAAAGGGAGTCACAAGGGTTCCCACCTACTAGTTATTATTTAATTATAACCCTTATTATGATTATTATTTTTCCTCCTAACTAAATGTTGGTTGATTATTTTAATTAACTTAACTAATGAATTGGTTCAACTACTTCAAGAAATTCTAATTGTTTAAAGGAAAAAGGAAAGGGAGGAATGGGAGGAGGATAGAAGGAGAAGCATACTAAGGTTTTCTCTTTGAGTTTATGTTGAGATAGTTCACTTTTCATTCATTCCTTAATTTATCACAAACCTAATTCTTTTTATGATAGCAGGGTCTTATTGTAGACAACAAGATTCGAGGTTGAATTACATCATTCAAACACTTGTTTTTCAGAGGTATTTATCCATCTTTGATAGTCTGTGTAGACTTGTCTCTTTGTGAATTCATTTTCATGACTAACAAAGGATATTGTGTAGAGTCGAGTGGGCATCTATATGTGGCAAGCCAATCCATCTTTTAGAGTTTGATTTTTTTTTAATTTTATGTCGGAGGTCCTTTTGTATATTCCATCAGGGATGTCTAAGTTTGACTTTGGTCCTAAATTTCTGCATGAAATTTTGTAAAAGAACGATTCTTTGGTGAATTGGAATGAAATAAAGGGATTGATTTATGTCTCATTTGTCTTGATTATCATATTGGTGTCTTTACTTCTATCTTTAGATTTATTTCAACAATTGTTATATTCAGAAAATTGCATAAAAAATAAATTTCCAGCAAGATTTTTATTGATAAAAGACTAGCCTAAGAACTTGTAATTAATACTTGTGAGTTATGATGTTATTTTTTGTTGTCTATAAACATAGGGTGAGATTCCCATCTATTTTTATTTAGCCAAGCAGAATCTGAAAATGCTAGAGTAAGGTCATTTCATATCTTTTCCTCAACATTTATTTGGAAACCATACTGGGGAGACCTTCGATATCTCTCTGGTTAATTTTTTATACTCGATTTTCATCGATACATTTATTTTTATGATATTGATTCTTTGGTTGTTTTATTTATTAATGACTATTCCTGTTGCAAGGCAGCCCAATATTGAGCCCGGTCTTCAAGGTCAGACCAACATTTCTTTGAATTTGTTTAATACCATTCTAGACATTGCCAATACCCGTGTTGAGATTAACCATTCTTGGGAAGCAATTGAACGAGATATTAGTGCTCAAGAACGATCAGAAGCTAGACATAGACAACCTAGAAATCAGTAGTAACCTTTTTATTTCTTTCTTTTTGGCCTTTCTTTCATGTCCTTGGATTCACGTGCTTCTAGAAGAAGAAGAGGATTGCCACTTGAAATCAATCCTATTGCTGAAATAGGAAGGAAGAACGTTGTGTCATCTTCCCAATGAAGTGCTCCAAGGAGAAATTTATCTGATTCATCTAGTTAATCTTTCTTTCCCTTGTCTATCATCCACAAGATGACATCTATTGGTAGCTCTGGTGGCACTAGAAGTGATACATCTTCTCAGTATTCATCATCATCAGTGATTGGTAGCTTATATAGCCACCATATCCCTGTCCAATATACCACAAATTCCACTAAAGTCATTAAAAAGTATGGGATTCTTCAATTCGAAGAAGACGCCACAACCATACCATGTCATGTGTCCTCTCCTCTTAATCTAGCACCTGCTACTCATCCACTTCCAAAGTTTAAAGAGAACCTTCCTATATTTTCAGGAAATAACACTGTCAGTAAAAATGAASACCTGATGGCATTTTCTAATGCTTGTCATAACATAGGGTCCAACAACAATGATACATGCATGCACTTATTCACCAATTCCTTTGAAGGAAAGGYTGCAACYGACTTCTTTGATCTTCCTCCTAAKATTTTGTCTACATGAGAGGAGTTAATCTATTGGTTCTTATTCACTCATGGGAAATCTAAAAGCCCAGCCGAGAAGTTAAGGGAATACAATAATGTCACCTATAAGGATGGTGAGACTATCAAGTCTTTCAACKTGTGTTTCACTAAGTTATATAATCAAATCCCCGAACTCATTCGACCTTAGAACCAAGATGATTTTATGMATTACTACAATACATTTCCTTCCCCCTACCATCATAGGATTGAGGAAAAATCCATTGATAATCTTTCTTTTGCTCTGCATACTTGCTCAGAATATGAAGAACAACTTGAAAGAACTAGCCTTCCCAGGGAGAATCAGTTAGGAAAATAAACATGTTCACCCTCTTACAGCTAGTAAAAGACATGAACAATCATATGATAGTGTATGAGCGGAAGGGAACTGTCTCCCCCCTCACCCCTAGAGCTTCATCCTCTTCTGCACCCCCCTTTAGGAGTCCAGTTGAAAATAATTTTTAGCGTAAATCTATCTTGCCTTGGAGTTGGTGTAACTTTTGCAAGGAAAACCACGAAGAAACCACATGTGAGGTAAACAAAAGTGCCAGAGATAATATCTTTGGTAAAAAACCAGAAGCTACCATCGTTTTCCTAGATTTTGTAGAGCTAGAAGATGTCATGGTCATCAATACTAGGAACAAAGCTTATGCTCCCAAAGGAAAATTTGATCCTCCCCGTGGTTCTTCTAGCCCGATATCATCCTCAACCGATGCTACTCTCTAGGTTCCTAAGGTTCCTGAGATTCAAGGAATCACTCCCTCTATCCCCTCTTGCAAATACAATATCTTGAATCAGTTGTCCAATATCAAAGCAGATGCAACCCTTCTAGACATGGTTGTTGTCCTTGAACAACAGATGCATCTAAGACAATTCATGGAAGGAAAATATTTTGTTGTATCCAATATTCACGAACAGGTAAACGAAGAGGATTCTTCTATAAATAAAGTAGGTGTACATAAATTTAGATACCCTATAAAAAAATCCCCCTTTTTATATTTCTGTAAATATTATGGATAAGATTTCCCATTGTTTCCTCATTGATGGAGGTTCAGGCCCAAGTGTGATATCAAAGATTATTATGGAAGAGCTAGGCTTGTCTTGTACAAATTAAAATGCTAGAAGCATGCTCTCCTATAATAGTCTACAAAAAATGACCATAAGTGATATTGAAGATGTGACCTTAGTTTTGTGTGCTCATCCTAAAATAAGGACAACCCTCAATATTCAGGTAATTGATATGTCAGTAAGAAATTACTCAATCATCTTAGGAAGATATTGGAAAGCCTCAACGGGTGGATACCTCTCACTCGATGGAACACATTTATCCATTCCTTAGAATGAAAAAAAACATTATAGTCCTTAGAGAAGGAAGGATATCACCTTACATAGAGAGTGTCCCACGGCCTAACGTAAACTATATCGAAGAGGAACTAGGAGTGTATTCCATATTTGTTGAGGAGGATAACATTCCCATGGAACAAATCGATCTAGATGATGGCATGTGGAACATACACTTTGATGGTTCATGCTCTAATGAAGGTAACAAAGTTAACATTATCTTGATTTCTCCTGTATGAAAAATCCACAAATTTTCTTACCGGTTGGAGTTCGCTTGCACTAACAATGTCACTGAACTCAAAGCTTTGTTATTAGGCATTGAAAACGCTTATAATCTTGGTTGTGGTCACCTTTCAATTTTGGGGGATTTTGAGCTTGTTGTGAATCTTTTGCGTAAAATTTACTCTCCTAGCATCAAGTTGATGAAACAATACACCCAAACTGTTTGGGCGTTTATCTCAAACCTTTTATCTTTCAATATCACTCATGTTAAGAGGGAGTTAAACTCAATGTCTGATCGGTTAGCAGTTTTTGCAGCCTCCCCTAATAGGAAACTTCTGCCACACAAACCTGATTATACCTTCCAATCCCTATATCGTTTGATTATCCTTGACAAAATAGAATCTTGGAAGGTCTTCCCTAACGATGAGAGCATTTGTTCTTTTATTCAAAATGAACCTTTTAAGCCTAAGGAGATTATATCCATAGAAGATAACAAGATTCCTAAAGGCTTGACTCCTCTAGAGAGTTTATTTTCTTCGAGTGATGTAGGAAATAAGGAGAAATAGAAAAAAGAAGATTCAAGAAGGAAGGTGGGTGAAACCATCTCCTTGAACATTGGGACACCCGAGACTCCAAGAAATGTTAAAATAGGTGCCAAATGTTCAGATGAAGAGAGAGTGAATTTTGCCAAGTTGCTTGGTGAATTTAAAGATGTTTTTTCTTAGTCTTATGAGGAAGGTGCAAAACCAGTCATGCAAAAACAAATATCTATCAACCCTGCGCTAGAAGAAACTATTTTGTTCGGAAAAAAACTGGCCAGATCATATTGTGCGTTTATTTCCACGCATTAAATCAGGCTAGTATAAAAGACCACTTCCCTCTCCCTAACATGGAAATGATTTTGCAGCAAGTTGCAGGGTCACAAATGATGTCCTTACTAGACGGGTTTTTTGGTTATAATCAAATCAAGGTAAAAAGGGAAGATAAATATAAAACCACCTTTATTACTCGTTTGGGTACCTTTTCTTATGAACGTATTCCTTTTGGATTATCTAATGCAGGTGCCACCTTTTAAAGAGATATGTAATTATATTTTGATGTTTGTATCGATAAGATCATTCAGATCTCCCTTGATGAATTAAAAATATACTCTAAAGTCCGATCAGATCATTTTGGTCATCTGAGAAAAGTTCTCATGCAATGTAGGAAATTTAGCATTTCTCTAAATCCTTCCAAGTCCCTTTTTGGTGTTACCGAGGGAAATCTCCTTGGACACATCGTCTCCAATTCAAGAATAAGCATTGATCTTGAAAGGATTGTTGCTATCCTTAATCTTCCTACTCCCACTTCCAAGAAAGAAGTTCAATATTTTATGGGGGTTATTAACTTCGTTCGTAGGTTTGTTCGAGATTTTGCAGTGATGGTCAAGCCAATTCATAATCTACGTAAGAAAGATCATTATTTTTCTTGGACAGATGATTTCGAAAATGCTTTTGAAGGTATTAAGAAAGTAATCAGTTCCACACCAGTTTTGGCGAATCTAGATTTTGAGAAGGAATTCATGATATATACTAATGCCACAAAGGAGGCATTTTATGTTGTCCTTATGCGAAATGATGACCAAGGAAATGAAAAACCAGTGGCTTATATGAGTCAAAGTTTTTCTGATGATGAATTTAAATATTCTTTTATTGAGAAACAAGCTTTCAATCTTGTTAAGGATGTTGAAAATTTTCTCCACTACATCTTAGGTAAGCATACATTGGTAAAGGTCCCTCTACCTGCTGTCAAGTTTTTTCTCTCACGGACTTATCTTTCAGGAAATATTGCACATTGGCTCACCAAGATCCAGGAGCATGATTTAAATATCGTGACTTCTACCACTATCAAGGGACATGACCTAGCCCTTCACTTGGCTCAACATGCTGAGAATGGTGAAGAAATTGATGAAGAAGATAGCTCCCTTTTAGCTCTCTTTTACATTGTCGATCAGATCCTCTATGTGTCTAAACATCCTTGGTACAATAATTTGGTTTATTATTTATAGAATCAAATATGTCCATACAACTTAGACACTCATCAAAGGACAAGAATCCATCTTGAATCTGCAAGATATGTCATTATAGGAGACTTATTATTTCGAAGATCTGTTGATGGTGTGCTGCTTCGCTGTGTAAACAATGAACATGCACAAAAGTTGTTGCAAGAAGCTCATGGTTCTTCAAGTTATTTCATTCATGTATGAGGTCATTTATCTATAAAAACCATTGCTTTCAATATTATTAGAGAAGGATACTATTGGCCTTCAATATTTCATGACTCTTATGTTTTTTCGAGATCTTGTGACAAGTGCCAAAAATTTGCTGGGAAAGAACACCTTTCATCCATGCCATTACAACCTGTCCTACCAGACTTTCATTTTTCAAAGTGGGGATTGGATTTTATTGGTCTTATTAATCCCCCTTCTTCAGTTGGACAAGTTTTTATTTTGACAACCACAAACTATTTTACAAAATGGGCTAAATTTGTCCCACTTAAGCATTCCACGAACGATTAGGTAATTTCTTTCCTTGAAAATAATATTTTTTCCATATTTGGTCTTCCATTAGAAATTATTATAGACAACAACCTCACTTTCATTTTTGCTAAGATGACTCAATTTCTAGCCAAGTTGGGGGTTAAACATTTCACCTCATCAACTTATTACCCCCAAGGAAACGGGCAGGACGAGTCTACCAACAACAATCTGGTAAGAATCATCAAAAGGCTCGTTGAAGATAAGCCTTGTCAATGGCACACTCTCCTCACTTACTCCCTCTAGGAAGATCAAACTACCGCCAAGGTAAGCAATGGTTGTACTCCTTTTCAGCTTGTTTATGGTCAAGAAGCCCTCTTGCCAACTGAGTTGGAACTTTCTTCCTTAAGGTTGATGCTACAGATCGAAGAATTAAATTCTTTAGATGTTTCACAAAGGATAAATGCACTACTAGATTTGGAAGAACAAATGATTATTTCTTTGGATAATATTAAAAAGAGACAACAAATTGTTAAGAAGTATTTCAACAAGACTRTCAAGTTTAAGTTCAATGAAAAAGTTTTTCTATGGGATTCGTCTCACGCCGATAGGGRAAGACATTCAAAATTTCAGAAATTATGGATGGGTCCTTTCAAGATCACTTTTGTCTTAGGTACAAATTCTTACATTCTAAAATATTTACAGGAGTGATTGCTTTTCTATAGCACTAATGGTTCTCACTTAAAGCATTACRTGGAACCAACTTGAAAAKCTCTAACGTTGTCTGAATTTTCTGTATTTTAGTAATCTAGCTATGTTTTCAGTTTTYGCTTTTTTTTTTCTTTTCTGCTTACAGTAGTTGATTTTGGTTTTCTGTTTTAACYATTTCCTACTKCTTTTACTTTTCTATCACTTTATTTCTGCTATTTTAATTTTCTRCAATTTTATTCTGTTAGTTTTTGTATTTTTTCATCTTTTTTAGTTTCAATTGAGAATAAGATGTTGGATCAATTATGCCACAGTGACACTCCTACAAGATATTGTTAGTCAATAACAATCAATATTACACAGCTATTATGATGTCTCCCCTGAAGACACACTTGAATTTGTTATCTACTTTCACTACTATCTTATAAAGAGATTGGTTATCTCTCACTTCTTCTTTCCATTTCTTAATCCATTTGAGAAATAAAAGAGAAGATCCATTAATTTTTCTCCTTTAAATAAAATTCAATTCTAGTTGAATGATTATGCATACAGGGATAAACCCCCTCATACTTAACATTTTTCATGAGTTATTCCCAAATTTCCGATCATTTTTCCATTTAATTCGCTCACTTCCCCCTCTTGCATAATTATTCTTCTTATATATTCTAAGTTTACTATTCTTGGTCTACAAAACCATGAGTTCTAAGTTCTAAATATGTTGAAAACAAATTTTCCTGTGGATTCGCCAGTTTGTTGACGATTAAAATAGCAACGAAGTTTTTTCCCGCAAAGTGTTGCTAAAGCCTATTATTATAAAGCTAAATAATACTAGTAGGTGGGACCCCCTTGTAGATTGGATATCAAGTTTGGTTCTTATTTGATGTTATGCTACTGTTCGACACTACTTACATGGTTGATGACATCTTGTTTTTATTGGATGATGGATCAGGCGTATTATACATGTTTCTTTTGTTGCTCCAGGCTCAAGTTTTATGTTACAACAACCTATGTTATTCATGGTTACCATTGGTGTCTATTCTTGGATCTATTACTTGTGACACCCACAACAAATATATGTTAGCAACAACAAATAACGGAAAATTAAAAGGAGGTTAAGCAATGTGAACAAAAATGCAAAGGGAACAAATATTATATTCTAACATGCTACACTATGTGCATTAAAAGGATCGTGGTAAATCATAGCTAACATATGATAGCCATGCGATTTATTGAAGTTATATAGAATCATGGTTGACATGCATTACTGTATAGTTGGAAATGGTAATATGTGATCTGGGTGTCGCTCTTGGAAATTAAGGGTTGTTGGTTTCGATGCATGGTGCAAATTGGATGATTTGTTGGATAAGAGGTTGGCGCATACTAAGAAATTGAATGAAATTGAGTGTGGAGGTGACATGCATTTACTGCACGTCACCCCTACTCCTTTCGTTGGTTGTCGCCCTCGTCGGGCTATTGTTCAATTGGGTTTTTCTGTGGTTAGGCTCCAACTTTCAAGCAAAAGGGAATCGCTCGGCCAAATCGCGTTTTAAGGTGTGTTGATTAAAGGTATGTCTTTTTTTTTCCATTCATGAGTATGCTCTGGTTATGAAATGGATATTGGCTCGGATGTATTGGGTTTTTCTTTCCTTCAGTATGGAAATTGTGTGAAATGGTTTTTTTAGGGGGAGTAAAGCATTGATGGTTTTCTCTGCAATAATTTTTTGAAGTCAGAGTGTTATTGGTCATCCTGAGTGTTAGTATCCATAAATTCTCTCTGTCATCCTTGCTGGTTTAGTTGGAGGGTTTCGTTTGGTCTTAATGGTTGGCTATCTTCATGCTTTCGTATTATCATACCCAGTATTTGGATTTTATGGGGTTTAATGGGTTGGACGTGCCTTGTGTCACTGTGTATTGTTCACTTGGGCATTGGGTTGTTTTGATACTAATGGTCGCACATGGGGTTATATTGCTTCTTCTCGGCCCTGTTTTTGCCTCAATGTTGTAGTTGGTTGGTTGGAGAATCCACGAGGGTTATACCCTATGTGTGATAAGTATCATTACAAGTCCAAAATAGGGCCTTGCTCCTCTGTTCATAGCCTCTCCTATCACGGGTTTTATCGCCCTGACCACGCAGTGAATTGTGGTTCTCTGTTTGTGCAACGTTGGTCTCGGAGGTTTTCACCATTGAGAGGAGTCGACTCTAGCCCTCCCTATGTTGGTCCACAAAGAAAAACCTTGACTCCTCAAGTTTGAGGGTTGATAAAGAAGACAATTGTGGCCTATCGGGTTTACTATTGGTTGTTATGGATAGGTGTGTATTGTCCACATAATTGATTACCGACTCGCCTCGTTTATTGCGCGACAACGGTGTTGATTTTGGTATCTAGGTACTGCATTATTATTATAATTGGATGGATAAGCTTAGCATGGTTATTGGATAATTCATGTATACAGTCATTGTCCTTATGTTTAACGAATTAATAACCTAACTCTATTTTTTTTTATTGAGTAAGTCACAACGTCGCTTCATGTCGATGCGTGGGTATGTGTGGCGTTCTTGCAGCATGTTGGGTCATGTTGTTGATTATTATGACTGAGTGTTTAATTTCCATGGGAATATTGCAATTGGTGTTTTTTTGTTATGACCATCTACTGTGTATGCTATGGATATTATTGGTTGCACCCTCAAAGACAGTCACAGATTTTTAAACATGGTTCTATTGCAGATTGATTATTATGTTATGAGATCGGGTATAGTGTTGTTGCCTCATTGTATTAGATGAATAGCCCATCTTTTGAATGTTTAGAGTCAAAGAAAATTGGACATGTATAGTCACAAAATTACACTTGCGTTTTGTTGAATGGTTGTGTATTCCGTAGCATAGCATGAATTGAAGTGGTTGTCGTTGTTTGGGTGTTTCAATGGCAAGATAAGATCTTTGCATTTTAAATGTGGATTTTGGGTTGACTATCCATTGTGTATGTTTAATGAATGCCATGTGTTTTAACAGTGATAGAAACAGATGCTGTGACATTATTGCAATCTGATTGTTAAATGAATTAAAAGATAGAATCAAGCATGGCCTTTGAGTTTTATTTGATGATTGAATTAAATCGTGAGCAGTAGTTGATTTTGATGTTGAATAGAGTGGCAATAAGTAACTGTTTATGCATTTGGGAATTGTTTTAAAATATTAAATGGACAGAACTCGTCTACAAACTATTGTGGAATGCATGTTTTTTTGTTTGATGACTTTGTTAAATATTTGATTATGAACAGTGAGAAAGTTAATGCATAGAGTTGTTTAACTTATGGACAACAATTGTTTTTGTTTGGAGTCACATTGGTTATTTGGTTTGTGTATTTCCTTTAACATAATGGTTTTATGGATTACTTAATTAATTTTATGAACAATACCCACTCTCTTTCCCCTACCATTCTTCTCTCTTTTCGCAAATTACAACCCCATCACCTTCCCACATTCATTTTTCACTCCTCGTTCTAAAATTGATTACAGTCAAGAATAATTATGTATTAAAGAAGTTGAAAGTCACAGTTCTTGGTTGGATCATAGTGATTTTTCTTGGTTTTCATTACAATTGATTGTTTGTTTTCTTTGAGAAGTAACTGTGTTCTTTTCTCCCTCATCTTATCATGTTTCTCTCATTACAAACCCCTCACATATCCCATGACCCTTTGTTCATCCTCTGCTCATTGGAAAACATTTAAACAATTTGTATGGATTGGATTGCATGAGTCTGATATATTGTTGAGCCAAAATCTATTTCATATTTTTAAAGAGTTATCATGTATCATTATTTCAAAGATTATTTTCTAATCAATCACACATACAAGGATGAGCTATTCAAATAAAAGGGTGAAAACATAGGCATACTATGCCTCTTTCAAAGAGAAGGTTGATACTGCCCCTTCCAGCTCTTAAGATAATTCTGGTAAATCCGTGTCCTCCCACTTTCATTGGAAGGATGATTGTTCTCATATGATCAACAAGATGAGGCTTAAAGATTCCACACAACCTAAGGCATGTTCAGAAGGACTGAAGGATGATAAAATGAACAAGGGAAATATTGCCTCACAAACCAGAAAATGTGGATTTTAAGTTTTTTTTTTGTTGATGACAATTGACTTCAGATTTTCGTATGGCATGCTTTTGGATATCTTGGTAATATATTTTGGAAAAAATTGCAAACACTATTGAGATAAATTGTCAAATGTTAATATGATGATGGGAGTCATAAGGAGTTGTGTTTTACTTAATTGACTAGTATGTTATGATTGTTAAGAATTAAAGGGAGTCACAAGGGGTCCCACCTAATAGTTATTATTTAATTATAACCCTTATTATGATTATTATTTTTCCCCCTAACTAAAAGTTCGTTGAGTATTTTAATTAAACTAATGAATTGGTTCAACTAATTCAACCAATTCTAATTGTTTAAAGGAAAACGGAAAGGGAGGAACAAGAGGAGGATAGAAGGAGAAGCATGCTAAGGTTTTCTCTTTGATTTTATGCCGAGATAGTTCAGTTTTCATTCATTCCTTAATTTATCACAAGCCTAATTCTTTATATGATAGCAGGGTCGTATTGTAGACGACAAGATTCAGGGTTGAATTACATCATTCAGACACTTGTTTTTCAGAGGTGTTGATCTATCTTTGATAGTCTGTGTAGACTTGTCTATTTGTGAATTAGTTTTCATGAATGAAAAAGGCTATTGTGCAGAGTCGAGTGGGCATCAATCTGTGGCAAGATGATCTATATTTTAGAGTTCATTTTTTTTATTTTTTGTCAGAGGTCCTTCTGTATGTTCCATCGGGGATGTATGAGTTTGACTTTGGTCCTAAATTTTTGCATGAAATTTTTCTAAAAATGACGCTTTGGTGAACTGGAATGAAATAAATGGATTGCTTTATGTCTCATCTGTCTTGATTATCATCTTGGTGTCTTTACTTCTATCTTTACATTTATTTAAGCAACTATTATAATCCAAAAATTGGATAAAGAGTAAATTTCCAACAATCTTTTTATCGATAAAAGACTAGCCTAAGAACTTGTAATTAATACTTGTGAGTTAGGATGTTATATTTTGTTGGCTATAAACATAGGGTGAGATTCCCATCTATTTTTATTTAGCCAAGAAAAATATGAAAAGGATTGAGTAAGATCATTTCATATCTTTTCCTCAACATTTATTTGGCGACCATACTAGGGAGATCTTTGATATCTCTTTGATTAATTTTTTATACTCGATTTTCATCGATACATCTATTTTTTTTATATTGATTCTTTGGTTGTTTTATTTCTTAATGATTGTGCATGTTGCAAGGTAGCCCAATATTGAGCCCGATCTTCAAGACCAGACCAACATTGCTTTGAATATGTTTAATACCATTTTAGACACTACCAATACTCATGTTGAGCTTAACCATTCTTGGGAAACAATTGAACGAGATATTAGTGCTCGAGAACGATTGGAAGCTAGACGTAGGCAACCTAGAAATTAGCAGTAACCTTTTTGTTTCTTTAGTTTTGGCCTTTATTTCATGTCCTTGGATTCACATGCTTCTAGAAGAAGAAGAGGCTTGTCACCTAAAATCAATTCTATTTCTGAAATAGGAAGGATGAACATTGTGTCATCTACCCAACAAAGTGCTCTAAGGAGAACTTTATCTGATTCATCTAGTTTGTCTTTCTTTCCCTCATCTATCATCCACAAGATGGAATCTATTGGTGGATCTGGTGGCACTGGAAGTGCTACATGTTCTCATTCTTCATCTTCATCAGTGATTGGTAGCTTATATAGCCACCATATCCCTATCCATTCTACCAAAAATCCCACTAAAGTCATTTAAAAGTATGGTGTTTTTCAGTTCGAAGAAGACGCCACAACCATACTGTGGCATGTGTCTTGTCCTCTTAACCTAGCACTTACTACTCATCCACTTCCAAAGTTTAAAGAGCACCTTCCTAGATTTCCAGGAAATAACACTGTCAGTACAAATGAACACATGGTGGAATTTTCTAATGCTTTTCATAGCATAGGGGCCAATGCCAATGATACTTTCATGCACTTATTCCTCAATTCCTTGGAAGGAAGGTTTGTAGACGACTTCTTTGATATTCCTTCTAATATTATGTCTACTTTGGAGGATTTAATCTATTGGTTCTGATCCACTTATGGGAAATCTAAAATCCTAGCCGAGAAGTTAAGGGAATACAATAACGTCACCTATAAGGATGGTGAGACTATCAAGTCTTTCAACTTGTGTTTCACCAAGTTATATAATCAAATCCCTGAACTAATTCAACCTCATAACCAAGTTGCTTTTATGAATTACTACAATGCATTTCCTTCCCCCTACCATCATAGGCTTGAGGAAAAATCCATTGATAATATCGCTTCCACTCTGCATACTT
>ML777062.1:539911-569090 GCA_009831015.1 Picea engelmannii | reverse complement strand
TACATAGAGAGTGTCCCACAACCTAACGTAAACTATATCGAAGAGGACCTAGGAGTGTATTCCATCTTTGCTGAGGAGGATAACATTCCCATGGAACAAATTGATCTAGATGATGGCATGTGGCTCATGCACTTTGATGGTTCATGCTCTAATGAAGGTAACAAAGCTGACATTATCTTGATTTCTCTTGTAGGAAAAATCCATAACTTTTCTTACCGGTTGGAGTTCTCTTGCGCTAACAATGTCACTAAGTTTCAAGCTTTGTTATTAGGCATTGAAAACTCTTATAATATTGGTTGTGGTCACCTTTCATTTTTTTGGGATTCTGAGCTTGTTTTGAATATTGTGCGTAAAATTTACTCTCCTGGAAACAAGTTGATGAAACGATACACCCAAACTGTTTGGGTGCTTATCTCAAACCTTTTATCTTTCAACATCACTCATGTTAGGAGGGATTTAAATTCAATGGCTGATCGGTTAGCAGTTTTTGCAGCCTCCCCTAATCGACAACTTATGCCACATAGAATTGATTGTACCTTACAATCCCTATATCATCCTCATATCCTCGACAATATAGAATCTTGGTAGGTCTTCCCTAACGATGAGATAAATTGTGATTTTATTCAAAATGAACCTTTTAATCCTAAGGAGATTATATCCATAAAAGATAACAAGATTCGTAAAGGCTTGGCTCTAGAGAGTTCATTTCTTCGAATGATGTGGGTAACAAGGAGAAATATAAAGAAGAAGAGTCGAGAAGGAAGGTGGGTGAAACCATCTCCTTGAACATTGGGACACCCGAGACTCCAAGAAATGTTAAAATAGGTGCCAAATGTTCAGATGAAGAGAGAGTGAAGTTTGCCAAGTTTCTTGGTGAATTTCAATATGTTTTTGCTTGGTATTATGAGGATATCCATGGTTTTGATCCTGGTATTATACAACATGCCATCCGCAGTCAGGAAAAAAGAAAGTCCTATCAACCCTACACTAGAAGCAACTATTTGAAAGGAGTTGGGAAAACTCTTCAAGGCTGGAATCATCTTTCTAGTCAAGTATTCTGAATGAGTTTCAAATTTGGTTCCTGTTCATAAAAAAACTACTTAGATCAGATTGTGTGTTTATTTTCGTGCATTAAATCGAGTTAGTATAAAAGACCACTTCCCTCTCCCTAACATGGAAATTATTTTGCAGAAATTTGCAGGGTAACAAATGATTTCCTTACTTGATGGGTTTTGTGATTACAAGCTAAGTTTTCATCTAAATTTCCTGCATCTTCTCCTGATAATATGTGCGATAGATGATCTGGCCCTACATTCAACTTCCCTTGTTTCACCACAACCTAAAAATCATATTCCTGGAACAACAATATCCATCTGCATATCCTCCCCCCCAACACTATCTTGTTCATTAGGTATTTTAATGCATAATGGTCTCTGTACATATTAAAGTGAGATCCCAATAAGTAATGTCTAAACTTTTGTAGTGTGTATACCATTGCCAATCCTTCTCGTTTGGTGGTGGTGTAATTCTTTTCAGCTATAGACATATTCCTACTTGCAAACACAATTTTGTGATCTATGTCCCCCTATTCTGGTTGAGAGAGTACTATTCCCAAAGCTATGGATGATGCATCTACATGAGCATGGAACTCCTTATTCCAATATAGAAAGATCAAAATCAATGCAATTACTAGCTTTTTCTTTAAGGTATCCAAGCCCTTATGATAGTCCTCATCCCATTGGAACTTTGCTTCCTTATTTAACAAATTTTCCATTGGTGTTGTGATCTATGCATATCCTTTGATACAATTCCCATAATATCCCGTGTGACCTAGAGTTTCCCTTAGTTGTCTAACTTATGTAGGTGGTTTTAAATCTAGAATCACTACAATCTTGGCTGGATATACTAGTAATCCTTTCTTGCATACTACACGTCCCAAAAAAATTCCAAACGATGCAAAAAAAATATAGTTCTTCAGGTTCAACAAAATATGACACTATCTACACCTATCCAACATCAACCTGAGTACTTCTATGTGATCCTTCAGTAGACTAAACATAGTCCAATCGTCTAAGTATACTTCCAAGAACTTATGTATAAATTCCTTGAATGTTGATACAACAACTCTGGAAAAAACTATAGGGGATTTATTTAGTCTAAAGGGAATTATTGTATATTGATAACTTCCCCACTTTGTTGCAAACATGGTATTGTAGCTATCTTCCTATGCAATTTTTATCTGATGGTACTTTGAAAATCCATCTGTGAATGAGTAAGTCTCCTGGCCTCCTACGTTCTCTAGTACCTCATCTGTGAATGTTGTTAGAAATGGGTAATGTAATCATGCATCATTCAACTTCCTTAGATCCAAGCAAATCCTAATTCATCATATCTTCTTGTCTTTCACTACCATTGAACTAATCCACTTTGATTCCTCCATGGGTTCAATGATTCCTGCGTCCAACATCCTGTCGATTTCGTCTTTCACCTTTTCTTTGTACTCTGGATTTAACATGTAAGGTATTTTTCGTACTATCTTAGCACCTGGTTTCAATGGAATTTTCATCTTACCTAATTCCCCAACTATCCCCTTCATCTATGAGAATGTAGTTGGGAATAGGTCTTGATATTGTCGCAATAAGTTTTCAATCTTCTCTACTATCTCATCACTCCAATAATCTCCTATTTGCACAAACCCGGGATTCTTTGTCATCCCAATGTTTACCTTCCACGTATTTATAGGTTGTGTGTATGTGATAAAATAAAGATTTGTACCTTCTACTGCTCATTCTCTTTCTATTTTAGGTACTTGTACATTCCTGGGATCTTCTTCATCCTATTCCTCCTTAGTAACATTGTACAACTCCAATAACTCATGAACAATCATATTGACTTTGTGCGCACTTCATAGTGGTACCACCTCCATCGACCCTTCTTCTGAGAAGATATTAGTTCGAATAGCTTGTAGTGCTTCATTTATGGTTTGTGATTCATGTTCAAATATAAATGTGACTTTGAACCTCTGGACCAACTCTTCCCATGTTGATGTCTCTCTGTGCATTTCCAATTCCAAATAAAATTTCTTTGTAACTATGTCTATTGTGTGTATAAATATGTGCATCTAGTGTGTCTCTGATATTGAACTCCATAAGGTCATGCACTATGCAACATGATCTGTTGGATCACTTTCTCCTGTATACTTGTGTGCAATGTTTTCTACCTCACTACCAAACATTACTTGCATTAGCCTCTTGCATTGTAACCAGTCCTTCATCCCCTCTCTATGTGAAACCCACCATCTGGTTGGAGTCACTTTTAGGAAAAAATCTAGTGCTAACGACCTTTTCTATTTAGGTACTTGCAGCTCAAATTCCTTTTCAAAAAAAATATATAAGTTAATCTATCGTACCTCGGTGGATCACATAACTCTATTCCAATCCAGCACAAGGATCAGGTTATGTGTGCACATCGTCTAATTGAAACTTCATGTATTCTCTGCTACCAATGATATAAACCTTCCTTTGATTCTGATGCACATGACCTGATACTTCTCCAACTTATCCCACCATCTGCACTAGATTTTACATAATCATCCATCCATGCAGTCATGTTATACAAATTGTCAATTACGTTTCCTCTTGTTGGCTCTATGTATATTTTTCTTTCTGTTGGGTCTAATGGTGCAGTAACTTTCAAATCTCCAACTTCAAATATAATCTCCCTCCTCTTCAAGTTAATGATCACCTGGTTATCAAAATTCCATTCTAGTCCCATCAGTGATGGATATGGTTGACTTTCATCTACGATCTCAATAACCTCGAAGTATTCCATACTGCGCACCCTATCCATGTTCATAGGTACTCATGTCAATTGACCAATTGGTACTATTTTGTGCTGATTCGCGAGCCTTAAATGAACATGAGACCATACTATATTGGGTTTTCCCATCATATCACATGTTTGTTTAGGCAATACATTCACATCATACCCCAAATCCAAGATAAAATTATCCACATAATATTCCCCAATTTGTGCACTGAATATGAATTCTCTGTTGGTCCCCTTTCTACACAGTACCTAATTCACCACCCTTTGTGCTATGGGAGTTTCCCTTTCTTATGTAAAATGATCAATCATCATGTATAGTGTTTTAAATTCATCCTTCATTATATCTATGAAACTTCTCAATAATTATTTTAGCATGCTTACGTTCCCATTTGGTTTCTTTGGTACAGTCTGATCTCTGACATGGGTCGCAGATGATGTTGATGCTCCTCAATTATGTCCCAATATCTCTTTCCTTTTCTTCTTGAGGATCAAAAGTTGGCATGGGTCCTTCTATCTTCCTTACCCACTTCTCATCCTGCTTCCCTCCATTCATCATATCATCTTTTGTTCTAGCTTCTCCACACGTAACAACTGTTATTCTTGTCCCTTCATTATATTCTTCGACTGATATTTTTTTCACATTATGATTTGGATTCTGGTTCCCTCTGGCCTGCCATTTTTCAACTAGTTGAAGAAAATATTATGTCACATGATCCAGTTCTCCACAGTATGTGCACATTGTACACAAATTCAGGAAATCATGAGATAAGTGCCATGGTTGGTTACAATTATAACATATTATCGGTCATCTTCCTCCTTAGCCAAAATTTACTCTGCCTCGACCTCTACCAAAATTTCCTCTATTCCCTGGAGTAAATCCTCTCTGATTATTATATTATTGACCCCCTCAGTATTTCACAACATTTTCCTCATGAATCCTATACATATCTAAAGTACGCTCCCTCATGAAATCGAATTCACATCAATTCTTCTCTTCATATCCAACCGACTTGCAAAAGATGCAAAATAAGTTCCTTGGTGTACTCTGATACTTCAGTAATGGAAATTAATTTGGATGATGTCCCCATTTCTTACATATCTCGCAATACCCCCCTTCTAGTAATGGATTCGACGCTCTTGTTTCCAAATATTGCGTGAATGTTGGACATTCCTCTTAGTGATGTCCTTTAGTTATACATTTTCTACACTAGAATTTCTCTCGTTTCTCCTTCCCTTTTGTAAATTCTTCCAGTTGAATTGTCAAAGTAGCCAACTGCATTTGAACTTGTACCATCCCTCCATTGTCTCCTACAGGAGATGATTCCAATTTAATTTCAATTTCCAGCACCTCGAGCTATGATGCAACCTTCTATTGAATTAATGGCCTGCAAATTTGTGGTAGAAGTCCTATTGGCCCTTGACCAAATTTTGAGGATTCTTGGTCATGTTTGACCTAATTTTGGGACTTCAATAGGCTATCGAAGGCGGAGCACAATAAAAAGTGGAGATCACGGGATATCAACCCCTTTTAGGGCCCTTTTTGGGATTCAGGATTATGTAATGGGTATGGGATGTCGACCCATGGGTTTACCCATGTTTATGCCTATTTTGTAATGTATAAATAAGTAGTTAATCGATGTAAGAAGAGAAAAGAGAGACCTAGTCGGCCGGTGTGCTAAGTGCTAGAATTCGATCTATGTGATCAAGAATTGTAAGTGATTTGTGCATACTATGTGAGGCTTGCAAGGCTAGTGAAAGTAATTGTAAGAGACTGTGTGAAGGCTTGGTGTTGTACCCTAGCTAGAAGAAGGAGGATCTGGCAGAGTGCGCACAGATCTCTTGTCTTCTACGGAGTAGCAATTGGATGTTGTGTTCCTGTAAGAAGCTTGACCAAAGATAATAAAGAACATAAGGGTTGGTGCATGTAGCCCCAGGGTGGGGGTGAACCACGTACATGTTGTGTTTCTATGCTTTATGTGATGTATTGGTGTGTTTATGTGTTTAATTGCTTAGTGCTTTAATATAGATGAATGATCTGTTGATGCTTAGCGCTTAATAATATGTATGGATGTTAGATATAACTTATGTACATATTCTTAGTACTTAAATACCTTAGATATGAATGAATACTATGATACTCTATAATTAGGGTTTAACTGCACTGTAACTAAGACTGGATATTGATGAATGTTAACTGTTGAGTGCTCTATTAAGTGTTAGAATCACAGATCTGAGTCCTGCAACCACCCTGCCTCTACCTTGGGTGAGACTTCATCTGCTTCGCAGGTGTTTCCGAAAGGGTCGATAGTTAGGGTTTTTTGGTGCATTGTTGTAGAGTTGAACCCTGGGTCTTCCCCTGTACCAACAATTTTTTTTGTTGTTGGGACCTTAAACTGTGATTGTTGGGAAATAAGGAAGAAGAAGCTTTGTGCAAAGATCTGACTGAAACTGTGATTGTTGGGAATTGAGGAAGAAGAATCTTTGTGCAAAGATCCGACCTGAAACTATGATTGTTGGGAACTGAGGAAAAAGGAGCTTTGTGCGAAGATCTGAACTGAAAAATACAAAAGCATCGTGCATAGAACTGTTTCCCTAATACGCAACACTACTTGATCTATGGAGCTCTATGCCAAGAGGAAGGGTCATATTTGGAGAAAAGAGGTCAGATCTAAAGAAAATAGGTAAGATCTGGGAGCTTGTTGGCACAAGGGCAGACCTAGGGTTCGACACTACAAAAACGCACCAACAAATCCCTAACTACCGGCCCTTTCGGAAACACCTGCGAAGCAAATGAAGTCTCACCCGAGGTAGAGGCAAGGGTGTTTGCAGGACTCAAGTGTATGCAACCTTATCTAGGACACATATATGTGATTATACTACTTAATAGAGCACTTAACAATGTCAGTTCATCATTATATAACCAATATCTACTCCGTTGAGAAAATAGAGCATCGTAGCATTTATCCGTATCTAACGTAATTAAGCACTTAGCATAAATAAATGGATCAGATCTAGCAGAATCAAGCACTAAGAACATTGACCTATGTCAGATCTAACATCTAGATTCATCATAAGCACAAATCATAAGTAGATATATCTAACTATCTCAAAGCACCTAGAAAATAACATATAATCACATCATAACATTGCACAGAGAAGAATAACACAGTATTTACATGGTTCACCCCCACCCTGGGGTTACGTCCACCAACTCTTCTTCTTTATTAGCTTCTTTAGTGGGTTACATGCACAGAGCCACCAAGATCCTACTCCACATAGGACAAGAGATCTGCGCGCACCTCACCAGATCCTCCTTCCTCAAGCTAGGTCACAACACTAAGCCTTCCCACAGTATGCACACAAAGAACTACAGACGACTTGCACTTAGCTCTGCAAGTCTCACACAACACACTTACAATCCACACTTGCACTTAGCACTTAGCATGACTGGCCTCTTATCACATAGATACCACTACTTCTTGTATTGCCTATACATCTATTTATACTTTACGAAATAGGCCTAAACATGGGTAAACCCATGGACCGACATCCCATTCCCGTTACATAATCCCATAGCCCAAAAATGACCCAAAAAGGGGTCGAGATTTCGCGATCTCTGCTTCGTCTTGCACTCCTCCTTCGACTAGCTATCAAAGTCCCAAAATAGGTCAAACTTGACCAAGGATCTCCCAAAACTTGGTCAAGGGCCTACAGGCCCCCAACACTCACCTGTGACTCGTCCTGAGTCACTTTGATCTGGGTAGTTCTGCTTCGAAATCCTTGAGCTTCGCTCGAGATACTTCAACTTTCTACTGTGCGAAGACCTCTTTCTCAAAAAAATCTTGGATGACCACGTCATTGACGGGTCCTTCTAAGCATTGTTCTACTACATTAACAACCTGCTCTAGCTCTTTTCCTCATCTTTCAACCTCTGTGAACAATTGGTACACCTTATCTTGTACTGGTTGAAGCCATTGAGTTACTTCCATAATTCTGCTCTAAATCGTATGGATATGTTGTTAGGCAGTGCACTTCTCTTGAGACCACTTCATTCTTTCTACAGCTAATAGGGCCTTCAGCTACGTCTGTAGTGTCTCTGCATGTTTCTTTGCTTCCTAGAGATGTGACTCTAGTGCCTGCAACTCAGGGTTCTCGGTGAGTTTATCATACGTTTGGGCACTGCGGTTACTCATCTGCTTGCATTCCAAGGCAAGATATTTTAGTCTCTCAACTGCACTTCAGACAATTGCTTCTCTTTGGTCCCTTACTTCTTGTCGGGTCTCGGGGAAAGTGCATAGCTCCAATTTTGTTATGTGTTGCTACAGTTGTTGGATCACTTCTGTCAGTTGTTCTACTTGCTTCGTGACTTGATCCTTTGCCCTTATTTCTATGACTGTCATAGAGCGAAGTGCTTTGTTGACCACTTACTTCATTTGAAGTTGCTCTACGAGAAACTATTCCTTACCTTGTTTTAGTTGTGTCTTTTCCTCATCAAACTTCGCTTGGAGAGCAAGCTTTTCTCGTTCTGTAGTACTTCGTTTTTCTACAAGTACTCCATGTACTTGTGCCAAATATTTGGTGGCTTGTGATGCTTCTTCTTTTGCTTGTCGGAGGTGAGCTTCAACTGTATCAGCTAGATGATGGAGTTGAGTTGGCTCATATCCCAATTCTGGTGTTCCCAATGACAGAGGCACAGTGGAGACTGTGCGGCTGGACTGTAGTGCTTGTTGTACCCGTTGGAGTTCGACCTCAATTCTATTGTACATCTCCTCCTGCTTAGCCTCTTGTTTCTCTGCTATCTCTAGTGAAGCATCATTCAGGGCTGCTATGATGAAATCAAAGTCATCAGGGGTGAGGATAGTCTGCAACTTGGTCATATAGGCTTTCGATTTCTTCCTAAAAGAAGGTTTTAGAGGGGAAACCTTCATTTTCTTCGATGGGTCCTCCTCGTCTCTAGGTGGGGTTACTTCGCCTTTCTTTTGTTTCTCCTCTATGCCATTTATCTCTTCGCCATCACCCCCTCGCTCTGGTGATATGGAAGTAGTCTTCACTGAGGTACTTCTTACATCTTGGTATTCTTCGGTCTTCTTTGTCTTACTAGGTCCAGGTGTATCATGCGTTGTTTTTGGGTTATCAATGTCAGAAATCTCTGCGGTGTCTACTAGAATGAGGAGGTTTACCGACCATTCCTTGGTGATCTCCTCCAAGTCCTCCTCCATTATCTTATAGTAGGATTGGATTTGTTGCTTGTGTTCATCAACGCACGCTGTGATGTAAATAAAATGGCGATCTGCGCTAAACTTCATTAACGACTAGAAACGTTGTAGAGCATTCAGGGTCATGCAAGGATCAGACTATAGGGTTGTCTTCAGCTGGTTGTAATAGGTGTGAAAGACAACATTGGATTGCCATTTTTTATTCATGTTGCTTGAATACCATAGTGTGTTGAACTTTGCAGCCAATGGATTGAACAACTCGATGTCTGGGAAGGTCACACCTTCCGGCATCTTCGAGGCAATGAAAGTGATCAGGATCAATATCTAGCTGAAATGAAATTCGTACCCTTGATCCTGGGATTCTCTATAGTCAAGTTCTAATTGGTTCACCAGGTACTTTTCCAAGTTCATATGAAGTCCTTCTGTGCACTTCCCTGCGAGGTTGACTACAAAACCGGTGACTTGGGTCGGTCGATTCTTTCACACTAACTTCCTTGCAATCAACTGACAGGAGAGGTGCACTGTTCCTCTCTATATAGAAGTTATCTTATAGCCTCACGTGCCTTTCTCGACATCTCCATAAATGTCCTTAATCTTCTGTGCAAGAGCACGATCCATGGATTTTATGGGGTAAAACTCTTGGGGATCAGGTCCTTGCATACTTAACATTGTGATCCAATTGATCAGCGTCAGATCAACGGTTATATGGTGGTTTAACCACAAATAGCCTTCATGGTAACAAGATAGAAACATCTTGATGCATGAATTCACCTCTTGGTGTTGTCCAAAGTGAGGAATATTCATGACATGGAGCAGGGTGAACTGCGCGAGGTCCATAGTCCACTGTTGAGGGGCGATCTTCAGGTTTTCCCCTTTTTTTCTAGTCAGGTACTTATGTGGGGTGAGCATATCATAAACCTTGCAATCTCCAAGGTTGAAGTCACCGAACTTCAATGTTGCAAGCTTATATTTTTCTTCTCGCACTGCGCGTATCCCCTTTGGGAGGTATGCAGTGACCAAGGTGTACTCGAAATCCCTAGGTACGTGTTGATGGGTCTTAAAACCCTTAACTCAACAGTAGGAACCAAACTTGCCACCGAGGCCCAATTAGACTCTACAACATTTGTGATTGGAATGGTTCTCTAGATCTCATGATCCGACCAATTTAATCGATGGGCTTTATGTTTTCTTGTGGAGGCATCTCCTTCAGTGAAGATTTTCTCTTTTGGTATTTTCTCTTTAGTTAGGATAAATGTGAGAAAAAGTCGGTATAAACCAACTTGACCACACAATGATAAGGAAGTCTAAAGATAGGGAAAGGTCAGGCTTAGGATAACCCTCGCTCCATCATGCAGACAATGATATCTTACCACATTTCTAGTAATAATACTTTAACCATGTGAGCACTCGATCACTAGCTGAGATTTTAACCTAAACTATCCAAGAAACAAAATGAGAGAAAATTTAACTACCGCAGAAGAGGTTGATCTTGGGATAACCTGCTACTCAAACATGCAAATGATAATCCTATACCACCGGCCTAGTAATAATACGTTAACCCTGTGAGCATCCAATTACTGTTTGAGAATACTAATTATTAGAAGAAAACATTTATATGATAATATCAATAGCAAGCAAAATAATTCATCTACCATATTCCTTCATCATATATCCACACCACGATTCATCATTTCCATCATTAAAGAAAAGAACAGCAAAGCAATTGCACTAGATAACTTGACAATATATTTGATAGATCTTACTTGTTACATCTGCTCATGAACTAAATAGGAAATAGTTCTTCTCCAGACTCAATTACACATGCATATGATGAAAACAACTTCGTCTTTGGTCCAGAAGGACTTCTTCATTCATAACAGCTCCAAAATCATTCTTAACAACTAGAAAGAAAAGAGTTCTTGCAACAAACCATCGACCCTTAGACCATCAGTTGATGTTCCTATTTATAATATAAATTCTTAACAGTAATTAACGGTAAAATACAATTTGAGCTAATCAAAAATTGCCATGTGGCATCATCATCTGATGGTCTTTCAACAGTCCACCCGAGTCATCTCTTGAAAAGGGTGGATTCTTTCATAATAGGACCATTTGATAAAGAGTTCTTCACAAGTATGGGCCCACGGGAATCTATGTTGTTCCATTGGGGCCGCATATATCCCTTCGATGTCCACTACATGTGCTCGATATTTTATCAACGTGGAATTCAGTTGTTGTAAGATGGTTTTATCTCTGATCGGGTGTTCTATGAATTGTTGCACCTGTCTCGGCCTCGCATCGGCTATCTTCACGCACTCTTCGGCCCATAGGGAGTCTTGTTTGGCATACATCTTGAACACGTTTCTTATGTCGATAAACTCACTGGGGTTGTCGAACTCGGGGAGCTTGATATATTTCATTACTTTATTAATTTTATCCCAGTGCTTCTGGCACTTGGCATATTGTTCTTGGATCTCTCGATGTGGATCCCGGGACATCTTAGTCCAGTATTCTGTGGATCTCTTTATGCGGTTGAGGCTATTTTTACTTAACAGTCGAATTCCATGTTCTTCCTTTTCTCGATCCTGTTGGACTTCCTTAATGAATTCTAGCCTTTCCACCACTTTCTATGCTCTTTCATGCCATCATTCCATCTCCTTACATGTTGCGAGAGCCATGAGAGTGTCCTCCTGGAATTCAATTATATTTTCAGTTAACAGGGTTCTTTCTTTCTTGTACTCATTGTAAACTCCTGAAAAGTCACTCTTCAAATATGTCGCACGTTGTGTGTAACCTTTATAATACTCAACAATATGGCACAAGTGTTCCAATTCCTTCAGAGTATCCACTAGTTCTCTTTCATCCCTCCTGGCCCTATCCTGGGCAGCACCAGAGAGGGCTCTTCCCATGCCTATTAGTTTAGATGTGCGAGCATATGCTGTGTTGATCAAGCTTACCTCTGTGGTAACCAAAATAAAATGGTCCACAGTAATCTTCCTCTTCTTAGGAGTCCTTTGCATGATGGCCTTCCTCTTTTGATCATAGGAGATTGCATATATGTCTGCCACTTCATCTACCAGATCTGGTATCTATTGGTCACCCCATGTGAGTGTGTTTCCCAGGCTTTCGGTGGTATATATTTGTTCAAGATCAGATTCTTGAACCTCCTTGTTTTTCTCTGAAGGCCTAGCCTCTTCCTGATGTTTATCGAGGACCTAAGTATCAAGTGGAATGGATGTGTCAGGAGCGAGCTCAATATGTGCATGTATTCTAGATGTGGTATCGTTTACATCCTTCTGCGGGGATCTTTCTTTTGACACGTCCAATTCTGACTTGTCCTTGGGACTACCGGCTCGAGTCTCCGGTGCATCGGGTGTTTCTGTGTCTAAGATGATTTTGGCTCCTTTTTCTTCTTGTCTGTCCTCTTGACTCTAAACATTAGGAACAAGAGGTGTTTTTTCCTTGGCTCCCTTCTCTTCTTCTACATGCATAGAGGTTTTTTGAGATGTGTCTGGACTCTCGTCATCACTGTATATATCTATGAACTTGGACAGAGGGTTAGGCGCACTGGTTTCAACCGACACCCAGCCCGACTTTGATTGAGTCATCGTACCTGTCGATCAATCGGTTGGCGACAGTGTGGATTCAGGGTCATCTGACCCGTTGATGTTATCGAGGTCTGTGAGCTCGGAGCTGCCTACCCCTGTCGGGATCTCTTCTGGGTTATTGGTTAGAACGCTTGATAAGAGGATCGGATCATTCGATGCCAGATCCATTATTTGCTGAGCATGTTGGAGCAATAGTGTCCCTCTTTCCCTTGCACCTAGAGTTCCGAGAAAATTCCAGTTCTGTACAGGGGCTTCCTGGAGAGCTTCCATCATTTCGGCCGATTCGAATGCTACCCTTTCTTCCCTAGTCTTGAGAATTTCTTTCTCTCTTTGCGCTCTTTCATCCAAGGATGTCGCTTGTTCTTCCAAACTCATGGCCTTGAAATTGGTTATTTTGGGGTCATCCATTCTTACCACAACCTCATCCCAATCTTGAGTGTTTTCAGTGAAGATTTCATCCTCAAACTGGTCGTGGGCATAAGGCTAATAGGACAATACTTGTGATGCATGTTTTGAGACTAGACCCTTGGGATCATGCTTGCGAAAACATCACGTCTGGAACTGAAATTCCAATTGACTTAATCCCTCTTGCTTGGCTTGCGCAGTGTCTTTAACTTGGTAGAAGCCGATATGAAACCCATAGGGTATGAATGCCCTCTTCTTATCCTTCACCAAAGTGGCGTTGTACCCCTGCAAGATATTTTGGTAACATATTTCCCCTAGTGCCAGTCGATCGAGGACATATATAGGTAGAAAAAGTGGTGCTCCAGTGGCACAGAAAACCCTAATGTAGGTTTCGTTCTCATTCAAGTACCAATGACTGACTTTCAATATAACTTTTTTGGCCGCATAAGACATCCTTGGTCACTCCTTCTTGAATAGTAAGAAATGAATAGGTGCGATAAATTGGTCGCAAATGAGAGAGTAAGATCTTTTATACATGTTCTCCCACAAGATGCTAAAATAGACATGGACCAGGAGCTCGGAAGTGTGCCAGCTCAGGTTCATTCCTGCGAAGACATTTCTTGCACAGATGATGTCCAATAGATAAGATGCCATCTAGAAGGTAGGAGTTTCTCCTTCCTTCGGTTGTTGAGCCTGTAGAATGCAGGTGCTAAGATGTTTGGAGATGATCGCACCCCAATTGAAGCTTGTTCTAGAGATGGTGATAGTATAATACAAAGGCATCCATGCCTCTAAAAACATGGAGAAATCTTTTTCTCCATGCAATCGGCAAAGGAGAGCCATTAGATAGATATAAGGTTGTCTGAGGTTGGCTGTCGGGTACCAGTCAAAGTTTTGGTTGGTGAATTTTTTTTTCTTCTCTCCACCAGGATGCCATGATTTTACTGGTGTTGTGCTTCTGATAAAACTTCACAACAAAATCCTTGTTCAAACGTTCATCTGGCTCCTTGAGCTTGTAGTACTTTTAGACTTCTACTGGGAGGAAAACCCCGATGATTTGACCATTATCATCATTAATTGCACACTTATGTGCATCACTGTGATCAATGAGCCATTTTAAAAGTTAAATGAAATGGAATACCAGAGTCTTTCTTGCCACCATGTGTAGGTAAGCCTTGTGGATGTTGACGAATACCTCATCATCCAGCTTCCTCATGTCAGGATCGCTATGTGGGGCATACTCAAGGAATTCTTCGTGCTTTATTTCCTTGAACAGGTATTCTCATCTTGGGAATGTTGTCTTGGTCCCAGTGTTCGCCTTTGTGTCCCCAAAGGCCGAGAGTTGAGCGAAGGATTCTTTGGTGATCGTCTTGATGATCGGGGTTGGCTTGGAAGTGAATTCCAATTTTCTTGCAACGGTTGGGGAGGAGCCTTCTCCTGCTTCTGATTCTTGCATCTTTGGGACTCTAGGAGATTTCCTAGTGGTAGGTTTCTTCAAATGCATCGTTCCTAAAACCGAAGACGCTCAATTAGGGCCAACACATAGAATAATATTATATCTTAATTTATATGTGAAATGAAATCAAAAAACGACTGGTACATACTTGTATGCTTGTTAAACTTTGTTGCTTCATACTCACTATACCTTGGAAGCCTTCTCCAGGTCATTCGTCTCACTCCTATGGATGTTCTGGACCTCTTTGCATGCAGAATGATCTGGCTCATAATAATTTAGGGTAATATAATGAGAGAGAACTTACCAGTTGCATCAAGCCGTTAATACATGTAATGGGACAAAATTTAAACTTCTTACCTCCAATTCTCTATAATCAATTTTACATAGTTTGACGGTGGAGGCACAGAGGGAGATGCATTGTATCTACAAGTTAAAATGGTCATTGGGCTTTGTGCATGAATCAAAGACTAATGCACAATATTGGAATTAATCAATCAATTAAATGCATCGTATCTAGCGTATCTTAGAGCTAAAATATCCCATCATGTCATTTTTTGAAAGGGGAAGTCAGGGATCAGCGCAGAGCTATGGGATTCTTCATTGATATTCCTTACAGAAGAAAAACCATTGATGTCGATTACTTTCATTGGATGGTTCTGACATGACACCAAGTGATTGGACTCACGAGTGCCAACAGAGGTGGTAAACCTCTTTCAGTTGCGTGCTTCCTATCCCAGCCTAGGAATCAATGATGTCGATTAGATATCAGGGGTTAATAACCAGGGATGAACTTATCACATCCTTTCCCTTGGGCTAGCTTCTTGGAAATTCGTCGATGCTGAATTTTTTTTTACTGGATCGCCCATCGGAGATTCCTCCCTTTCCCCGCAAATGACTACTTCATTTTGTGTTTCGTTGATGCTGAATGAAATCAGTAATCGAAAACTTTCTTGTACAATGCTTATCACGAAATAACAACTCCTCGTTTACCGATGCCGATGAAAACTGGTGATCAACATCCTTAGTTTTCTAGGACGATTTTCTTTCACCTCTGATTCTTCCAGGTGCCGAAATTTGGACGCGTCAATTGAAATGACTTAGTGGTTGATTATTTAGTCAAATGTTACTCCCTTTAAGTTGTGATGGTTTCGACATGTTTAGGGAAACTTTTAAAGAATCAAGGAGAATTTGTAGAAAACAAAGATAAGCGGCAACAACATTGTTCTGAATTAAACAATAAGTGGTAACCAAAAAGTAGAGTTTGGTAGATACTTTTTTAGGGTGTGTTGAGAGCTCAACAAATGGTGATTCACTAGGCGAACGCAGAATGTCTGCTCTTCCTTCAATAACCTTAACTCATGTCCTCCTTTTTTGTTTATATTTATTCATTATTATTATTTTATTTTATTTTATTATTGGAAATATTGTTTTAGGGCCTGGCCATTTACTGGGAGGGTGTCAGGTTCTCCCTCCAAGTTCTGCAATTGATAAGTACATGCCCCTATCTTTTCAGTGACCTAGAAAGGTCCAAGCCACAGGTTTTGAAACTTAGAATGCTTCGCTTTTGGTTCATTCGCTCTGTCCCATTTTAGTACCAAGTCTCCCACCTCAAAACTCTTTTCCTTGGCCTTATGCTTATCAAACCATCGTTTCAATATCTGTTGGTGAGCTAGGAATTTTGACTTAGCCTTCTCTTTTACATGAGTAAGAGGGATGGCCTCTACCCATTTTGTGAAATAGTTGGTGGCAGTAAGAATGTACTTGTGCAGCTTAGAAGAGATGGGCATAATTTCTTCTATGATATCTAACCCCCACTGCTCAAAGGGCCTCGAAACAGTCACAGGATAAAGTGGGATTGCTTCCCCTTTCTCCTTTCCAGTGATTATTTGACAAGTCTTACAGTTTCTAGCGTAAGTATGTGCGTCTTTGAACAAGTTGGGACAGTAGTAGCCGGCCCTCAGAATCTTATGAGTGGTGATATTTCCAGCAAAATGTCCTCCGACGAGGCCATCATGAAGTTCCTTTAGCACCTTATCGGTGTCTTCACGTTCGAGGCACCTCAACCATACCCCGTCATAGTTGATCCGAAAAAGCACCGAATTTATAAGATGATATTGTGCAAACTTTAACCTGAGGGTTGTTCTCTCTCTTGGGTTGAGGATTTTGGGACAAGTTTCATGATGTAGTAGGTAAGACAAGTCCTTGTACTAGGAATATCATCCTGGGGGGATGTATGCTACTTCTCCACACCATAGATCTATTTCATTCTCCCATCTGGAGTCTTCATTTACTTGATCCTGGGCTTCGACTGCGAGCTTGCACAGACCTTGTCCTTTTACCAGCTTGGCAGGTTTTATGTCTAGATCAAATTCTTGGACTACTGCCATCCAGTTCCCTCTTCTTTCTCCCATTTCCCTTTGGGTGAACAGAGATCAGACTACAGGGTGTGGTACAATCACCTTAGTGTGATTCTTGAGGATGTAGGACCTAAAATGATTTACTACCTTATAGACTGTGTAGGCATGTTTATATATGGCAGGATAGTTGAGTTCATCTCCTTGAAGGTTAGTGCTCATAAATGATACTAGGGATTTGTTGTTGTTATCATCCTTCTAAGTTAAAAATGCAACTAGCGACTGGACAGAAGCGAAGGTATATAGATTAAAGCCTCTATTGAAATCGGGGCTTCGCAGCACCGGAGCCCAGGATATGGAAGATTTGATTTTGTTGAAAGCATTTTTTCGTTCATCATCCCACTTAAATTCAACATCTTTGCGAATCATCTTTTGTAAGGGTTTGATAATTTTGGTGAATTCGGGAGTGAACCTCCTCACGAAATTGATTTTCCCAAAGAAAGACTGCATGGATTTCTTGTTATGAGGTAACAGAAGTTGTTCTATGTCCTTAATCCTTTCGGGGTCTATGTGAATCCCTGCTTGAGATATAATATGACCCAACCACTTCCCTTCTTCAACTCTGAAGATATTTTTCTTAGGATTTAACGATATATCGTATTTCCTGCATCTTTCAAAAATCTGAGTTAAGTGTTGGATGTGCTCCCTCCCATCCTTCGAATACACTGTCACATCATCTAAATATACTACTACACACTTGTTTATAATCCCTCATAATTCCACGTCCATGGCCCTCTAGAAGGTTTCTCCTGCATTAATTAAGCCGAAGGGCATGCGTTTATAAGAGAAGGTTCCCCATTTGGTTCAGAAGGTGGTTTTCAATCGGTCTTCCTCCGAACCCAACACTTGATTATATCCTAAGAAACCATCTAGCAAAGAAAAATTCTCCGAGCCTGACATGATCTGCAGGAGTTGTTCCATTGGTAGGACGAGATAATTGTCCTTCTCCGAAGCTTTATTGAGGTTCCGAAAGTCTACGCACAATCAGATTTCTCCTGATTTTTTCCTCACTGGAACGAGATTTTCTACCCAGGTAGAGTGCCTAACCTGGAAAATTATCTTCACATCCAGGATTTTCCTTAATTCCTAGTACATGAGAGGTTCTAATTAAGGGTGATATTTCCCGAGCTTCTTTTGGAAAGGCTTGACTTCGGGTTTCAACAGGATGGTGTGTTGAATAATACGAGTATCATATGTTTTCAACTCCTTATAGGACCATGTGAAAACGTCTTGGTATTGTCTAAACAGCTTGAGGTAGGCCTTTATTTTTTCCTTAGATATAGTTTTTCCAAGGTTTACATTCCTTGGGTTCTCTGGGGTCCCAAGACTCATAGTTTCTTGGAGGGGACAAGAGTTGCCAATCTTTGTTCTTTTAGGACCTTTGAATCGTTCCAACAGATCTTCTAGATTAACTACCCCTTTTGGGATCATATGGTCCCTTGATCTATCCGTATGTCGGTCTTCCATAGGACCCCTTTCCATTGAGTGCTCTTGGAACTCTTCATCATCAATAGCGAGATCTTTGAAATTTTCCTGATTGGTCAAAAAACTTATGATCTGTTCATCTCCTTCGAAGACTTTCCAATTAGAAATGTTATTAGGTACCGATGGTTTGTAGAGCAGTTCTACAGTGAATCGGGAGGCTTCATAATATTATAAAGGCGATAGCCTAGAAGAAGCTATGGCTAGGGAATTGGCAAGGGTATTCTTTTCCCTGGGGATTGCGGTAATGTTGAAAACTCCAAAGCGTTTTATTAACCTATACACCTCCTGCTGGTAATTCTTAAGGTGGGGTGAATTGCAATGTATCATGTTTCTTACTTGTCTAATTATGATTTATGAGTCTCCAAAAACATTTAATTCTTTGACATTAAGATCTATTGCTTTATTTAACCCTTGCACCAGGGCTTCATACTCAGCAGTGTTGTTGGTGCACTCGAATTCTAGCCTACAAGACAAGAAACAATGCCTACCCCTTGGGTCGATTAGAATGAACCCCGCTCCTGATCCTTCTTGTTACTTGGATCCTACAAAATAGAGGGTCCAAATACATGAATGACAATCATTCCTTCTTTCACCATTGTTGATGTTGTGTTGTCCACCCTTTCCTTCCACCCGACCTGGCACGGGGTTTTGACAAAAGAGAGAATATTTTGTCGGCATCAGCGATTTCTCCTAGAAAGGAAGCTTAGAGTTTTGGGTAAGCAGAACATTGGATATGAGGGGAGGGAAGTTCCCGAAGTAGGAGTCACAAGAATAATTACCCAATATGGGAAAATCTGTGGAGTCTGGTTCATTAGGGGCTTCCATATTGGTGATCGCATGCTTTAGATATCTCTCCCTATCAATTCAGATCATGTTCTTGTATCCTTTCAATGGTAGACAAAGGTGTTCCCAGTCAGTACTAAAGTATCCATTCATCTTTTCGAACCAATCTCGGCTCAATAATAGCCCATATGTCTCAGGGATATCTACTACAATGATATCGATCACCTGCACGAAACTAGGGTGTGTCACTGTCCTGATCATCACATCTTTGAGTTCCCCCATAACCTTGACCTGTGTTCTGTCTAGTTGTATAACATGCTTATCGCATTTGAGAGGGAAAACACCTACTTTATTACAAACAACCAAGGGTATGACATTAGAAGACCCTCTAGAATCTACCAAACAATTGTGAATATTCCTATTGAAGACTTCGAGCGTTAAAAGGAAAGGAGGCACGAAAGGTATCTCCTTCCTGCCTTCTGAGTAGGTGTTTATCGTTGGTTTTCTTGAAAAATCTATAGGGGTTAGATTCTTCTCTCAATCATCACCGTTGGCTGGTTTTTCTACCAAACTTAGAGCCTGCAACAAAAGGTTTTTCTGCTGAGGGATTCTACATACGTCCATAACTGATATATTAGCTTTCAGCTTCTTCAAATCTTCGACTATGTTATAATATAGCTTAGGAGATTGCCATGTATGGATGCTTAGAGGTTGTTTACTGGGAGAAACAGGCATTCTCGAGTGATCGGGATTTAATTTACTTTGTGAGACATGGGTGGCATCGATATCTTTTGGGTCGGGTTGACCCTTACTACATGTTTGTACCACCGATATCTCTGTGGGTGTTTCCTAAGGTTTAAACAGATCGTCTAAAGATGTGATCACGTCAATATCCCATATCAGCATGGCCATGTCTTGTGGGGGGTCAGCCTCTTCCTGATCGATAATGTTAAAGGCCGAACCGTTGGGTGGTTCGTTCAAAGAGACTTTGCCCAAAAAACGATTGGCCATTAAATTCATGGCGTTGACCCACTGAGGGCATTCCCTTTCTGAGTGGTTCTCTTGGTGGTAAGTATAGAAAGAATCAGATGTGACATTCCCTAAGTCAATGTTTAGGTTGGATGGGGGAGGTTCAATTTCTTTGAAATGATGGTTTCTTTTAAAGAAAGGCTTATAGGGTCTTTGGCCTTGGTTTCCCTCACCCTCATTTCTTTTCATATCTGTAATCGCATTTGATAGTTTCTTGACCATGCGTTGTAGGTATTCTATATCCCCATTACCCTTATCGAGAGTTGGTTCATCCAGCTTCCCCAGCGGTCTAGTCATGAGGAGTCCTCTCTTGGGAGGGGGCTAGCTTTCTTTTCTTGCTAGAGATGCCTAGCCTTCTTTACACCCTTTCATCTGGAACTCTATCATCTTGGCCTCTTTGAAATTCTCCGCAATGGTTTGCTTAGCGGCTCTTTTAACGAACATGGAAATAGAGGCCAGAAGAGCATTAGCATAGACCTCGATTTGCAACTCTTGAGCCAGTTTTTCCACGGGTTGAAACTTGTTTAGGATAGTCATGAATATTTGATTCAAATCTTTGACCCTTTCCTTTGGGGTCATGGTGGTTGCGAACAATTCGGCCATAAGGGCTCTCGTGGTAGTTTCCTCGGCAAATTTGTCTAGGAAGTCCTTTTTGAACTTAGTCCAGATGGTTATGGATCCTACTGACAAGTTTAAATACCAAGTGGAAGCCAAGTTCTCAAACGTGTAGGGGAAAAGTCTGCATACCACGTATTCATGTTGAACATTCATAATATTGATTGCGAGTATGAACTTCTTGATATGATCTTTGGGCAATCCTGAGGTCTCAGGATCATACTTGGGGAGCAACTTTTTTGGGTGCGTAGGGAGTTTGTGTATTCGTCTAGGGACGACCACGGTGTCCCCGACCAACCAAGGTTGGTCACCTTGAAGTGGAACTTCTCTCTCCTCCTCATGATTATTGTTCTCTTCCATATCTTCGGAGTCGAAGTTAGGCTCTTCCTCCTCTGAAAGATTGTTAGGTTTGGAGTTATCGCCGGTTGGCGTCTCGGGTATGAGGTCAAGAGTTTCTTGGATTTCGGTGATCACGAAGTCTATTAAGTATTCGATGGAGTGTACAAAAACTTCATCGAGAGTATTGACCATTGGTCTACCTTGTTGTTTTCTTTGAGGGAGGATGGGGGTGAATGGAAACGCGTTGATTTGTCGGGTGTAAGCTCTAGTAATCCTTCTAAACTGATTCACTTCCTCGTGAGGGAGGGCGTAAGGTATTTCAGGGTGAAGATATCCTTCCTCGAAGTGGGGCGAGTTATCCATTTCAGGAGTACTCGGTAAAGGTGGGTTGTCTGTTGGATGACTAGCCATGCATGTGGGTCGTTACGAATCTATAGGTTGTTCAAAATATCATAAAACTTACATATTCAGCCATTCATTCTCAGTCCCTCCTTCTAGTGCCAATTCTATTGATGGGTCTTGAAACCCTTAACTCAAAACTAGGAACCAAACCCACCACCGAGGCCCAATTAGACTCTGTAGCGTTTGTGATTGGAATGGTTCTCCAAATCTCGCAATCCAGCCAATTTAATCAATGGGATTTATGTTTTCTTGTGGAGGCATCTCCTTCAGTCATGATTTTTTCTTTTGGTATTTTCTCTTTAGTTAGGATAAATGTGATAAAAATCCGGTATAAACAAACTTTACTACACAGCGATAAAGAAGTCTAAAGACTAGAAAAGGTCGGGCTTGGGATAACCCTCGCTCCAATATGCAGACAGTGATCTCTTACCACAAGCCTGGTAATAATACTTTAACCGTGTGAGCACTCGATCACTAGCTAATATTTTAACCTAAACTATCCATGAAACAAAATGAGAGAAAATTTAACTACTGTAGAAGAGGCTGAGCTTGGGATAACCCACTACTCAAACATGCAAACGATAATCCTATACCACAGGCCTAGTAATAATACGTTAACCTTGTGAGCATCCAATTACTGTTTGAGAATACTAATTATTAGAAGAAAACATTTACATGATAATATCAATAGCAAGCAAAACAATTCATTTACCATAATCCTTCATCATATATCCACACCCTTATTCATCATTTCCATCATTAAAGAAAAGAACAGAAAAGAAATTGCACCAGATAACTTGAAAATATATTCGATATCTCTTACTTGTTACATATGCTCATGAACTGAATAGGAAATAGTTCTTCTCCAGGCTTAATTACACATGAATATGATGAAAACAACTTCATCTCTAGTCTAGAAGGACTTCTTCATTCATATCATATCCAAAATAATTCTTAACAACTAGAAAGAAAAGAGTTCTTGCAACAAGCCATCGACCCTTAGACCATCGGCCGATGTTCCTATTTATAATATAAATTCTTAACAGTAATTAATGGTAAAATACAATTTGAGATAATCAAAAATCACCATGTGGCATCATCATCTGACAGTCTTTCAACAGTCCACCCAAGTCATTTCTTAATAAGGGTCAATTCTTTCATAATTGGACCATCTGATAAAGAGTTCTTCACAAGTATGGGCCCACGGGAATCTATGTTGTTCTATTGGGGCCGCATATGTCCCTTTGATGTCTATTGCATGCACTTAGTATTTTATCAAGGTGGAATTCAGTTGTTATAACATGGTTTTAGCTCTGATCGAGTGTTCTGTGAATTGTTGCACCTGTCCCGGCCTCGCATCGGCTACCTTCGCGCACTCTTCGGCCCATAGGGAGTCTTGTTTGGCATACATCTTGATAACGTTTCTTATGTCGATAAAATCACTGGGTTTGTCGAACTCAGGGAGCTTGATATCTTTCATTACTTTATTAATTTTACCCCAGTGCTTTTGACACTTGGCATTTTGTTCTTGGATCTCTCGATGTGGATCCCGAGACATCTTAGTCCAGTATTCTGTGGATATCTTTATGCGGTCAAGGCTATTTTTACTTAGCAATCGAATGCCATGTTATTCCTTTTCTCGACTCTGTTGGACTGCCTCAATGTATTCGATCCTTTCCATCGCTTGCTGCACTCTTTCATGCCATCGTTCCATTTCCTTACATGTTATGAGAGCCATGAGAGTGTCCTCCTGGAATTCAATTATATATTCAGTTAACAGGATTCTTTCTTTCTTGTACTTGTTGTAAACTCCTGAAAACTTACTCTTCAAATATGCCACAGTCTATGTCATGCATTTATAATACTCAACAATATGATGCAAGTGTTCCAGTTCCTTCAGAGTATCCACTAGTTCTCTGTCATCCCTCCTGGCCCTATCCTAGGCAGCATCAGAGAGGGCTCTTCCCACGCCTATTAGTTTAGATGTGCGAGCATATGCTATGTTGATCAAGATTTCCTCTGTGGTAACCAAAATAGAATGGTCCACAGTAATCTTCCTCTTATTAGCATTCCTTTGCATGATGGCCTTCCTCTTTTGATCAGAGGAGATCGCATAGATGTATGCCACTTCGTCTATCGGCTCTGGTATCTGTTGGTCACCCCATGTGAGCGTGTTTCCTAGGCTGTTGATGGTATATATTTTTTCAATATAAGATTCTTGAACCTCCTTGTTTTTCTTTGAAGGCTTGGCCTCTTCCTGATGTTTATCGAGGACCTAAGTATCAAGTGAAATGGATGTGTCAGGAGCGAGCTCAATACTTGCCTGTATTCTAGCCGTGGTATCGTCGATGTCCTTCTATAGGGATATTTCTTTTGACACATCCAATTCTGACTTGTCCTTGGGAAAACCTGCTTGGGTCTCCGGTGCATTGGGCGTTTCTATGTCTAAGCCGCTTTCAACTCCTTTTTCTTCTCATGTGTCCTCTTGACTTTGAACATTGGGAACAAGAGGTGTTTTTTCCTTGACTCCCCTCTCTTCTTCTACATGCACAGAGGTTTTTTGAGATGCCTCCGAACTCTCATCATCACTGTATATATCTATGAACTCGGACAAAGGATTAGGCACACTGGCTTCGACTGACACCGGACTCGGATTTGATTGAGTCGTCACACCTACCGGTGAATCAGCTGGCAACAGTGTGGATTCAGGGTCATCTGACCCATTGATGTTACCAGGGTCTATGAGCTCAAAGCCACCTACCCCTGTCGGGCTCTCTTCTAGGTTACTGGTTGGAATGCTTGATAAGAGGGTCGGATCATTCGATGCCAGATATATTATTTGTTGAGCATGTTGGAGCAATAGTTTGCCTATTACCCTTGTACCTAGATTTCCAAGAAAATTCTAGTTCTGTACAGGGGCTTCCTGGGGAGCTTCCATCATTTTGGTCGATTCGAATGTTACCCTTTCTTCCCTAGTCTTGAGAATTTATTCCACTCTTTGTGCTCTTTCATCCAAGGATGTCGCTTTCTCTTCCCAACTCATGGCCTTGAACTTGGTTATTTTGGGTTCAGCCATTCTTTCCACCACCTCATCCCAATCTTGAGCGTTTTCAGTGAAGATTTCATCCTTAAACTGGTCGTGGGCATAAGGCCAACAGGATGATACTTGTGATGCATGTTTTGAGACCAGACCCTTGGGATCGTGCTTGCAAAAATGTCCTGTCTGAAATTGAAATTCCAATTGACTTAATCCCTCTTGCTTGGCTTGCGAAGTGTCTTTAACCTGGTAGAAGTCGATATGAAACCCATAAGGTATGAATGCCCACTTCTTATCCTTCACCAAAGTGGAATTGTACCCCTGCAAGATAGTTTGGTAACATATTTCCCCTAGTACCAGTCGGTCGACGACATATATAGGTAGCAAATGTGGTGCTCCAGTGGCACCGAAAACCTTAATGTAGGTTTTGCGCTCATCTCGGTACCAGTGACCGACTTTCAATATAACTTTTTTGGCTGCAAAAGACAGCCTTGGGCACTCCTTATTGAATAGTAAGAAATGAATAGGTGCAATAAAATGTTCACAAATGAGAGTATGACATTTTATACCTGTTCTCCCACAAGATGCTAAAATAGACATGGACCAGGAGCTCGAAAGTGTGCCAGCTCAGGTACATTCCTGCGAAGACATTTCTTGCACATATGACATCCAATAGATAAGACACCATGTAGAAGGTAGGATTTTCCCCTTCCTTCGGCTACTGAACCTGTAGAATGTAGGTGCTAATCTATTTGGAGATGATCACACCCCAGTTGAAGCTTGTTCCGGAGATGGCAACAGTCTAAGCCAAAGGCATCAATGCCTCTGAAAACCTGGAGCAATCTTTTTCTCCATGCAACCAACAAAGGAGAGCCACTAGATAGATATAAGGTTGTCTGAGGTTGGTTGTCGGTACCAGACAGAGTTTCAGTTGGTGAATTTTTTGTCTTCTCTCCACCAGGATGCCATGATTTTTCTGGTGTCGTGCTTCTGATAAAACTTCACGACAAAATCCTTGTTCAAATGTTCATCTGGCTCCCTGAGCTTGTAATACTTTTGGAATTCTACTGGGAGGAAAACCCCAATGATTTGACCATTATCATCATTAATTACACACTTATGTGCATCGTTGTGAGCAATGAACCATTTTAAAATTTCAATGGAAGGGAATACCAGAGTCCTGCTCACCACCATGTGTAGGTAAGCCTTGTGGATGTTGATGAAGACCTCATCATCCAACTTCCTCGTGTCAGGATCGCTATGCGGGGTATACTCGGGGAATTATTCATGCTTTATTTCCTTGAACAGGTCTTCCGATCGCAGGAATGTTGTCTTGGTCCCAATGTTTTCCTTTGTGTCCCCAAAGGTTGGTGTTTGAGCGAAGGCTTCTTTGGTGATCGTCTTGATGATCAGCACTGGCTTGGAAGTGAATTCCAATTTTCTTGCAACAACTGGGGAGGAGCCTTCTCCTGCTCCTGATTCTTGCAGCTTTGGGACTCTAGGATATTTCCTGGTGGTAGGTTTCTTCGAAGGCATCGTTCCTGCAACCGAAGACGCTCAATTAGGGCTGGCACATATAATAATATTAGATCTTAATTTATATGTGAAATGAAATCAAAACCAGTCTAGTACATACCTGTATGCTTGCTAAACTTTGTTGCTTAATACTCATTATACCTTGGAAGCCTTCTCTGGGTCGTTCGTCTCGCTCCTCTAGATGTTTCATACCTCTTTTCATGCAAAATGCTCTGGCTCATAATAATTCAGGGTAATATAACAAGAGAGGACTTACCAGTCGCATCAAGTTGTTAATACACGTAATGAGACAAAATTTAAACTACTTACTGCCAATTCTCTGTAATCAATTTTACGTAGGTTGACGGCGGAGGCACGGAGGTAGATGCATTGTATCTATAGGTTAAAACGGTCATTGGGCTTTGCACATGAATCATAGACTAATGTGTGATGTTGGAATTAATCAATCAATTAAATGCATCTTATCTAGCATATCTTAGAGCTAAAACGTCCCATCATGTCATTTTCTGAAAGGGAAATTCGGGGATCAGTGCAGAGCTAGGGGATTCTTCATTGATATTCCTTACATAAGAAAAGTTGCCAACGTTGATTGCTTTCGTCGGATGGTTCTGACGTGACACATGGTGGATAAAGACAGGTGAATGGACTCACGAGTGCCAACAGAGGTGGTAACCTTCTTTCAGTTGTGCGCTTCCTATCCCAGCCTAGGAATCATCGATGCCGATTAGATATCAGGGGTTAGTAACCGGGGATGAAATTATCACATCCTTTCCCTTGGGCTAGCTTCTTGGAAATTTGTCGATGCCGAACTATTTTTTATGGGATGGGTCGTCGACGATTCCTCCCTTTCCCCACAAACGACTACTTCCTTTTGCGTTTCACCGATGCTGAATGAAATCGGTTATCGACAACTTTCTTGTGCAATGCTTATCACGAAAGAACAACTCCTCGTTTACCAATGTTGACGAAAACCGACGATCAACGTCCTTAGTTTTCTAGGACGATTTTCTTTCACCTTTGATTCTTCTGGGTGTCGAAATTTGGACACGTCAGGTGAAACAACTTAGTGGTTGATTCTTTAGTCAAATGTTACTCCCTTTAAGTTATGATGGTTTCGACATGTTCAGGGAAACTTTTAAAGAATCAAGGATAAATTCTAGAAAACAAACATAAGAAGAAACAACATTGTTCCGAATTAAACAATAAGTGGTATCCAAAAAGTAGAGTTTGGCAAAGAATTTTTTAGGGTGTGTTGAGAGCTCAACAGTACATTGTCGCAGTTTAAAACACCACTCAGAGGTGGAATGTAGGTGGGTAATATGGTCGGGATTAATTTAGCATTCGCTAGATCATCCCTGTGCTTGGTTCACTTTTCATCGTATGGTCGGGATGGTCTGGCTCCGCGAGTAGTGGATGGAGAATCTAGCAGTCCTCTCATCGATGATTCTTGTACACCTGTAGACATCGACATGAATCTTTCATTCATGAGGTCGATCAAAACTTCTTCAACAACTTTCTCTACAGTGATCAATTTGTCCGACATACACACTCTGGGTTAACAATCTCGGGTTCAGGGAATAACTTTAGACACTACAATAGGATAGACAGTAAGAGTGCAATGATCACTATATAAAATTGACTTAGTCTACAGGCTCAAATTCTCAATTCGCAAAAGTGTTCTCGATGCATGGCACGGCGGGATAAGTAGGTAACTTGGCAACAGGTTGCTTGCAACAGGGATGAATCCTTTGTTAACTCTGTTCCGTCCATTGTGGCATGGTTCCAATGGTCGGATGGTGAGTTGTCTATCCATAAATGTATTTTCTATCCATTTGGGACGTCGATCGAATGGTTATAATGTACCCAACGACTATATTTCTTTTCCATGGTGAAGTGCCATGTGTCATTTTTTTGATATCCCAGCGAAGATCCAATTTTGCAAATCTTTCTTCTACGAGGTTTCCTCTGGAAACTTCTGCAACTTGTCGATATTATCTCTCTTCTTACTTAGATTCCTAGCCTTCTTTCCAGTGAGATTCATCTTGGTATGTCTCTTCCCAATCTGATTCTTATCCTCTTTTGACATGGTGACTTCGTGTTAATGATATCCTTTCCTAAGATTCAAGGGTAACCCTTCTTCTTCATCTAGAATAGGTACTTCAATCTTCAGTGGTTCTTTTAGTGTTCTTGCAAGTTTGACATCCGGGTCTCTGGTGTTAAATGGCTTTGATATGTTCTTATGTTCTTCAATCAAGTGTGCGATCCTTCTAGTCATGAATTCTTTTAACTCTTGCTTCTTTTGTTCTAAAACTTCTTTTTCTTCTTTCCTCGACCCTTTTGGCCTGATCTTTTTCAATCCATGGTTTTCCAAGTAACATAGTAAATGGTGTGTTGTCCTTAATAAATTTGATAATCTCAAAATCTTCCTCTGTTGAAGTTCCATTGGCATTCATAGGTATCTGGGTGAGCCTTCCACATAGATGTATCAACTTTCCCTTAAATAAACCTATTTCTCCTAGTGAAGCAGTCATAGCAGGCTTCCCTATAGCTTCCCAAGTTCTTGTTGATTAAGGTTGGTTGTCATTGATGTCAATCCTTGAAGAAAGCCTTGTAGCACAAAGGTTTAGGTCATGGACCCAATATTTTTTGATGTAAATATGACTCATTAATTTTTTTTCATGGTTGATAAGAAGTAAATATGGATGAACTCCAAAGTGGTCCCCTTGTGGTGAAATCCCTCACAGGAAGATGCTTTGTGGAGTAAGAGAACCCATGCTTAAATGTGGAAGAATGAGATGAAGGAAAGTTAATTTGTCAGGGAAAATATCCTAGATGGATAGTGCATGTCATGTCATTTCCGATTGTATGTGGAATGTCACATAATTCCTCGTGGTTAGAGAGTTATGGCCATGAGAAGTTGGAGACCCCAGGTTTGGGTAATGGACCCAAGTTTGTTTGATGGGTAATGGTATTAGTTATGATATATTTTTAGATAATACTATTCTATATGGATAATACATGTCATG
>ML777062.1:434450-511943 GCA_009831015.1 Picea engelmannii | reverse complement strand
ATTTGGGGGGAACGTCGGCTACCACGATATCCATGACCACACTTTTCATGGGCAGCTGAAATAGGGAAACCACCAGGTCTTTGATGACTCCTAGACACTGCACTCTCCTTGAATTGAAAGAATATAAATCATGATAAGTTCTTTTCACCTCCAGTCCCAATTTATCCATGACTATTTTCGGCATAAGGTTATGGGAAGCCCCTGAATCCATGAGGCAGTTATGCAACACTTTATCATGTATGTTCAGGGATGTGTAGAAAGGGGGGGATGAGTCATCTTTGTCTTCTACCATGGGGCCTAAGATGACGACTGGATTCTCATCTTGAAGGTTTACTGAGTTAGAGGGGGGCTGGGGGGATTCGGATTGTAGCAGCTTGGAGAGGGATCTTTTAAAATCTTCGTTTTTAACTAGCTCTAAGAGGGGAATGGGGATCCTGATCTTTTGAATTTCATGTTCAAAATTAAAGGATGGAATGGGCTTAGGGGATTCCCTTACCTCGGTGATGGGTTCTTTGACTGCTGGAAAAGAACTCTGAGCTATTTTATCTTTAGTAGCGGCTGCTGCAGATCTAGTAGGTTTTTCTGCTATGAGAGGCCAATCTAGGTTGTCAAAGTCTCCTTCTCTCCTTCTCAACCTGAGATTATATCTGTTAGAAGTGTGATCGGCCCCTATCTCTTTTCCCAACTCATGAATCTGAGCGCTCATCGGGGATTCTTCATATGCGGACTATGTCAAATGGGGAAAAGGGGGAGTGTCTTCAATACAGTGAATCTCAGGGCCAAACTCGTCTATCTCCTCTCTTTCCTCATGATCAACTAAGTTGTTTTGGAGGGGGGGTTGAACCCTTTGATCTTCTCTGTCTTTTCCCCTTTGTTCCCTCGGGAAAACCTGAGGCATATTGTTAGCGGGTTGTCTGAAACCTCTACTATCACTATTCTGGGGATTTCTGAACATGGGCTTCCCCTCTAATTCCCACCTCTCCATCTTGGCAGCAAGCGATTTTATTGCTCTAGCTGTCTCATGTGTCTGATGGGGAAGGGGAGAGGAACTAGATGAGGAAGCTTCAGGCCTGTTCTTGGATGTATTTCTATCACCTCTGTTCCTGAGTCGGTTGACGGCCAATATGTTGGATTCTACCTCCACGGATGCATCTTGCATGTGGGCCAACGTAGCAGCTCTTCCCTCCCTTAGAAGTAAGAAGAAATCAAAATCAAAAGCGCTAGAGTAAGTGATCTTTGTAGAAGATTTGGAGGGTTTTATCTCAGCAGGGATTGTGTTGTACATTTTATTAAATCTCTTGGAGAAGTCGGAGACAAACTCTCCTTCCTTTCTTTTCAACGACCCAAACTCTGTCATGTAATACATGAAATCTTTTTTATCTCCCCACTGTCTCATAAAGGTACTATATAAAGCTTCGATCCCATCAATAGATCCGGGAGGCAGGGCCTTGAACCATATTCTAGCCTCTCCTTGGAGACTATGGACAAAAATCCTCATCCATACGTTTGCACGCATGATGACATTATCATCTGTGAAACTGTAAAAGGCTTCTAGGTGTTCATCTGCAGTTACGTCCCCTTCACCCATGAACTTGGGTAGTTGCTTGAGGTAACCATCTACTGGGAGGGAATTGAGGGGCTGAGGCAACATAAGGGGAGCATACCTAGCGGCTATAATAGCCTCCATCCTGGTCATAGGGGGATTAGCACCAGCCATGGGGATACTAGGAGGAGGAGAACTTGAAGGAGAAGGATTTTGCGAAGGGGATGCAGGAAATGAGTCTCGAAGAGGAGTGGGAAACAAGAGTGGGTTTAAGGAGAAGACTAATGAGCTCAAGTCAGCAGGTGCTCCTCCTTGTGCAGTAGTGGGGAGATCTTCTGTGGTCCTGGGTCTACGCCAAGGTACAACTTCAGTGGAGAGGGGAGTGACAAGGATTTCTCCCTCCAATCCCATACCAGGAGGGGAAAACACAGTAGGAACACTCCCAAAATTCAAGAAATGGGAAACTTCTGAAGGAGGTCTATTAAGAAACTGAGGAGGAGAAAACGAAGTTCTTACAGAAGGAGATGGCGGATTACCTGTTTCGACGGTGGAAGATTCTTCTTCAGGGGCCTTTCCTTTTCTGAGAACCACCTCTGGATCGGTTTTAGGTGTAGCTAGGGGCAGCTATGGATGAGACTGCATGTGTCTGCCTCTGAAAGCCACAATTAATAGAGCAGGTTCTCCCCAGCAGAGTCATCACAATGGAGTCACCAGGTGCACAGCAATAATATTGATAATTCTGATATCTGATGCACCTTCAGAATCAGCTAATAGTTGTCGTCAATCCCGTGGAAAATATTCAATTTCGTCCCCGGCAACGGCACCAGAAATGTTGGCGACGGAAGTCACTCCTGGATTGCTAGAAGGAGCAGAGCCCGACGCCCATCATTTTTATGTCACAGTTGTTTGTAGATGGGTGATCGAATGGAGGGAAACTCAAAACAATAGCGTTCCAACTCTGAAACCAGGCCAGGTATGCATGAGCAAGTGAGGTCTTGCATAAATTTCAGACAGTGAGTTGTAGTAAAGGATGAATAGGCGGAAGACTTATACAAGAGAAAAGTGGAGGTCTGTTATAAACAACAGGTTTCTAACAGACTGAGGAAGAAGACGTCCAAATGCAATATCATCTTACATTCAATCGTAAAAGCCAGAGAATGCAGCAATGCAATAATAAATCTTTTATCATATCATAACTGCAATAATTCGTACGAATCACTCAATCACGAATCCTCTTAGCATGAGATGAAAATTAGACGGAGTAAGAAGAACTGTCTGTCATAAAACAAGAAATCTCATATACAGATGCATAAGATGAAAGATAGAATAGTTGTTAAAACATTACAGTAGGGAGATCTGCTCAACCATCGATCATTACAAAATGGAAAAAATGCCTACATATACTCTTCTCTTCCTTTCACCCAGTAGAGGCGTCTCAGAACTTTCAATGGGTGATGTCTCCTCAATCAAATATGTCCCTTGTTCCCCTGTCATACGCCTCTTTAATTCAGCATGGCTCATGCCAGGGGGTAGCTGAGCCCTTTGAATGTTGAATTGGTGTGTGCGGGTTCCTCTGGCGAGTTGAAGACTCGACGTGACCTTCCTGAAGAGAACCGGTACAGGGGACCTTCCCGGGCAGACTTTCAGCCGGGATCTCCATACTCTATAATAAATGAGTGATGTGAGTTTTGAGCCATCCTCTCTTTTCTTCATTAATCTCTAGCAGGTACTGAGATTTATCCCACGTTGAATCGACATCTAGAAAATCACCATGCCTTCCTTCTGTGATTAAGCTCGACGCTTCGGGGACCGAGTGGCCAAATGAAAAACATAAACGCCCCTCCCCCAGGCCTCCTTCTTGATGACCAAGCGCCAAAACCATGGGCCTGATTCTGGGCACCATCGGAAATTCGGGGTTTGGGGTTTCAAAATGTAAGAAATGAGGGGTGCCTGCTCCTAGAAACTCCGATACCCGATACGCCGATGGGCTGCCATCTGTCCCGGTTGGATCGGATGGTCCAGATTTGTTTTGAACCATGGCGCTTCCCCTTGCTAAACCCTGGGCAACTGATCGGCCCCGAAAACCTGATGGCCATAGATCCGCTTCTATGGATGGATCTCGACCGCTGATGGAAAAACTTTGCCCGCTCGCTTGACTTGCTGCTAAAAAATGGGATTCTCTCGTGTTATGCTCGGGTGCTTCCCATACAACTTGCAGACCTGGGTACGCCTAATCCCGAGACAAGAAATATCGCTAACAATGACGAAGTAGAAGAAATAAATGGCAAAGGATATGAACAGAATCAAGGCGAAGCAACACCACCCAGAGACGAGGTTGATCCCTTGAAGAAGAGGAAGGTTTCTCCCCCAAAACCTTCTTCCCAGAAGAAATCCAGAGCCACCATGACTAAGATGAAGACTTCTCTCACTACCGATGATTTTGACTTCATCATAGCAACCCTAAATGATGCTTCGCTGGAAATCTTGGAGAAAAAAGAAGCTAAGAAGGAGGAAATGTATGACATAATTAAGGTTGAACTCTAAGGGGTACAATAGGTCCTTCATCCCATCCACGTAGTGTCCACTGCGCCCCTGCCATCAGGAGAACCAGAGTTGGGAGATGAGCCAGCCCAACTCTGTCAACTAGCTGATGTGGTTGAGGCTCGCCTTCATCGCGCACAAGAAGAAACAAAGAAATCCACCTAGGCCTTGAATAAAGTTCAAGGAGTACTCATAGAATAACACTGACTTGTATAACAAGAGAAGGTTTCTCTCTAGGCAAAGTTTGAAGAAGATAAATCACAAATGCAACAAGAAAAAGAACAGTTGCTCACAGAGAAACTCGAAGTGAAAGAAGCATTCAACAGAGCACTCCACTCTGTGACAGGATTAGAAACACAAGCAGAAGACTAAGTCACGCATCAAGTAGAGCATCTCGTAGAAGCTATCCAGTCGAAACAACAACAAATAGTAGACTTAGAGCTTCGCACCGTACCAGACACCCTGCAAGATGTAAGGGATCAAAGAGAAGAAAATGCTTGAAGCACAGTTGAAAGAATCAAAGTAATTTCCATGGAATGAAAGCAACTGAGTGATTGTAGTGCCCAGATGTATGAGAAACTCACTAATAATCCATAATTTAAGGCACTGGACTCACAGCTACAAGAAGTGAAGCAGCAAGCAGAGACAATACAGGCGCAGTTGAAGCCCTTTTCAGCTCTAGAAAGAATAAAGTGATCCTAAGAGAAGTGCATTGCCCAGTAGCAGGTCCACAGTATTCAGAGCAGAGTTATGGAAGTAACTCAGAGGCTCCAATCTATATAGGATGAGGCTTACCAACTGTTCACAGAGATCGAAGGCTGAGGAGAGGAACTGGAGAAAGTCGTCATTGAAACTGAACAATTCCTAGAGGGACCTGTCAATGAAGCAGTCATACAAGACTTCGCTAAACAGGAGGTCGTGGCATAGCAATAAGTTGAAGTAGCTCGAGCTAAGATTGAGGGTTTTGAAGCAGAACTAGTCAGATCAGAGTGACTTGGGATGAGTCACAGGTGAGTGTTGGGGGCATGTTGGCCCTTGACCAAGTTTTGAGGATTCTTGATCATGTTTGACCTAATTTTTGGACTTCGACAGGTTGTCGAAGGTGGAGCACAAGACAAAGTGGATATTGCGGGATATCATCCCCTTTAAGGGTGTTTTTTTGGATTCAGGATTATGTAATGGGTATGGGATGTTGGCCCATGGGTTTACCCATGTTTAGGCCTATTTTTTAATTTATAAATAAGTAGCTAAGCGATGTAAGAAGAGAGAAGAGAGACCTAGTAGGTCGTTGTGCTAAGTGCTAGAATTTGATCTATGTGATCAAGAGTTGTAAGTGCTTTGTGCATACTGTGTGAGGCTTGCAAGGCTAGTGCAAGTAACTGTAAGAGACTGTGTGAAGTCTTGGTGTTGTACCCTAGATAGAAGAAGGAGGATTTGGTGGAGTGCACACAGATCTCCTATCTTTTGCGGAGTATAACTTGGATTCTATGTGCCTGTAAGAAGCTTGACTAAATATAATAAAGAAGAGAAGAGTTGGTGGATGTAGCCCCAGGGTGGGGTTGAACCACGTACATGTTGTGTTGCTATGCTTTGTGCGATGTATTGATGTTTTTATGTGTTTACTTGCTCACTGATTTAATATAGATGAATGATCTGTTGATTCTTAGTGCTTAATAATATGGATGGATGTTAGATCTGACTTATGTACATATTCTTAGTGCTTAAATACCTTAGATCTAAATGAATACTGTGATACTCTTTAATTAGGGTTTAACTGCATTGTAACTAAGACTGGATATTCATGAATCTTAACTGATGAGTGCTCTGTTAAGTGTTAGAATAACAGATCTATGTCCCAGATAAGGTGTCAGACATCTAATTCCTACAACCAACCCTGCCTCTAAATCGGGTGAGACTTCATCTACTTCGCAGGTGTTGCCGAAAGGGACGGTAGTTAGGGTTTTGTTGGTGCGATGTTGTAGCGTTGAACCCTAGGTATGCCCCTGTGCCAACAAGTCCTGCAATGAACCATTCTTGATGTTGTTGATCCAGGATCTGAAAAGTCAATCTACCCATCATATCCTTGAACCTTTGATCGAAGTCCCATACCGACTTTGTTTGCACCTGTTTAATATCCTTCAGTTCTATGATGTACTACAATTTTGACTTTGGATTCTTGATCGCTTTTAGCAATGATTGTATTATATTGATTAATGTCATGACCTATCCTATAAGAGTTGTAATCTAAAAATTCATGTATGAGACTAGTGCACAAACTCTAAATGTTGTCTCCAGTTTTACAATCTTCACAGCCTCATTCTGGATGTTCTTGGCAGCCCAAATTGTCTCACAGACAAAAATATGTTGTTTTGGGTCCTCTGACCCCATTCTCTGAAACTCAGGAAATATGAAGGTGTTGTCTACCCCTACCATATTACTTTTTTTATTCCCTCCTCTTGGTGATGCTGGTTGAATCTGACTCTGCACACTGCTTCCATTGCTCCGATTGCTACTACTTTATCCTCCCTTGCTAACTACAAGTGATTTTGATAAGTCTTCAACTTTTATCTCTAATTTTGTTCACACACATGGGGTTATGGATTTGACACATGACTCATTCCGAGTATAACTTAATGTCTCCTCTATGATATGACTAGACTAACACTCTTCTTCCTCTCCTCTTATGTGTGGTATCTCCACGATTTGGATTATTGCACAAGGTCCTCTCACCTCTGGCTCACTGTGTGAATTTCCTTTCTCATCCCCGTTATTTCACCTCTTCTACCTCCCTCTGTGTAGTTATTCAAACTCTTCTTCTTCCTATGGTATGCCTTCTTCGACTCTCTACATCCTTAATTCCTCCCTTCCTTTGTCATCACTTCGTCTCTTTTCATCCCCTGATTCCCCTATGTGTGTGAAACCCTTAACAATTAGATTACATCATCATTATGCACTTGTCATGCAATAAAATATCTATCCGTGTACCTAATTATTTCATGAACCTTCTGTGCAGACCTTTGAAAAAATCCCTTTCTGCAACATTGTATGATTGGGTACAATCTACTGTGAACTCTTTAACATATCCTCCTAATATGCTATCCAACCAGAAATCAACAGTGTGGGAAGTTTTATTAACTATAAAATTCAATTGTCTTACCAACTTATGACTCCAATTCCTCGTCACTGCATCTCAGTACCTCCCAATATTCTCCACTAATATTTCTATCCACTCAGTCAAAATAATTGGAAATTTGCCAAAGAAAATTTCATGCAGTTCTATAGACACATACCTTTGCATCCATTGTTTGTCACTCATTCAAATTTTTCTATTATCTTCTCGAGAAACTCTCATTCCCTCCTTTCCAACCATTTTGAGATCTCTTTCTTAGTCAACATCCAAAACATTCCCTTAATCACAGAATCTGGGTCCCGACAAAAGAACCATTTGTTAGCTCTGTGCGTGGTTGTAAGAACCTAGGTTCAAGTTATCATTTGAACAAAAAAACCCTTCAGACACTGACCCTTTCGGCATCACCTACATGCGCATATGAAGTCTCACCCGAGGTATCTATTGGGACTGCAAGAACCAAGTTTCTGTAGTGGTGAGGGAATGGGAGGTTATTATTCCATTCATTCTTAATTATTTGTTCTGTACGCATTATTTTGCAAGTGCTCTTATTCTATAACTTAGTGGATCTCAAGTTCATATTAACATTATATTCTAGATTACGAAATAAAATCATTAATGTAACAATCCAAACCATTGTTCCATGAATACACATAAGTTAAATCTATTCTAATGTGCATTCAAACAGATTCCATAAGAAAACACACAAAATACATGTAACACAACAATTAATGTGGTTCACCCAACTTTGGGCTATGTCCACAATGATTGGATTATTTATTACATGGTTGGTAAATGATTCAGGCTTGCGCACTACGCTTACAAAGATACATCAAGGTTATCTTTCTCTTCTCCTATCCTCTCCTCTCTACAGTGCAAGCATCTCTTTCTATCTATGCATCATCTTTTACATTCAAACATAGATTATTATCTTCAACAGACCCAGAACAAAACCATACAATACTTAGTAGATAACTTGATACTGAGGAAACCCTATTATCCTAATCCATTACATATTTATACATACAATATATGGCTTAAAACCCTTATTACAATGTATGAGTACTCCAGTGGACTGGTTGTTCGCACTGCTTTCTCTTGCTTTTCGTCTGCATGATGATATTCTTCCTTATTTTTTGCATCCTTCCTTTTCATCCACTTTCTTCTCCATATTAATTCCCAACTTTATTCATGTTTCTTCTTCATTCCTTTGGTTTTTTCCTCTATCTGTACCTCAACCATGATCTCCCTAGTCCTCCTTCTTCTTCCTTGCACTTTTTCTATTCTTAGGATTTTTATCAAAATTGTATCCAAAACTTCTTGTCCAACAACATTTCTTCCTGCTGGTGTGTCACACATTGAAACAAGTCATCTGTGAATTCTTTAACTTGATCATAGATATTTTCTAAGTCTTCCTCTATCAAGGTTTGGATGGCCACTTCCTTGATGACTTTCTGCTTCTTCCGTTGTGATGTGTATTGTCCTATCTCTAGTTCTTTCTGCTTCCTATCTATGTGTGGTGCTATCTTCTGGGTTGTTTCTTCTATGTCATTTCCTCTTTCCTATTCATCTCTTTCTTCGTCATCATCATCTATCTCTTTCCCTTCATGGTTTTGCCTCTCAGAAGGCCTTGTTTCCGCTGGTGGAATATTCCACTTGTCATCCCAATCTAGCATGATATAGGCAATATCGTCTGCAATCAACCTGTACTATGAGGGAAACATTGTTGATCCAGGTCCTTTTTCACTTCTACATACATATGGTGGAGCCCTGCCTTAAAGTGCGCAACTGCCTTATACATGTCAACCACCTGGGGTGGTATGCATGGTGTCCTTGCAATCTTGTCCCTAATGGTTTCCTTTTAAATATAAAAGGCAACATTGTTGTCCCTCTGTCACACCTTTTGCATAGTATTCCATAAAATATGGTATCGCGCAGTTGGACATGGCTTATCTTTGACTCCCAAAAAATACGTGTCATTTGTCTCCCTCCATGTTAATAGTGCATATATAATTAAGATCCATACATAGTGGAATTCAATTCCTTTATCTTCCACCTCTTCACAATCAATTAGGAACTGGTTGAGTAAAAATGTAGCCCCATTCATCTGGGCTCTCTCAACACACCTTTCAGCTGCCACTATCACTATTGTTAGGACTTGGTATTTTCAACATTTTCTTAACATTTTACAAGCTAAGGCTTGAATCATGAACCTCACTATTGAGTTGTATATGCTTGCGACATCTAAGTCGTGTTGTCCTCGAAACATATATAAATTCTCCTTCATGCTCTCATATAGAGTATTTTCTTTCTTCTTATCGGATAACAACACTGAGGGGTCCTCCCCTTGTGAAAATAGGCTTGCAATGCGCATGATAAAGTCTATATCGATGGGCATTGTCCTGCTGAGCCATAAGTATCCCACGTGCATGCAACTAAAAAAAAAATTGAAGCATGAGTTAATATTTGGGCTCCTCCCAAAGTGTGGTATGTCGAATAGGTTTAGAATACCTACTTTTTTCAACCCCACAACCCAAATCTATGGCTCAATCACTATCATATGTGTTTTAGAGATAATGTTTTTCTTCAAGTACTTGCTTGACACCAACTCTGAAAATTTCTTCTCATCCGTAATTTCATGGTCAACATACTTTAAACTTGGTATCAAATCTAACATTTATTCTTCCATAATCACTCCCTGTGGAATCTATGGATCCACGAGTGGGTACTTTTCATCTATCTGTAAGTTGACCATTTTTGCAGACGAATTTCTTGGTGGTATGTACTCACTGGGGAATCTCAATGTTGAGGAGGATTCCTCCAGTGTCTCTTCAAATACAGGTGGCGTTGTTGGTTGAATGTGTTGTTTATTTGGTACTAATGTTGAAGTTGTTGTTGCCTTGGGCAGTTCCATCTTTCTCTGCAACTAGTCTGTAATACCTCGGTTTTGATTCCCCATATGAAATAATATATTTTGTTTATTTGATGAAAGGATGGAGTTCCAAACAATTAAAGAGGCCAACGTGCCTAGGAAATGTAATGCTATGATCATTATTAATAATAAAATACATCGTTGGCTACAAGACAAACAAGGACAAGAGTTATAGGGGGATATGATTCCATGAGATAGGGGACTTAAGGGGATAAGTCGTTTTATCATATTTTGTTTACCCATAATTGTTTTAATGGAGAGAAGTGGTTGCATGTGCTTCTCGGGGAAAGTTCATGGGGTTCTTGATTTTCAAGTAAATATTTAAACCCATCTTGTGGAATGTTTGGGGGTTCTTATTCACTCATTCCATTCATTCATTATTCATTTGTTCACACTCTCCATTCCATTCAATTTTTCACTCATTTATTATTGTTGTTGGAATGGGACCATGGGGGAGAATTATTGAGGAGGAAGCCATTGTTTGTTGGTTGTAGCATTGACTGGCATGTTTCATCCATGAATTAATGCCTGCATGCATGAGGTAGATTGGCATGCACTAAATTTTATTCACAATTGTGCGTCCTAACAGTCCCAACATGGATATTATTGACCAGATGCACTAGAGCCATGGAAGGAGTTAAACAACTTGAGGGACTGCATGGCAGAGAAGGGGGTCAATTCTCTTGGGTTGTGAAAGCTGGAGAGAAGAGAGTTGGTGTCAAGGATGATTTTAAGGATGGAAATTTATTTTAAAATGTAGAAACCTTGGCGAATCTTACTAATCCTTCATATACCAACTATAAATGTTTTGCGATATTTTTGTAAAAATATTCAAATTTCTAAGGATTTTATATAGTTTGTATAAAATTTTGGCAATTTTTAAGGTATAATAATTTTATTCTATAGAATTTGGGCGAATAATTTTTAGAATAACGAATCATTTTTTGGGAAAACCATGGAAAATTAGCCCATGAGAGAAATTTAGCCCCTAAAATCATCCCTAGTTCGTGTAGTTTGGATTGTCGTGTGTTGAGAAACTTGAGTGACACCCTAGAACCGTCCTTGTTGATTCATAGCCCAGTCTCAGGGGTGACCTATTGTTGAGACTTGGAACAATAGTGTCTATGATTGGGTGGAACATCATTGGTCTACATCCATTTGGTGAATTCATTTCATTAAAGATAAGTGTTATATGTCATGTGTTTCTCTGATGTATAATTATTTTCGTTGTGTATTGATTATTGTCTATGAGATTCATATGTTATAACATGCATGCTTGTTGGTTATTGCTATGCATGACATGTTTAAAATTGATTTATACCGTAGCATGAATATTTATTATTGCATGTGATGTTATCATGTTTATTTCATGCTTCTTTAATAATGTAAATGGTATCATATTTTGAAATATGTTTCGAACAGAGTTTTTGAGGTAGCGTGCCCGACCTGGGGGGTGGCTGGGTACATTACAAATTGGTATCAAAGATTCTGGTTGAAACACCAGAATGGTATGGGCCAAAACTTTTGGACATGGTATTATGGTGTTGACATTGATGTTAAGAAGATCATTATGGTATTTTCATTAAGAAACAATATGTCTTTGAGATCCTAAACAATCAGAGTGCGCAACGTTAAGACCTTTGGAAAGGTCGAAGAAAAGATAAAAAAAAAGGAGATCCTTAAGGAATTTCTATTGGGATCTAATTACCAACAGATTAAGTATAGAAAAACCTTCAGAACTATGAGGAAAGTCTGTTATAGTTGGGAGATATGAAAACCATCGATCGTTGACCGAAGGCACATATCAACAATCATGATTTAGTTGGAATTCAAGTGTAAAGCCAAAGGAGTCTCAGAGGAATCGAACATCTGAAGGACATTGATCCTAGGTCAATAAATCTCTGAGAGAAGGTGGATAAACCAAATCCATCATATCTAGTTGAGAAATTTCAAGTATAGTCAAAGCCGTCAGATTGAACTATTAAAACCTCAACCATTCAATTGGGTTGATGAGTTATGTGGTCATTCGACGTTGACCGTTCTGAGGATAAATGAGATAGAAATGGGTGGAATCCCTGAAGGCTGAAACTGTGAATTCATGCAGATCGTCGATCTAAGATCCCTTCTGGACTTTTCTCAACCATTAGATCAATCAATGGAAGGATTGCATAAGCACTTCGATAGGTATAACTTTGGGAGGGTTGAATGAATTTAGAGTTGTAATATCCCAAAGTCTCGGTGTGTCAAAGCCCATAAATAAATAAAGACTGTCCATATCAACACTTTATTGAGTCATAGCCATTGGATTAAGCTAGTGGAAGGATAGCGCAAGTAGAGGTGTATACCGATGGTAAGCAATCATTATCACTTTGTAACCACTTCGACATGTATAACTCTTAGGGAATTGAACAACTTGAGAGTTTTAATATCTTGGAGTATCGGAGTAATGAAATCATGTAGATTGTTGATTTAAGATCCCTTCAAGACTTTTCTCAACCATTAGATCAAGAAGTGGAAGGATGGCATAATCACTTCAGTAGGTATAACTCTGGGGGAGTTGAACAACTTGAGATTTGTAATATCATGTAAACCTGGAGTGTCGAAGTCCCAAAATAAATAAGTACCATCCATCTCAACACTTGATTAATTCATGATCGTTGGATTCGTTGAAGCCTCCAGATGAGACAGGATCATCCAGTCAATGGGAGATTAAATGTGAACTGTATGATCTACTAGTGGAGATAATATAAGTATTGATCTGACAAAGTGTACTTTAGGAAGTATTACTCCGGAAGAATGAAAGAATGTCGAAGTCCGGAGGACCTGGCTCCAACACTAGTCTCGTGATAAGGTAAAGGGGTTTCTTAGAGGCATGAGGGGCCTAGAAGTAATCAATCTTGCAGATATTTTCGAACGAGGTCCTGTGTAGAAGAATAAAGAGAAAACCACTAAAGGAACATCACTTAGTGTGGATAATCTTGTGGTTTCGAGCCCATGGTCACAAGGAAAGTGGATTGAAGGAAGTGCTTGTGCACAATTCAAATTATATGCCAGTTTAAATGGCATGTGGAATAATTTGACAATATTGGCACACAACCATTCCATTAGCACTACAAGATCTTGTTTGCACAAAAAGGGTGAAAGTGACATTTTCAGGAAGCCATAACTTTAAGCTCAAAGATCAGATTGGGGCATGGTAATAGTCATTAGAAATATGATTCGGAGGAGAATAACATTGAATTGTTTTAATTTGGATAATGATGACATATTTGTTCATGAATTGAGCAGAAAAAGGACTTGTAGCATTGTTTTGAAAAAAAATTATAATATGCACAATTCTAACAAAATGGTTGCTTTCACATTTTGTAGAAGTGGGGAGTATAACCATATTAGTTCAAAATAAGAATGCATATTCAAGAAATGGAGGAAGGAGGGGGAGCATTTAGTCATGATAAAGAATCCAAAGGTCAAAACATCATTTTTGGTAATGCAAAGACATAATCAAATGGGCACAGGAGCAGAGGGGAACAAGAAACCTTAATAGAGACTATGAGAAGTATGAAAATAGAAGTGCAGAGTTAAAAAGAAGACAGTGAGAGGTTGATGAGAGAACAAAATTAGATAAATTCTCAAGTAATGCAAATCCTAAATCCATTGCATATGAAAGAAAGGAATGGATTGGACTTAAGGCAAGAGGAAGAAGAAAAATATCAAGAAAGAAGAGGTAACTACAAAAGAGTTTCTCATTCAAGAAGTGCTAGCAAAACTCATAGACATCACTCACCACCTTACTCAACAAGGAAATTGTATGCATCTAATGTAAAGTGATGACCTTTATCATTACTTTTCTTGGTCCCATGTTGACATTCCTCTTTCATCTTTGTATAAAATGACTATGGCCATGAGAACCCATTGTAACATTTTCACCATGATTATATTGAATGAAATATTTGTGTGCATCTAGTGCAGGTTCATCAAATCCATCCTTAAAGTCATTGTGATCATTAGTCTCAACTAGAGCATATGAGAGGTGAAAATTTCCCTCCCGTGAAGCAGGTGGAATATAGTATTCTTATTGAATTTAGACATTAGGTTTCTCACTTTCAGTTTTAGGAACAAAATCATATATAAAAAAATTCACATCTTTCATCAAATGTTTCTTCTAAATCTTTTCCTCTGTTGTCTTGGAGAAATATTGGGAAGTTTAAGAGATTAGCACCAGTTTCATGAATACTTCTTCAATGACTTGAGCTTGTTGCATTAACTCTTTCTAGCTACACTTTCCCACTTGCTTCAATAAAATCTTAGATTCATGAGAAAGGAATTTTCATAACAACTGAAAATGATGACATCATTTGGAAACATTTCTTGAGGAATCTATTGAAGGACTTTCATAAATTTGAAAGTGAAATATTTGACTATCTCTTCTTCATTCATCTAGATTTCAACCAACTTCAAGAAAATATAATATGGCTCTTTCCTTGGGAAATATTTATACATAAATAAATTTTCTAATACATCCCAACTAGTGATGGTTCCAGGAAGAAATGAATAAAACCATTCATCAACATTCCCCTTTAGAGTTAAGATAAACAATCAACATGTAATTTCATCTTCAGCCACATCATAAATATCACAAGCACTATCAAACTTAACCAAATGCTTCTTTACATCTTCTTTAGTTTTTCTGAAGAACATGGGAAACTTGTCCATGGAAATATTTTGCACAGGATGAACATTTCCTTGCAAATTAAGGGGACCTCTATGCAATTGTTTCTTTCTTTTGATACCTTCTCCTTTTACAAGAAATCGAACATATTTTGTTGGTATTGGTCAGGAAGGAAAAACATAATCAAAACATGAAAGAAACTCCCCGAAGGAGTCATCATATAGATATTCTTGAAATTCTAAAATATTTTTGGTGCAGTTTCCATGGTATCTTTCTTCAAAATATGGAGTTTTAATGATGGATTAGCCAGGGAATATTTCTTCAAAATATAGAGTTTTAATGATGGAGCCTCCAAGGAGTTCATCCTCTTAAATATTAGATGGTTATTTGATTCTCCAAAAATTGGCATATGTGATGTTAATTTTTCACATGCAACTCTACGTGACTAATTTTCATATATAAGAAATTGCTTCCTAGTGAACCAACAATAACACCCTAGTTGTTATCATTGAACAATTCTACACTGGAAATTATTGACTAAAAACATATCCAGTGGAAACACAAAATATCATAGATGAATCATCACACATATGAAACATAATTTCAATTCTATAATCTTGTTATCATCATAAATACTGATGGAAAATCCATCCCTCCCAACCAATACAATATAACCAAAATATGAGGACAACCTTGTCCTCCAAAGTCACAAAACTGAGAAAAACCTTGTTCTCCAATAATCATACAAATTAGAAAACAAACCTCAACAAATCTCCTCAAAATATTATCTTCCCACAAATCTATTGCAGACCACATGTATGACCTACTAAGGTCACTTGATGTCAACCTGTACGAAAATGATCATTCCTAGAAGAAATTATATGGATGTATGTGATTGTTCCTACAACAACCTGTGTACATATGCGATTGTTCCCACTGTAACCCATGTGTTAGCACAAACATTTGTAGCAAAAAAAGTAACTCAAATGCATTGTGAACTCTAGATGCCTTACCTATGTCTAAGCTATCTCATCTCTTTTTGAATATAACATATGCACGATATTTTCTAAGGTCTTTATGCATAGTTTTGAAAGAAACACAATGCTACCCAAATTTCCGACAGCGTCGAGATAAACAGTTTTATAACATAATTCTACCAAAATTTCCGACAATGTCGGGATAAACAGTTTTTATAATAGACTTCTACTGGAATTTTGGAAGAGACAATGTTGAAGCTATTTTGACAACTGTTAATGGACCTTTTTGAGCTGGTTAAAACACGATTGGACCTCCTAAAGTTATGGGCGCGTGGAAGGCAGTTAGTTGATGGTTTTGGGTGATTGGTGATTAGTTGATGAAGAAATAAGTGATTCTAAAAAAATGGTTCATAGCAACAACAAATCATCCCGAGATTTAGTGTACCTCAAGCACATGCAGCATCTTCAACATGATCAGGTTTCTCCTCCTACTCAACATTTGTCTAGTTAGTTAGGTAGTTGAGGAAGCATATCTCTAGTTATGTGTATGTTTTTTCCTGGGATGTAACTAAATGATTAATGATGTAATTAAGTTGTTACATTTCTTCTGGAGGTGGCATTGGGGCCTCTCCCTATATATTTTTCTCTTGAAAAACTTTGTAAGGTTGGGTTGGTTAGACCAGAATCTTGATATCAATAAAAATACTGAGTATCACTTTATGTAGAAGGATCTTGTGATTCAAGAAATGTTTATTGCATGGTATGTTTCTTCTTTTGTTATTTTATATTCATCCATTTGCAGTAACTGGAGTTTAGCAGTGAGAACCCTTTGGAGGATCCAATTGGTTTTTATGTATGCTCTCGTTTTATGTACATCATTCTCTAGCAGATTCAGTGGCATGTGAGTGAGGTTTCATGACTGAGGCATCAAATACTTTATGCATGTTTTTTTCAGTTTATGTTCTATAGTTTGTATCTAAAACAAATCTTTGGATGTAGGCTAAATCCTAGTTGTAGGAGTTGCTTAGGATGTTTTAAAATTCTTTGGTTAACTATCAACTTATTTTTTACACTTTCTACTTCCTAATATTACAATCTAATCCATGCAACTCATTCCCTGCCACAATTTTCCAAACATGTGAGGTTCTATCCGAGTTAAAATCACTTTAAAGCATTTTAAGAGGCCATTCCACCTTTTAAAATGTCCCACTTACCAAACATGTTTGAAGTGAATCTTGATGTGTAAGGCTTACCCATTTGTAGTCAATGGGTGACTCCTTGTGTTAACATTAAATGGCGTCGTTGTCGGGGAAAGAAGTGTGAAGATTTCTTCCCTAGGAGAACGACATAGATCTAGCTCTTGATGGTAGACAAGAGAGGGACATAGAAATTGACTATAATTATCTACTTGAAAACTCCACAATCAAAGACTCCACTGGGGAGGATCCTGCTGACAGAAAGATGACCATACGAAAGGGGATGACCAGGTATCAGCTTATGAGCTTTCTCCATGAACTCTTGTTTTTCTTTATCAGATCATTTCTCTCTTTCCCTTTACGTATAAAGAGGATTATCCTCTTCTTCGTCTATTCGAATGATCATAAGACTTACTTTATCTATCCATCCTTGGAAGAAGAAGACTTGCCTTATTCCTGTATTATTAAAGTTGGTCTTGAACCTTCATTTCATCCTATAGAGAAGAATGAGGTTTATATTTCAATCCTTCCTGAATCTAATCAGTCTTGTAACCACGAGAGTGATAAAACTGATTCAAAGCCTTCTCAAATCTCATCACCTTCTTTTGTTATTTTTGAACCTTTCCATCAACCTGTTAAACTTCATATTCATCCCACTAGTTTTCAAACTAGAATCGGAGACAATATGTTTAAACCTTTAAGGCTGCCATATCACCTTCATCCTTATCCTCTTGATTTCCTTGAGTATCTTCCTCGGTTTTCTGGAGAGGATCATGTTACAGCTGAGAAGCATTTGGAGGCCTTTGAGAACTTTGTTGATCATTTTGAGATAATACATGATGATGTTACAATGAGGTTGTTCTCCAAATCCTTGTTTGGAAATGTTGTTGTGTGGTTTAGGGGTTTGGGAGCTAATTCCATTGGTTCTTGGATCGAGTTATCCAATGGTTTTTCAAAATATTGGGGTGATAATAAGTGTCTTGATCAATACCTCTCTTATTTTAATTCTTTGAGGAGAGAAGAGGGAGAAGTTTTGTCTATCTTCAAAAGGAGGTTCTACATCGTTTATCACATCATGCCCTTCGAGATCCATCCTTCAGAGACGGTTTCCATGGTGTATTATGTTATGGCTCAACATCCAGATCGTGTCCTTCTCCTGAGAGAAAGGAAATATTCATCCTTAAGAATCTTATTTGAATATGTTCAAGAATTTGAGGATAACATTCGTGCTTCCAAGAGAATTTGAGATCCAACTTATTCTGAAAACTTGCATGCACATGAGCAGGAATACTGTCACTATGTTTCAAATTTTGAGAAAATAAACAGTGAGTATGGAGAAGATATGGAACAACAACAAGGATGTAAGTATGATTCACATTTGGAATCAGATTCTTCAGTGTTTGCATATTTTTCTATGGACAAGAATGCAAGTCTAGCTTATGACTAGTTTTCAAAACATGTTGAACATATTATAATTGATGATTGCATAGATAATTATATGTTTCTAGCTGATCATTACCAGTATGTTTTAAAAATTGATGTATCATTATCTTGTGATCATTATTCTGAAGAGGGAGTTGTTCCTACTGATGGTCAAGATTTCATCACAAGGGACCTAGAAGGTTATCAGTTTTCAAGAAAAGAGGCATTCATGGATGAGCATTTTTTTTCCTGTGGATCAGCATGTTTCTGATCTTGGTTTCAAAGATTCATTTGTAGCCTTGTTGGAGTCAAGTTTTTCAGATTTTCTGAAAATTTTAGATTTCATTTCACCAGCATTCATGGGTGAGTATGGTTTTCTGAAGGATTCTCTATCACTGTTATAAATTTCTATTTTTATCTATTGATCGGTGATAGAGACGAGATAATCTCAGTCTTGAAATTACTTGAATATCTACTATGGAAATCTACTTTTACTTGACCGAATTGAAAATTTGGTTAGAGGTAGGTTAGTGTAGGAAATAAGCTTGCTTCCTGAGCATTTTCTTTCCTTCAAGTTTGTAGCAGGTAATAAGCTCACTTCATGACCCTTGCTTTCCTTAGTTTATAGTGGGTCTTTCAGTTTTCTTGAATAAGTGGCAATTGTTGGCAGTGTTTAGAGGTTGGTTACACATATGAATCCATAGCCCAATGGATAAGGAAAATGGAACTGCTAAGGTTCTTGGAAGCATCACATGGAGGCCCCCATCCCAGTTGGATCCTGATGTTAGCACAAACATCTACAGCGACAAAAGTAACTCAAAGGCACTATGAACTCTAGATGCCTTACCTATGTCTAAGCTATCTCATCTCTTTTTGAATATAACATATGCATGAGATTTTCTAAGGTCTTTATGCATAATTTTGAAAGAAACACAACACTACTGGAATTTCTAACAGCGTCGGGATAATCAGTTTTTATAACAGAATTCTACCGGAATTTCCGGCAGCGTCGGGATAAACAGTTTTTATAACAGATTTCTACCGGAATTTTGGAAGAGGCAACATTGAATCTATTTTGACAACTGTTAATTGACCTTTTTGAGCTAGTTAAAACACGATTGGACCTCCTAAAGTTATGGGCACATGAAAGGAAGTTAGTTGATGGTTTTGGGTGATTGGTGATTAGTTGATGAAGAAACAAGTGTTTCTAAACATATGGTTCATAGAAACAACAACTCATCCCAAGATTCAATGTACCTCAAGAACATGCAACATCTTCAGCATGATCAGTTTTATCCTCCTACTCAACATCTATCTAGTTAGTTACGTAGTTGAGGAAGCATATCTCTAGTTATGCATATGTTTTTTCCTAGGATGTAACTAAATGATTAATGATGTAATTAAGTTGTTACATTTCTTTTGGAGGTGGCTTTGGGGCCTCTCCCTATATATTTTTCTCTTGAAAAACTTTGTAAGGGTGGTCTGGTTCGACCAGAAGCTTGATATCAATAAAAATACTCAGTATCACTTTATGTAGAAGGATCTTGTGATTCAGGAAATGCTTAATGCATGGTATGTTTCTTCTTCTGTTATTTTCTATTCATCCATTTGCAATAACTGGAGTTTAGTAGTGAGAACCCTTTGGAGGATCCAATTGGTTGTTATATATGTTTTGGTTTTCTGTACATCATTCTTTGGCAGATTCAGTAGCCTGTGAATGAAGGTTCATGACTGAGGCATCAAATACTTTATGCATGTTTTTTTCAATTTTTGTTCTATAGTTTGTATCTAAAACATAGTTTTGGATGTAGGATAATTCCTAGTTGTAGGAGTTGCTTAAGATGTTTTAAACTTCTTAGGTTAACTATCAACTTCTTTGTTACACTTTATACTTCCTAATATTACAATCTAATCCATGCAACTCATTCCCTGCCACAATTTGCCAAATATGTGAGGTTCTATCTAAGTTAAAATCACTTTCAAGCGTTTTAAGAGGCCATTCCCCCTTTTAAAATTTCCCACTTACCAAACTTGTTTGAAGTGAATCTTGATGTGTAAGGCTTACCCCTTTCCAGTTAAGGGGTGACTCCTTTCATTAACACCATGTACATGTGAAAAATTGTACGAACACTTTGTACACCTCACTCCACTTCGTACAATATCTTCCTTCTGAGGTTTCCTCTCTCTCCCACACATGTGATGTGCCTTTCCCTGCCAAGAACAAAAAATAGAGAGTCCTCAACCCTAGGCCATATTTTCTCCCCTAGAAGAATTTTCCTTTGCTAAAATCACCAAGCCTCCTATCACAATTGCACACTCACTTCTGCTATCTCCATCATGTCTCCACACACACCCATGATAATATGAAATGTCATAATGAATTCTCTCCTTTATATACAATCCTTAGGGGTCGCCATAGAATCCCCTCCAAAAGTAAACATCAAATTAGTATTTCCTTATGGGTGTGAAGCCCCAACACAAGCCCACAAATCCCATCACCAAACCCATTAATCTCCCACTCAAATCCAAGGGGGGTTTCACCAAACCAAAAGTGTGATGTGGTGCCCACAATGATTCTGACATGCCCAACACCTAGGGTCATGTGAGAATAAATGTATGAAGCTACAAATATCAACACTTCCTCTTAGAGAGGAAGGTATTCTCACTACGCTCCACAAGTGGGAATGCCTCCTATTAGTGACTATACATTTACAAAGTCAAAACAACTTGTTTTGTTGCTAATTGAGGCATGTGGAGCACTCCTGGTCATTTTTGTGATTATTTTTCTATCCTCGACATTACTTATGGCCTTCTAGTTGCAACAATGACAAAGATTCTATCACATATAAATAGAGAGAGAGTTCACAAAGGAAACCGTTGAAACAAAGATTTCGCAGCAGGTTTTCTAGTTGCTGCGAAATCTCCTGGTTGCTACGAAATTTCCTGTAGTTGATTTTTTTTGCAGTCAACTTCAAGCGCATATTCTGAGCAGATAGTGATTTATCTCAACAAAACAAAATATTTTTTTTCTCAAGAATGGGTTCATCTACAAAACATTCTCTCAGTTTTTGCACAGGTGTCATGGTTTGGGAGATTCAAAGGGATCTTTACAACCTATTTTTAAAGATTTTCGCCTAATTTAATTAGTTATAAACTAAACCCTAAAAAATAGGAGTAAGTTTGTAACTCCTTATTGAATGTGAAACCCTAAATATTTAGACCTAATTGAGTTATATTGATATTTAATCATATATATTATGAGGATGAGGATTGTAAAAGGAGAGGAGTGGAGATAAGGAGAAGAATTATATTTTTTTTGTAATAGTGTATGATTTTAATGCAAGTGATCAATATATAAGTACATGGCCCTTCTTCTCAAGGATTCATGTGTCAATGATTTCTAGTGATGTGTTTCTTTCTTTATATGTGTGCTTCCTTTCTACAATTATTCATTTCTTTGTTTAATCTTCAGTGTTTAATTGAACATATATAATTCAGAATTCATGCTACATGCTCTGAGTTATTGCAATTCAACACTCCACCTTTTTCATATAAAGTTAAGTATAAAATTCATCCCTTCTAGATGTTTTATGCTTAATGGACTGTGATTCTCAATTCCTTCACCATATACTACAACAATTTTAAATAACGATAAGTGTTGACTACCTTTCCCTTGTCGTAGATATGCTTCATAACTAGATATTGATTAGTTTGATTAGTTTGACTCCATGCCCAATATATCTTCTTCTCATCTCTACTAACCATTTCATATTCATTTTAGTCTCATGAAACCTAACCATTGTATTGATTGAGAAACTGATAGGAGAGAGCCCTCTCTGGACTGACAGAATGCTAGCTTCCAGTTTGAAAGTAGGTTTGTGGTTACCTCTGAGATTTTTTGTTGCAACCAAGAAAATTATAGAGTGATAACATTTTGGCACCATTGTCGAGGAGCCAAGGTGAAAGTTTCCCTAGGAAAGAACGACAAATATCAGAATTGATTTCTAATGGTGAATAGTAGTCTGATACAAGAAGGTTTTACCATTCACCTGGCGAATCCAATCAAGATGCAATCAAAGCCAAAGACTCCACTAGAGGACGAGCCTTATTTATAGAAATATGAAAGGACCAAAATTCATGTATCAAAGTACAAATTTTTTCCAAGATATCCTATTCATTTTCATTAATTGCCTTTTGTCCTTTCCTGAACATTTTAAAACAATACTTATTTCCTTACTATATTCAAAACAAGACCATAGATCCACTCTTGTATATCCTTCATTGCAGAATGTAAATATTCCCTCTTCTTGTATTATTGATCTTGAACAAGATGCTAATGATGACCATATTCAATCTGATGAGACTCAAGAGACCAAGACTGATATCATTCCTCTTGTAACTAATCCTATACCTTCCAAGATTCAAGAGAGATATCGACCTCTCAAATTTCCTTCTATCCTTCATAGTTTTCCAACAAAGCATTTTTAAAAACCTCCCTATGTTTGATGGATAACTAGACAACCTTATAGTTGAAAAACACCTACATAATTTTGAGAATTTCATTGACATTTTTGAAGTTGAGCAAGATGATGTGTGTATGAGAGTCTTTTCTCAGTCTCTATAGGGGAATGCCAAGAAATGGTTCAGGCATTTGTATCCCGAATCCATTAGCTCATGGGAGGATTTGAAGGAGGTTTTTATGAAAAATTGGGGTGAGAGGAAGTCTTGGGACCAGTGTATTTTAGAATTTCATGCCATGAAAATACAGAGGGATGAAATTGTCTCTATGTTCAGCAAGAGGTTTTCCAGTTTTTATTACAACATGCCTAAATAAATCCAACCCCTTGAAGTTGTTTCCATGCTCTATTATGAAACAACCTTTCATCTGAATATGTCATTTATTGTAATGAAGATGAAGTCTTTTGACCCTGCAACAGATGTTCAATGATTCTCAAGAGGTTGAATACAATCTTCAAGCATGTGAGAAGATTCAAAATTAGATTTTGGATGAAGTTTCAATTGTTGAGAAACATGAGAATGAACATGATCATCAAATTGTTGATTTAGCTCGACTCATTTCATGATAAGAAGGAAGTTGATTGTTTTATGTTTTCACTTGTGGAGTGTCATGATAGTGAGTTAGTAGATCAACCTGTTGAAGAAAAATTTGTCGGCCTAAATTGTTTTGCTTCTGATTTGAATTTCGATCCTTTTTATCATGGGAATGAAACTAATTGGTCCATGAATTTTCTCGAAGTTTTCAATGTTGATGTTTATGCAAAAAGTGTATATCAGCTTGATGAAGAGCAAGATATTGTCCCAATTTTCCTTATGGATGATATTGTAGAGATTGGTGATATGCATATATATGACGGATATGATGATGATTATGATGTTGAATTTGTAGAGCATCCAACTACATGTTGTCTATTAGAAAATGATCCTTCTCATCAAGACAATGAAAGAGATCAACCTGCATATTATCGTTATGATATGAAACATGAAGAAAATGGTGAGTCGGCTCAGGATAATTGTTTTCCATTATGTTTTTCTTAATTTAAGTTCCTGAAGGAGAATTTAAAAATCATAATGAAGGAAAGGAGTGTGAACTAATGTCGAATAATAATGGTTCACTGGAACAAATTGACAGTTCTATTACGTTGCAACAACCTTCTCTTGTTTTTCACAACCTTGTAGCATGTTATTTAGAGGATTTATCCAGTCAAAGTTTTCAGCCTTTGATCAGTTGTAAGTCTGAAAATGAAGATGATGACAAGATAGTGTCTAAATGAGTCATGTCCTTCTTTCCAACAAGGGTTTTATTGCAGCAATCTTATGCATAATTTCAGCCTTTCTATGACAACCATTAGTTGGAATTGCATGAAAGAAAAGATACAGATGAAGGGGTGGATTCATGGCATGTAAACCTCCTAGAGCAGAGTCACAATATTTTGGATGAGAAGGACATCGATTTACATTATTTTGATGACCCTTTTGCAGCATGTCTAGAATCATTGAGTATGACTAATTGGTCAAATTTTCTGAAAATTGTTTTTGTTTGCAAGTGTCAAAATGAGTTTCCATCAAGAGAATTCTTCTGTTTATTCATAGTTAAGAACATGCATCAAACCTTCTCATGCATCAAACTAGAGAACAACTCCTCATCTGGAAAACCTTCTCCATGTATCAAACTAGAGAACATTTAACATGTTTCCACTTGCAACTATCACTGTAGCTCCCTCTCATAGCCATCACCTTAGCTCCCTTAGAGTTGTCACCTGTGACCTTCCTAGAACAAGAACAAGAAAAACACTCCTCCAGTGTTGTAGCCAAAGATGTGTCTCAAGATGATCCCCTTCTATTCAGATCCCAAGATCTAATACCATGCCAATTTTTCACATGCAACTCTATGTAACTAATTTTCAGATATGAGAAATTGCTTCCTAGTGAATAACCAATAATTCCCTAGCTGTTATCATTGAACAATTCTACACTGAAAATTATTGACTGAAAACATATGCAACAGAAAAATGAAAGATCAAAGATGAATCATCTATTAGATAAACAGGATCGCAGAGCAATAAAAAAAAAATGTGGAAATAAAACACAAAGGATACACAATACAATATAGACACAGATATACATGGTTCACCTAGTGTGGGCTATGTCCACCAGAGAAATTTCCAAGTCCTTCCTTTTTATTATCCAACAAATGAAGGGATACAACCTACAACACACCCGCTGTAACTTCCTCTTCTTTCTCTCACAGTCTCCTCTCTCAAAATAAAATATTCACAATGATACATAGACGCAATACATTTCCCTCATAAAAGAGGGTTTCCTTGTAGGGAAAAAAAACCCTAACATAAATTCTACCATCAAATATGTGACCTTATAATGAACGGTCCAGATTTACTATGAAATTACAATATACATTTACAAGGCAATTTTTCCTTCAGGGTCTTCGCCCCCGAAACCCCCTACAACTCCCCTGCATGGAGGGGTGTACAGTATTCTAGGGTGCAAGTCTTCATGGGTTATAAACACAGCTGAAAACAAAAACCTATGAATTAGGAAGATAATCAGGCTCCACAACCAATATCATCACACATATGAAACAAAATTTCAGTTCTGTAATATTGTTATCATTAGAAATCCTGAGGGAAAATACAACCCTCCCAGCCAATACAATATCACCAAAATATGAGGACATCCTTATCCTCCAAAGTCACTGAAACTGAGAACAACCTTGTTATCCAATAATCATACAAATCAAAAAACAAAACCTCAAAAAATCTCTTGGAAATATTCTTTGTCCACAAATTTGTTGCAGACCACTTGTATGACCTGCTAAGGTCACCTGACATCATCTTGTATGGACCTTCTCATGCCTAGAATAACTTGTACGAATGTACACAACTATTCCTACAACAACCCGCGTATGTACAGGATTGTTCCCACTGCAACCTGCATGCATGAAAAACATTGTATGGACACTTGGTACGACTCGCTTCACTTTGTACAATATATTCCTTCTCAGGTTGCCTCTCTCCCACATGTGTGGTTTTCCTTTCCCTGCCAATAATAGAAAATAGAGAGTCCTCAACCCTAGGCCAAATTCTCTTCCTTAGCATAATTTCCCTTTGTTGAAATCACCAAGCCTCCTAGAACATGTGCAGACTCACTTATGCTAATTCCATCCTATCTCCACACACACACACATGATAATAGGAAATGTCACAATGAATTCTCTCCTTTATATACAATCTTTAGGGGTCACCGTAGAAGCCCCTCCACAAGTCAACATCAATTTAGGCTTTCCTTGTGGGTGTGAAGCCCCAACACAAGCCCACAAATCCCATCACCAAACCCATGAAGCCCCCATTCAAATCCAAGGGGGTTTTTACCAAACTAAAATTGTGATGTGGTTCCCACGATGATTCCCACATTCCCAACACCTAGGGTCTTGTGAGAATACCTATCTGAAGCTACAAAAATCAATAGGTGATTCGTGCCTAAAACATTAATAACATGTCTTCAAGGTCATATGAAACTCCTTGACTGAGGTTTCCAAGAGCCCAATTCATTTTAAACCATTCAACTAAAGATATGCCAAAACTGTTTTCAAGGCTTGTGCCAGACATTTCTAGTTTATCAATAAAATTTGATCCTAAAAAGTATTAGATTTCTTGAAAACAAATCTTTCAAATTTATGGTCTGTGAAACCAACCTTTTGTTCTCCCCAATATGATAGCCAAAAATGTTGATCTAAAAGACTCTTTTATGGTATTTAAGATAAAATCATGAGGATAAATACTCCTATGTTTTTAAAGAGGTGGTAGTCCTCTATATTTAAATAATACACAAGAATGTAAAAGAGGCCTGAGAGAGGATCATGCTTATTCTTGAAACAAACATTCACGTGCCAAGAATACCTGAGAAGGACTAGGTATCTTACAAAAATAAAATATTTACACTATGTTACAAGATTTATAAACCAACAGAGTATACATTATCATAAGACAACATTTCCATCATCAAATTCATCAAATTAAGACACGATATTCAATAAAGGAAAGGGAAGTATGGACCACATATGGAAAAGAACTCTAAATGGTCATTTCATTAGATACCAAATTTTTTTTCATAGACACATTTGAAATCTCATGCTTAAAATTAAAGTGTGAGAGATCAACAATGTTATGTACCGAGCTATTTCTTTGAGAACATAAAAAAATAATAGATGTCTTTAATAAAATTAACAATAATGTTTGAGAGTTCATAAACAATAAATTGCATTTTTCCTTCAAAGAGGATTGGGATTGGGCTCACACGGACCATTAAATGAAAGAGAGACCTAGAAGACAAAAGGAGACAGTCGAAGGTTGGACTTAGGTTTTCAAAAATCCTAAAACAATAAAGGAAGAATGACTACTAATTGAGAAATAAAGTCAGTTGAGAGAAAACCAAAGTGACTACTTGACTTACTATGATGGAAATTTCGAACCCTTTGAATTCCTTTTACGTATTCTTTTATAGTCTTCTCTTCATCTTCTTGAAACTTATTTTTAGTTAGGGTTATGATTTGTTTTCCCTCTTTATAAATGTGAGTTTATATATGTGTGTCATCAATTGGGACCCACTTTAGAAGATCGGGAATTTCTTTAAATAAATATTTTTCCAAAAATAATTTGTTTCCAAGCCCAAAAATAGTCCCGAATGTAATTTGATTTTTAGGGCTTGATAATTGATATTTCAGCCATTTAAACCACTTTCAATGTTCTATTAATCTCTTTACCTTTCCAACTAGCTCTCATTTTCTCAAATCAAACGTTGAGATCAAACGTTATGAGCTATGGAAGATAGAGACTCAACCACCATTGATATGTCCTTGTGAAATATGGGCCTTTGATTTGCAAATTCGACTTTCTTTGTCCCACATGCATTGTGGGGGCATTCTTATGACATATTTATAAAGAAATTCCATCTCCATGTTATTTGTGAATGAAGTAGAGAGAGCCACACAATTCCATGTAGCTTGTGTAGAGTATCTTTTGACCGCCAAATCATAACCTAGTCATTGTGCCAAGTCAATGTCTAGTCATCTCTATACATCCATGTGTCACTCAGAGGTAGGTCCATTTCTCTTCCACATGTCACCCAAGGATAGGTCCACATCACTTCCACATGTCACCCAAGGATAGGTCCACGTCACTTCCACATGTCACCTAGGATAGGTCCATCTCACTGCCACATGTCCCAATATGGTAGGTCCATGTCATCTTCACGTGTCCACATATGATAGGTATTCACTACCATGTGTCATTGGGAGGTATGCCCGAGAAAAGGGGGAAGGATGAGAAATAATATTAAAAAATTAAATGAAGTATTTATGGAGTTATGAGAATGCAGAGGTAAAACTAGTTTCTATTTAGAATAACAGATATATAGTAAAAATAGTTTCTATTCAATAAGAAAATAAGATGAAACTGTAAAATGCAGCAGAAACAAGCTTGCTAGAATGGTGGCAGCTTATCTCTGAGAAGAGATGTGACGGTTGCACTCATTCAAAAGAATATGATTAAAATGAGGCTTTGAAGGCCTTTTTATAATAAACAGGAATGTCAAAAACCATAGACATCCAAAAAACCTAACCCTAGGAGATGAAGTGCCAAAAGTCATGTGGGCCCCGTTTGGGTAAGTTAGTACATCAACTTCCTAGGGTCGTAATTTTTGCATACGATCTCTATTTTAGTTCCATGATAGCCCATTCTAAAGGTATATCCGAGGACTACACATTTTTTTTTTATCTATCAAAGGACATTTTGACTGTGGTGAGCCCTAAAAAATGTTGTTTAGGGCCTACTAACTACCCCACAAGTCAGAGACTCGAAAACTAGGGAAAAAAATGCCAAACTGGAAAACTGCCAAAATGAGCCAGTTGGAATAGGTGGGAGGCCACTAAAATCCATATGGATCAATCGTACCCCATTAGGAATCAATGGTCTCCATTGTGTTGAGTTCCCCCATCAGATGAGGAAATTTCTACTGAATTTGACCCCAGGTGAGTCATTGGCCTTGGTGTAGGAGTTGCCTTGCTTTGACAACTCGATAAAGCTGGATCCTTTGCTGGTGAGTTCCATTGATGTGTTTTTCCACAATCTGATCATTGTATTTATGTTGTATGCAGTCGGGGTTGAGCTCTATTGTTTTCAGTTGTTCTACTATCTCTCAGGTGTCCAATAATGGTGGGAAATATGGTTGAAGGATATCCACGTTGAACATTGGGTGAAATCCAAGGAAAGGAGCTATGTTGAGCTCGAAATAATTATCACCCATAGCCTTGGTGATGGTGTACGACCCATAATTGAGTGGGTGAAGCTTCTGATGGGGTCTTGTAATGTGTTGTTTCTGCAAGTGCAACCAAACTTTGTTGCCCACCTGAAACTTATGTGGCACCCGATGTTGATCATGGCGTTTCTTGTACTTGTCATTGGACTTCTGTAGGATATCTTGAACCTGTTGGAGGATGTGCTAGATCCTCTCAATGAAACGAGTGGATTTTTCAACTTCAGTTGGATTAGGAGATGAGTCGATCAAGGTGACTGCAAGGGGTAGTGCAACATCTATGGGACCCAATGGTTTGAATCCCAACCCCACCTAAAAGGGGTTGTGGTCGGTTGAGATATGTAGGGCTCGGTTGTAGCTATTATGAACATAGGGGATACTCTCATCCCATGTGCGATGGTTCTTGGAATTATACATGCGCAAGATATGCACGATCATTTGATTTACGGCCTCGGTTTGGCCATCTGTCTGGGGGTGGAAGGTTGTGGATTTGGTGATCTTGGTGTCCAGCAGTGACCAAAGTCTTGACTATAATGTGCTGAGAAATCGACTGTCCCGATCTGAGACAATGGTTTTTGGGATTCAAAAATGTACCTAGACTCGTTCAAAGAAGATCTTGGTAGTGGCCTCTATTGTGATGCTTTTCTTGCAGGCAACTAGAATCACCATCTTAGAAAAGTGATCCACAACCAAAAAAACACAGTCATTTCCCCACTTGGTGGATGGGAGGCCCAACATGTAGTCCATTGAGATGGATTCCCATGGCCTTTCAGGAGTAAGCAGAGGAGTGTACATGCCATGTTTCTTAGTGGTCGGTTTGGCAATCGCGTAGGCAGTGCAGGACCTAATATACTTGCTCACCTCATGTTGAATTTTCATCCAATAGAAATGTTTATGCAACATTCCCACTGTATTTTCGACGCCGAAGTGTCCTTCCACCCGACTGTAGTGGGATTCCCAGATCACCTTCGCTTGCTTTCTTGATGGAACGTAAGGATGGCCCTGGCGACACAACAACCCATCCTAAAGATGGAAATTAGCGACAACTGTGTATGCGCTCAACATTTGGTAGGTGGTGGTGAAGGTCAAGTCTATCTCATAGAGTTGGGGCCATCCAGAGGTCTCATGGCTGTAAGAGTCTAGCACCGTGGTGAGTGCAGTGATTGGAGGTCTGCTGAGGAAATTAGTGATGCGATTGGTGCTTCCCATTTTATACTTGACGTTAAGGTGGAATTTCTACAAGTACATGGACCACTTTTGATGGTAGTCATTCTACAATTTTCCTTGTGTTTGCATGAACTGTAGTGGATTATGATTAGTGTGGATGATTGTCTCCTTCCCAAGAATGTAATGTCTCCACTAGCAGCAGGATTTCACAATGGATTACATTTCTTTGTCGTAAGTAGGATACTTATAGACAACACCTGATGGTGTTTCACTATGATAGACCATGGGGTGGCCATGTTGAGTGTGAATGATGCCCACAACATAGTCTGAAGCATCTGTCTCAATCTTAAAGGGCTATTGTAGGTCTGGTAGTGAAAGTACTAGGGATGAGCACAAACACTACTTAAAATCATCGAACACTTGTTGTTGGGACTGGCCCCACACAAATTTATCCTTACCACCACCCCTAGTTACTTGGCTGAGGGCACATGCAATATGGGAGAATCCCAACATGAACCTGTGGTAGAAATTGGCAAGGCTCAAGAAGCTTCATAGATCAGTGAGTGTGGTTTGGGTTGGCCAATCACATATGACTTGGATTTTGGCCAGATCCACATGTATGCCATGCTGATCAATGATGTATCCAAGGTAATGAACCATGTCCATGCTGAAGGATCATTTTTCCAAGTTGGCATAGAGCTAGTGCTACCGCAGGGTGTGCAAAACCTGCTAAATATGTTGCAAGTGTTCTGCCCAAGTCTTGATGTAATGAGGATGTCATCCAGATACACCACTACAAAAGTATTGGTGAATGGTCACAAGATATCATCCATCATCCGCATGAAAGTGGATGGAGCATTTTTCAAACCAAAGGGCATGACCAACCATTCAAAAATACCTTCCTTTGACTTGAAGGCGGTCTTCCATACATATGTCTATTCTATTGGGACATGGTGGTAGCCAAAATTTAGATCAATATTACTAAAGTATTTGGCTCCCATGATATGATCAAGGAGGTCGTCGATTTGGGGAATCGGGTACTGGTTTCTGACTATGATTTTACTCAGGGCCCGATAATCAATGCAAAATAGCCAAGTTTCATCTTTCTTTTGTACCAACACAATTGGGCTCCCACAAGGTGATGAACTGGGATGGATATGCCCCTTGTGGAGCATTTATTGTATCTACCACTTGATCTCCTCATTCTCTAGAGAGCGACGGTAGACTGGCCCATTGGACAGTGATGCACCGGGGGTCAGATCGATGGGGTGCTTGACCTGACAGTGAAGAGGTACCTCGGTAGGTGAGGAGAAGATATCTGAGTATTCTTCCACAACCTTATCCACTTGCTTCTTCTGTGTGGAGAGGTTGGTCATGGATACCTTGGATGTGGCTGAAATATTTCGCTCATTCTGAGAGAAAATCATGAAGAAGACAAACTTCCCTATCTAAGAGATGACCTTTCTTCATTTCTTGGCATAGATCAAGGAAATAGCACTAGGTGGTACTTCCTCGGGTATCCTGTACAATTTCTTGTTCAAAGTAATAATAACACTGTGAGGCCTAGACTCATATACAACATGACGTTTCCATAAATATGGTTGGCCCAAAAGAACATTAAAAACTTCAAGAGGGGCAACATCACACAATACCTCATCTTTGAAGGGCTTGATGTCGTATGACAGGTGACATTGTTGGATAACGTGGATGTCGCTTCCTTGGAAGAGCCATCTGATGGTGTAGGGATGTGGGTGCAACATTGTTGGCAGGGCGAGTCACTTGACAACCTATGCTGAGATGAGGTTCTTCTGGTTACCGCTATCAATGATGAAATGTAGCGGGGTACCCTTCACCCACATATGTGAATGAAAAAGGTGCACGCCTTCCTCTAGCTCATCTGGTTCACCTGGATGGAACTTGGTGGTAGTAATGGTAGCACTGGCTTCTGCGTCTATGATTTGTCTCCCCCTTTCTGGTTCTGACTCAGAGTCGGAACCTGCATCTGATTCATAGGCTTTCACCTCAGCCACCAACGACTGCTTCGAGCAACAATCAACATTGTTATGCCATGGGATCTTATGGAAGTCGCACCACTTTCTAGTACCTTTCTTTGTCTTTTCAATGTCCTTCTTTGCTTTAGGCCTGGACTGGTTGTCCTGAGATTTTCCATCTTTTCTTTGTCCTTGGTTCTACGGGTTGGGGTCGCCCTTCCCTAGCTTTTGTTGTGCGAGGTTCCCAAGCCCAAATTGTTGCATCTTTTGTTTGAGCTTCTGCTCAATTTGGATGGCATATCGGTAGGCCGCACCCAAGGATGAGATGTCTAGAAAATCCATTTTGGCTGGATGTATCTATGCATACCATCGCGATACTTGAGCATCAGATGTTTCTTAGAATCTTTGATACCCATCTTGGTGTGAAAGGTATGGAATATATTTGTGAACTCGGGCACCGCTTGGTCTCTTTCATGTCGTAGCGTGGTCCATTTCGTGTACAGGTCGTCATAACTTCCAACAAGGTAGTATTTTTCCTTAATAGAATCCCTGAAGGACTCCCAGGTGACTGCGACTGTAAATAATAAGGGTTCCTTTGTTTCCTTTTTCTCACAGAAAGTTTCCCACCAATATTTGACATGGGGGACGACTTTGAGGAGCGCAAAAGTAATATTTTCTCTTTTTGAGAAGTTATGGACAGAGAAATACCCTTCCAGCAGATTCAACCATTTGTATACTATATCTGCGTCTATCTGACCTTCAAATATAGGAATATCGAAGTTTATTTGTACCTTGAAGGGGGCGGCACCTCCGTTTGAGGAAGATGCGTCACCTGTTGGTAGTCGCTGAAGGATTTGCGCAAAACTATCCATCATCTTGTTCCTCTGTTGCGTGAGGGATTCCTCGAGCAACATTTTGAATGGATCTCATGTCCCGTCATCTTTCTTTTCTTCTTCCATGAGAGGTCGTTTGGGCGTGAGAGATATTTTTTCCTCAAGAGAAACAAGCTCGAGAACGACAAGGAGAAGACCGCTCTGATACCACTAATCCATAATATATTTGCAGAAAGAAATGAATACATATTATTATCAAAAGATTCTTAACACAAAATAATAGATATATAGTAAAATTGGTTTCTATTCAATAAGGAAATAAGTTGAAACTGTAAAATGCAATGGTAAACAAGCTTACTAGAATGGTGGCAGCTTATCTCTAAGAAGAGATGTGACGGTTGCACTCATTTGCAATAAGATGATTACAATGAGGCTCTGAAGGCCTTTTTACAATAACCAAGAATGTCAAAAACCCTAGGCATCCAAAAAACCTAACCCTAGGAGATGAAGCGTCCAAAAAACCTAACCCACTTTCTAAAGGATCAACAAAAGGTAGTCTAGGAAATTAAAAAATTTAATAAATCCACCATTGTGAGGGCCCTTAGACCAGGGGAATTCATTAAAAAGGTTCCCCCATCATTGTCATCTCCTTTAAATCTAGAGGGGTTGGGGGTTCCCATAAGAATCTATCCCTTAAACGAATCATTTTGAGCCATAAGTTGGACATTATTTTACTTCAGGAAACTATGGTGGAACAGTTAAGAGCTAGATCATTCATGGAACCATGGATAAAAAATTGGTCTTTATGTATGTTGGATGCAGATGGTCAATCAGGAGGATTGTTGATAGGTTGCAGTCTTTCTCTTAAATATCTTTCCATGTCCTCGTTTAATTCATCTATCTTAGTTCAAATCGAAGTCAAAGATTTGGGAATTAGGATATATGTGTTGAATATTATAGACCATATGTGGACCGTGTCCCGTTATGGGAAAATTTATCAAAATCAAAGGCCTCAGAAGACCCTTTCACCCTCATTGGTGGAGACTTAAATATAACTTTATATTTGAGAGAATTTTTGGGGGGAAACCCCAAGATGGATCCCCGGAGTGGTTACTTTTATGTGTTCTTTGAAAAGCACAATCCGGTCGATGCAAAACATGTGAAGTTGGTGCTAACATGGTGGAATTTCCAAGTGAATGAAGTTGTGATTTCAAAAGGTTGGATCACTTTATGGTGATAGAAGATTTGATGGATGGATTGTTTCAATTCAATTCTTGGGTATCTATTGGTGTTTTTTCTAACCACTTACCAATTATATTTCATATGGCTACTGGAGAATAAAATCCTCCACCTCTGTTTAAGTTCAATCATTCATGGATATTGGAAGAAGCTATAAGAACTTGATTGAGGAAAATTGGGTTCATCTGTCACCCTCTTCTTCCTCTTCCTTCATGTCTTAGTCTGCAGATAATATTGCAAGAATCAAAATGGTTAAGAAAAGGTGGAGAAAATATTTTCGAGAAAATTCCCAAGTAGAATTGGAGGAGGCTAAGTTAAACATTGATAAATTGTATGCATACAATCTTTCATGCATTCTTTTGGATGAAGACTTAACTCAATTATGTGCCTTGGAATATTCTTGACAACCAATTTGGGAGGAGGAATTTTCTTGGCGGCTAAAGAGTTGATCTATTTGGATTAAGGAGGGTGATAATAACACTAAATTATTTCACCAGTATACAAATTACCAGAAAAATCTAAACATGATTTGGGAGATAAAATCTACAGATGGATATTTAGTTCATTCTTTTAAGGATATGGAAGAGGAAGGGGTCTGTAATTTCTAGATGCTCTTTAAAGAATAGGAAGGTTTTCTGATTCAGGAAATCATGGAGGTTATATATAAATTCCCTCTAGTTTTCACAAAATAAATGAACCAATTAGTAAGAAGTGGCCTCAAAACCCGAAGTCCAAGTGGCTCTAGCCTCCATGCAAAAAGAATAGAAACACATGGCAGAGAGCACTTATATTAAACAAAATCAATCACCAATTGGTTGTAACCAAAGACGTTCCACCCAACCATAGATTTCTATGTTCCAAGTCTCAACAACGGGTCACCCCCAATCCAAGGCTATGAATCCACAAGAATGGTTCCAAGGTGTCACTCATCTTCCCAAACTAGTCAACACTCAATATCTCATAGTTTTCTCAACACACAACAATCCAAAGTACACCATCTCTCTTCTCTCCATCATGCACCACCCAAAGACAATGAACCCCCTTCATTGCCATGTAGTCCCTCAGGTTGTCCACTTCTTTCCAAGGCTCCAATGCATCTGGTCAAGAATCTCCATGTTGGGACTCTCAGTATTCATAGATGTGAATAAAATTTAGTACATGCCAATGCATCTTAGACATGCAGGAATTAATTCATGGTTGGAATACACTAGTTATTACTACAACCAACCAACAATGTCTCATTTCCCAACAATTCATTTTTCCATCCCAAGATAAGATCGAGAATGAATGAGGAATAATTAATGAGTGAAAAGAGTGAATGGAGAGAGTGAATATAATGAATATTTTGAATTGCCAAACATCACAAATATGGGTTTATATATTTACTTGGAAATTAAGAACCACATGGCCTTCCCCAAGAAGCCCATGTAACCATTTCTCTCAATTAAAAAAAATACGGATAAATAAAATATAATAAAAAGACTTATCCCCTTATGCCCCCTCTGTCATGGAATCATATCCCCCTATAACTCTTGTCCTTGTTCATGTTGCATCCAACAATGTATGTTATTATTAATAATGATCAAGTATTACATTTCCTAGGTACTCCAATCTCTTTTAATTGTTTGGGCGCTCTGACCTTTTATGAAATAACAAAATACATGATTTAATATGGGGTCTCAAAACCGGGGTATACATTCCCTTCCCCCTTATTTTGGCACTGTCCTCAATGCATATACAAAATATAAATCAAAACTTCAAAATTCTTCAAAAAGTCACAGGTACTAAGCCCACATGACATCTTCATGCTCCCAAGTAGCATCTTCGGGACCGTAGCAGGTCCATTGAACTTTTACCAATTTTATGACTCAATTCCAGAGAATTTTGACATTTTTGTCCAATATGCATACCGACTAGACCTGAAATTATCCTTCTAGATCCTCCTGAATCAAATTCCAATCAATAACATGGTTAGGATCATGTACATACTTTTTCAGCATAGAGACATGAAATACATTATGCRCATTCATGGAAGCATTCAATTCAACCATGTATGAAACTGGTCCTATTATGTCCAATATCTCAAATGGATCACAAAATATGGCTGCTAGCTTTGTACAACTTCCCAACTTCAATGATCTCTTSTTGGGATTCACTTTCAAAAGCACATGCTCTCCCAGTTTAAATTCTCTAGATGTTCTATTCTTATATGCATAACTCTTTTGTCTATCTTATGTTGCCTTCAATTGTTTCTTAATATTAACCATCTGGTCTTCCATATCCTTGAGCAGTTCTAGTCCAAGTACTACTATGTCTATTGGGTTGTCCCAACTCACTAGAGTATTTCATTTTCTACCATACAAATTGTTTGGGGATTTTGATCATAAGGGTGAGAAGAAGGAGATCCATTTGATTGCCTCGGTGTGCCAACAAAGCAACACAGAACAATGGTTAGTAGGTTAGTGAACCCACAAACTATAAATAAAGAAATAAAGCAAGATGGGAATAACAAACAATGGAAACTAAACTAAGCAAACATTAACAAAGGATGCATACAATTGAACACAAAGAATGGTTACCCAATAGAGAATGGTCTTTGAAATTGAGAACACCAAGAGGAGAAATATGGTATTTATGAATCCACTATTCCTCCTAGGGAGGTATCTTAAATCCCTCAAATGGGCTCATCTTCAATGAATCTTGATAGCCATTATTATAGGCAAATTCAACCAAATGCAAGTAATCTTCCTACTTAGGTAGCTTATCCATCACATACATTCTCAGCATGTTCTCAATCACTTGGTTGACTCTCTTTGTCTTCCCATCTAACTGTGGATGGTATGTTGTGCTAAAATTCATATTTGTACCAAATCCTTTAAATAATCCTCTCTAGGAATTTGAAGTAAACTCTGTGTCTCTGTCTGAAACAATTTCCTTGGGTATCCCATGCAACCTAGCAATTTCCCTCATGTAAATATCTGCAATATTAGTTATTGTATGAGTCATATTTATAGGAACAAAAAGAGCAGTCTTTGTCAATTTATCAACCACTACCATTATTGAATCATGTTTCCTTGTTTTCCTAGGCAACTTAGTTATAAAATCAATGGTTACCAATTCCCCTTTATTCTCCGGAATTGGTATTGGTTGTAGCAAAATAACTGGGTGTCTATGCTCATCCTTCACTCTCTGAAATTTCATACATCTGGCAATGTAATCAGCAACATCCTTCTTCATTCCTGGCCAAAATAATTTGCTTCTTACTGTTGCAATTGTTTTCTAGTAGCCATGATGTTCATCATATGAAACATTATTCAATTCTTTTAATACCAAATTCCAAAGTTCTTCAGAGCTAGGAACATAAACTCTATTCTTATGCATAAGTAGTCCATCTTCCTTCATCTCATACTCTTTAATTTTTTGTTGTACATTTTCCTGCTATAAACTTTATTTTACATGTAGGTAATGTTGGTTTGTAACAACAGCATCTAAAATTCTTCTCTTCAAATTTGACAGATTCATACTAATGGTTGTAGAATGCATGAGATGTACTCTTTTGTTGAGTGCATCAACAATTTTATTTTATTTTCCTTTGATATGCTTGATGTCAAAGTCATATTCACTTAAAAATTCTAGCCATCTTGTCTGCCTAGCATTCAAATTTGGTTGTTCAAAAAGATATTTCAGACCACTATGGTCTATCCTTAATTCAAATCTCTTTCCCATGAGATAATGCCTCCACATATTCAATGCATGAACTATGGCAACAAGCTCCAAATCATGTGTGGCATAATTCCTCTCATGTTATTTAAGTTTTATGGACTCATAACAAATGGCATGTCCATTTTGAGTGAGGAATCCACGAAGTCCTTCTTTGCATATATTTGTATATACCACAAAATTCTCATTTGGGTTAGAAATATTTAAAATAGATGCACTAGTAAGTAATTCTTTCAACAAATCAAAATTCTCTTCACACTTTGTTGTCCATTCAAACTTAATTCCCTTCTTTTGCAAAGAAGTGATGGGATGAGAAATCTTAGAGAGCCCTGATATAAACCTCCTATAGTATCCAACTAATCCCATAAAAGATATAGTTTCCCTTCTTCGTCGAGACATGTAAATATCTTGTTATGACAATCTAGGACAACATGGTGTTTTTCCAACTAATCCATTCCGATTAGAATATCATAATATCCTAATGGTATGATATTCATATCACCAATTGTACTTATTCCATTCAGATTTATTGGACAACTTCTAATAGCCTCATCGATCCTTCTTTTCTTCCAGTGGCTAGCTAAACCAAACTTGATTTCTCAAGGTTACTTTTATCCAAATGTAATTTGTCCACTATTTTAGGATCAATGTAACAATGGCTTGATCGTGAATCAATTAAAATAGCAACAGGTTGACTAATGATCTTACCTTCCACTTCGATCATATTGTATTGGTACTCTACTTGTGCATATTCTAAGGTTGCACATATTCTTCCCATGTCTTGTACTGTTGTAGCCTCTTGGATGTTGTGCATGGTATTCATTTTTTCTTCTCCGTGAGGAAAATCCTTGTGCATATGATCTTCTTTGCATTCCAAAAATTTAATCGATGGTCTTACCATTTTTCCCAAGGAGTCTTTTTTCTTCGATTCATCCTTAGCAGATTGATCATGTTGATTCTTATTAGGATTGCTTTTGTTGAAAGGAGGTTTGAATCCTTTCCTCCTCTGATCAAAATTATTTTTCTTCTTATCCTTCCAAGATTTCTGCATGGATTCTCTACCCTTGCCTTGCTCATATAGGTACGTAGCCTTCCTAATGGTTTATATAAAATTATGGGCTGATCATATTGAATCTTCTCTTTATAAAAGGATGGTAGTCCACTAAAAAAAAATTGTATCTTTACCTTCTCATCCTTGATAAACCCTGCATGCTTCAACAATCCCAAAAACTTATTTTCATATTATACCATGGTCATGCTTCCCAACCTGAGTTCAAATAATTCTTTCATATTCTTATCATAGAAGTTATATGAAAGACACTCCTTCTGAAAATGTATCTTGAACTACTTCCAAGTGATCCATCTCTCATTAATGTGTTCAACTTGCTTCAGTTGATCCCACCACATAACAACTTTCCCATGCAAATGGTATGTGGAAATTTTGTCTTATAGGTTAGATGAGTAGTTGTGAAACTAAAAATAATTCTTGATTCCAAGCAACCAGGATTTAGCATCATATTCCCTTTCTCTTTCACCATCAAAGGATGGTGGCTTAATCTTTCTCAACTCTCCTTGAAAACTATCCAATTCATGTCTTCTTCCTTGGTGACTAATAAGAGACACTTTTGGACTGCTTATGGAGTCTTTAAATGAATAAAATGTCTTTACTGAGTAAGGAGGTGAGTGATGTCTATGAGTTTTACTAGCACTTCTTGAATGATCGACTCTTCTATATTTATCTCTTCTTTCACGATATTTGCCTTCTTCCTCCTGCCTCAAGTCTGATCCATTCTTTGTTTTCCTATGCAATTGATTTAGGCTTTGCATCAATTGAGCATTTATTTGTTTTTTTTCTCACATAAAAATATCATTATATGTTTTGTAACTTTGCACTTATATTTCCATGCTTCTCATAGTCTCTATTAATGTTTTGTGTTCCCCTTTTCTCCAGTGCCCATTTGATTATTTATTTGCATTACCCACAATGATATTTTGAGCTTTGGCTTGTTTATCATGAATGAAGGCTCCCTCTCCTTCCTCCATGTCCCAAATATACATTATTTTATTGAACTGGTAGGTTTATATCCCCTAATTTTACAAAATGTGCAAGCGACCATTTTGTTAGAATTATGCATATTATAAATTTTTTGTCAATTAATGCTACTGGTCCTTTTTTTGCTCAATTCATGAAGAAATATATCATAGCTCTCCCAATTATAATAATTCTAGGTTATTATTAACTAAATCATATTTCCAACGAATACACTCATGCTACATTCTGATCTTTGAGTTGAAAGTTATGGCTTCCTAAAAAATCATTTTCACCCCATTTGTGCATTTTCTCCACTAGTGTAATTTTATTGAAAGGACAACTTTTGTCAACTATAGAAGAAAATATGTTAGTAACTAGATAAATTTTTGTATGAGAAATAGATAAAAATAATGACAAGGAGTTCATAAAAACTCTCATATTTTCAAGTTGATAGTCTAGTAAAAAATTGCAACAATCAAGAATCTGCAACTTTGTCATTTTTCACCCATTTTTCCAAACTTGGATTTTTTAGCAAAACTGGCTATCTCTCAATATGTGCACTTCCAGAAAAAATTTAATAAATCAAAGGTATCTTTTTTGATGAGTAGATAAATTTTTGACTGAAAWTTTTKTCCAGTGTTGCGATCTGGGGTCACTTTTCCTTCGAAAATCTCAAAAATCCCCAAATAGTGGATTTTAGCCTATTTCAGCATCCCCATTCCAATCCCCTTAGGATTTATTCAGTTCCTTTGTGGGTTATTTTTGTGTTTTTTTTKTGGGCTCTCCCCAAGAGTTTCATCTTAATCTAGAMCTCGACCAATGATATGGACCCAGATCTTTAAAAACCACTATTTTGTAATTATGACAAATCCAAGCAAAATTGGACAAGGGCCCTCTCTGGAACTTTTGTATATCTCCTCACTGCAGACAAAACCAATAAATTTCATACAAATCCTACTTAATATGTTCCATTTATAACCAAAATAAGAAAATGGATCCACACGTGGATGTTGAAGTGGCTCTAGACGTAGATGATGATGTGGCATGACACGTCATCACCCCCTTTCCTTCATCGAGCATCTGTCATTTCTCTTAACCTACCACTTTTCCAATTTGGTTGACCCAACTGTCATCTCGTCGGCCATTTCCCGTGTACAAATTAAAGACATTGACCAAATCCGTTTGACCCGACCATCGGCTCGTCGACCATTTCCCATGAACAATTAAAGACTTTTCCCAAATCCATCTGACCCGATCATCAACTCGTCAGTGATTTCCCATAGACAATTAAATACTTCGCCCAAATTCGGTCGACCCGACCATTGACTCGTCAACCCATCGACCATTTACCATGGACAATTACATATTTTTCCCAAATCCGACCAACCCAACCGTCGACAGAATTTCTTGGCCAACTCCAACACTTATGAATTTTTCAACCAATTCCCAATGAATATGTATTGTCAATCTCTGAGCCAAGATGATCTTCACTGTCGATCGACCCCAACCTCCAAATGATTGAAAATGAATACCGGCCATCAATTTTCCTCATTTTCCAACCACTGAAAATGAATATTAGCCATTGATTTGTTAACTTTGCCAAAATTTGAAAACATTAGAATTTTTCAAAATTTTCAAGGATGAATCTGGGTCATTGATCTCAAGATTGAACATGATCTCAGTCGTTGATTCATCAAACTCTGCCCAACACTACTGTGTCCATTAAAAATAAAAATAAATTGATCTTGTAGGTCGAATCTAAGTCTGCAACTCTGAAGATCATCTCCATTAACTTCTTAAATAGTATTAATTCATTAAAACTCATATCTGCTCACGAATTTGAGCATTTTCTCTCAAATTTTTCACCATTTTCCCCATATTCGCACAGACTGAAAGATGCAACAGTGAACCTTCCCAATTTGCACTCGTTTCGGCTCATACCAATTCGGTGTTTGAACCAAAAGATCTAATACCAATCTGTAACATACCCAACCACCCATAGGTTGGCCATGCTACTTCAAAACGCACTTTAAAATTGATTTCAAAATTTTGATAACATTTAATTAATAAAGAAGCATGAAAGACTCACATGCAATAATCAAAATTCATGTTATAGCATAAAATAAATGGACAATATGCCATGCACATAAATAACCAGCAAGCATGCATATTATAAAAACAAATCTCAGAGATAATAATGAATACAAAATGGAAATAAATATACAAGCATAGAAACACATGACAGAGAGAACTTCTCTTAAACAAAATCAATCATCAACTAGTTGCATACCAAGGACGTTCCACCCAACCATAGACATTGTTGTTCCAAGTCTCAACAACATGCCACCCCTGAACCAGGGATATGAATCCACAAGGACAATCCAGGGTGTCACTTAGCTTCCAAAACCAGTCAACACCCAAGCTTTCATAGGTTTCTCAACACGCAACAATCCAAAGTACACCAACTCTCTTTTCTCCATCCTGCACCACCCAAAGAAAATGAACCCCCTTCATTGCCACGCAGTCCCTCAAGTTGTACACTTCTTTCCAGGGATCCAGTGCATCTGGTTAATATTCTCCATGCTAGGACTCTTAGGATTCACAGCTATGAATAAAATTTAGTACATACCAATTCATATCCGACATCCAGACATTAATTCATGGCTGGAATACACCAATAATTACTACAGTTGGTTAACAATGGCTCATTTCCTAGCAATTCGTTTTTCCTTCCCAAGCCAATATCAAGATTGAATGAGGAATAATGAATGAGTGAAAAGAGTGAATTGAGAGAGAGAATAAAATGATGAGTGTGAACCCACAAACAACTCAAAGATGGGTTTATATATTTTCTTGGAAATCAAGAACAACATGGCCTTCCCCAAGAAACTCATGTAACCATTTCTCTCAATTAAAACAATTATGGGTAAATAGAATACAATAAAAATACTTAGCCCCTTAATCTCCCTCTCTTGTGGAATCATATCCCCCTATAACTTGTTTCCTTGTACGTCTTACAACCAACATTGTATTTTATTATTAATAATGATCAAGTATTACATTTCCTAGGCACTCTGACCTCTTTTATTTTTTTGGGTGCTCCGTACTTTTATAAAATAAACAAATTCATTATTTAATCTAGGGTCTCAAAATTGAGGTATTACATTGTCTCTCTTGTCTTCTCTCTCTCTCGCAAGCTTTGTGTGATTTTTCTACTAGCTAGGTTCACTATGAAAAATTCACATGGTATTGGAGCTTTGTTGCTAAGAGAAAGCATGTGGGAAGTTTATTTGCAGGTTCAGGATTGAAATATTGTAGCATTTAGAAAGAATGGAATTACCGTCATCAACACTTCTTACACAGCACAATTATTTTGAATGGAAGCCAAAGATTCTTCTTCTTCTCAAAAGAAGAGGCTTATATCAAATAACAATGGCAATAGAAGCATAGTCCGATTCTCCAAAAGAGAAAAATGAATTACTCAACAGACAAGATATGGCTCTCGGACTTATCTGCATGTTTCTTTCTCCTAAACTACAGTATCATATAGAGGACTCATCGCTCTCAACTCCAGAAGAATTATGGACTATATTGGAGGTCCTATTTCGAACAAAGGAAGATTTCGAATAAAGGAAGATTGTGAAGAATGCATGTAGGATATTGACAAGACAACGCCAGTAGAAAATCCATCAGAAGAACAAGCCTCTTAGTTTTTAGAGACTTCTTTCAATCTTGTCTCTCTTCTCTTCTCTCTCTCGCAAGCTTTATGTGTTTTTTCTACTATTTGGGTTCACTGTGAAAACTACACATGAGCATCCAACTTCATATTAGATATCAATGTCTAGTCAACTACTAAGTCAATACCTATAGACTGTTGAATGGAAACATTATAAGGAATAGGAAAGTTGTTAATACCATGGGGATCCTACAAATGGGGATCACCCATCTCAAGAGACCACATGAAAGGGTCAACATAATTAACCATTAGAAGTAATAACTGTATTGGATGGAGATTGGCCAACAACATTACATAAAAGATTGAATAATCATTGTAATCAAACCCATTTTTAATATTTAAAAGTAAGTGTTGATTGTTATCATGTAAAACCTAAAGCACAATTTGCAAAGGTGATGTGAATAATTCTTTCACTTAGAACCTTCGAGCCATGGCATAAATTAAAAATTGACCATTGATTCATGACACAACAATTTATTGTAGTTTAATCCAACCAATTACTCCAACACGTAATGACAATGTCAAAAGGACCAAGAAACGGTATGACTGATAGGTATGCCTCGAGGATGAACTCAAAAATTTCACAACATCGGCTTTATTACTATAGCGATGATGGATTTCAGCTTAAAATCTCCAAGAATGAAAGCATTTGATTCAGAATTTGTAAGTCAAGCACCTGTCAAGCTATTAGAGTTTACAGGAAATAAAAACATAGAATTTTCTTCCTTATTTTTATATATCGAGTGTCTTTCTCCCTTTATTGGTCAAATCGTCAAAAAAGTTAAGATTTATGGAGTTGCATCTTTATAATGACCCAGGCATTGTTTAACACGCATAACAGGTTTTAATCGTGTAAGTCTGTCGTTGATTTCTTCCCATTGACATGTAGTGTAATCGAGCTTGAATTTGACTCCTCGACATCAATAAGTTGGTAAAACCAATTTATAGCATAGAATCCTTGTTTTTTCATCATCATAATGGGTCTTACATGCTGTCATAGACATACCTAATTCCAAGAAACATATGATGAGCATGGAGACCTAAAAAAAAACTATGGACATTGGAATGGCACATTATATGTTTAGATCAAACTTTCTAATGGTATATTTAGATGTTGTTTGCTTGTAAATAATTCATGTGCTATGAATGGTAGTTTTGGTTGTTATTGATAGGCATGTTCTCTGAGACATTTTCTTATTCAACGTTGTCTGAAAGGATTATTGGATAATGTTTTTTTTTGTAACCCCCCTTGTCATTTTGAATATCAAATTCATTTATATTGGTTTACTTTTTCTTCCAGTGTTTGTTTCAGTGGTTTTTATTCTAGAAATAAAATTTCTAAAAGATTTTTTACCTTCAATTGAATTTTTGGATCTTGGTTTTCAATGTGAGACATTTTCATGTATACTACAATAGGAATGTCTTAAATAACATGGTCGTAATTAAAATAATATATACCCATCAATAACTTGTCTTGGCTCTAAGAGAATACATAACATGGTCATTTTTTTCGTATACGTCCTGGCTTATAGCTAGGAAACAAATCCCTTGATCTAGTTCATTTATAGTTACATCCTTGATCTTAGTCCATTTTGTAGCTACATGTTTAGTGAGAAGGTCTGGAACTTCCTCCAAATTTTTTCTCCAAGGTCAGGGCATAAAGGTACCAAATTTTTACTCTATGGCCCTCAACCTCCCGCCTATTCCTTAGACTAAGGCATTTGACCAATTCATTCAGGCTTCCATGAGTTGGTTTCTTGTGCCCACGCTTTATTGGAAGACATTGAGGTTTTTGAATTTGGGGATGCATCGACATATGTGTAAGGATCGAAAGAGTCATGTATAAATGATTGAAAAAGATTGATACAGAAAGGTTGGGGGATTTGCACACCTTAAAATCTATTACAGGTATGTGCTACAAAATATAACCTTCAAATTATTTCAAAATTAAGGAAGGCGATGATATTTATCTCAGTGTTTACCTTTGGACACCGCCCATGTTCCAGTGCAACTGTCGGTGCTACACATGGAATATAGCAACATTCTGTGACACCAATATCTGTGTAGATTAGTGAGACAAGTGAAATAATTAGAAAAGGACTCATAAACCCACATCACACAAGATCTCTGCATCAACTTCAATGAATGATAGACTCAATCTACAACAACACCAAAACACATAACACTTTCTTCCATAACCCCTCTTTGAAACCGTATCCCCCATATTTTCGTAAGCCTCCTTCTTGAACTCGTCGAAATCCTCTCCTTTTACCATATCTCATAATGTATCTTTATCTACCGTGTTGAAACTCTTTGGCACAAAAATCCTCATTCTACAGGTGCACCCTATCGATCGATATTCTCACTTTGACTAACTTACTCGAAGAATCCATTCTTTTTTCCTTTTTCTTTGCTTCAGGAATGTGAATGTCGAAAACACACATATCCTTAAATATAGGAGAAGAATAAACCTTCTTTGAAAATCTATGAGAAGAGGAAAACGTGTAGTAGTCTCGCCTCAGTGAGTTGATTGCACACTGAACTTCTATTTCATTTGGCTTGTTCTCAGGATGAAGCGTCTTATGGTTAGTGATTATGCCAATGTCTATGAGCTTGAGCTTATAGAAATACCAATGTGGCATCACATGAGAAATTTTGAACCATGATCTCCCCATCCTCTTAGAAAATTAATCCAGTACACCAATACAGACTTATGTTGAAGAATGATCTGTCATGCGCAGAGAATTTTTAGATTACTGGAACTGTCAGTCTCATACTTCAGGTGTGGATATCATTTCTCTTATGGATGGACTCAGAAGAGAGCTTATGGATGGACTCAAAAGAGATATGGTTGCAGTGTAATTCAATCCTAGTATTTGTGCATGCAGATCCATGCATCTCGCCATGGGTCTTTTTATCGCTATCACTTTGGAAATAGAACAACGAAGATGGCTATTTGTTGAATTTTTTAGAATTTGCATTTTTAAATCATTTTTTTATGTCTGACAAATACAAAAATAAAAATAAACACACCAGGGCTAATTAAGTCACATCACCTTCACTAAGCCAATAAAAAAATCCAGATATTAAAACTACACAATATAAAAAATATTTGTATCTTCAAAATAATCAAAATAATAAAGGGTTTTCGCAAATGCTTGGCAATGAGGAAAAGTAGGCAGCGAACTTCATCTAAAACCTGCAAACACACCAAAATGTACCAATTAATACACAAAACACACCAAGTGATAGGTATTTTGAGTTCATGGTGAAAGGTATAGTCCCTGACCATAGGCTGGAAAGGACTAATAAGACCCCAAATGAGAAACTATTCAAAATCATAATGGAAGCCAAGAGCAAGAAATAGTCAACACTCATGTTGTTTCCAAGATTATATCAGCAAGTTATGTCCCTAGAGTGACAGTGATACTAGATTTGGTATACACAATAGCCAAATCCTTTAATTTGGAGGAAATATTGATTTGGGAAGCTAATATGCTTACCATGATACCCATAGCAACATACTCAATAAGGGAATATTTTAATCTTTCACAAGGTACAAAATTATGGGACAAAGATGTATTTGAAGAAAGGGCCAAAACCCATCCAATACGGTTCTCAGACAAGCTATAGATGTGGACATGGACAAAGTTGAGGTAAGGTTTAGATACCAAAAGACCCAGGTCTAGTTACTTAGAAGAATTTTTGGACAATGACAAAGAGATGTTTGGCCAAGGGAATGGTTGTGTCTATTATCTCATATTACACAACGTGGAAAGTAGATAGAATGGGCATGAATAATTGCAAAGGAGATTCACCACCAACTCAAAAATTTAAAGGATAATACCCAGTCTAATTTTTGCATGTATAATTATTTATTTTTTCTTGTAGCAGTAATGATTCCACCCTTTAATATCAAGAAAGAAAGAAAAAAAAATTGAGAAATGAGCATATGCCAATTCCTTTAATTACATGAGGATGTGGGAAAAATACCTTTCCCAATTATACCAAGATGTAGAGGATGATGTGTTGGAATGGTACCAAAGACTGGAAGGAACATAGGATAGTGAAATCTCAAGATTTGAGACACATCATTGATTATGGATAGAAGCAATTGATGACTAGCTTGAAATGGTGGAATATTACTCATATGTTAGGGTTTGGAGGTTTCATGAACACCTCACAACCCTGCCAAAATAAGTGAGAAGCATAGTAGCACTCAGGGAACAATGCAGGAAAGTCATGATTACAAATAAAAACTTCTCATATAAGAAGCATATAGTTTCACCTTGGAAACACCACAAACTTGGGCAGGGGAAGTATTCACTGACGAGGAAATATAATAATTAATACATAATTGTTAGAAAAATAGGACCGCGGAGCAATAAAATAAAACAAATGCGGAAACAAAACACAGAAGATACACAATACAAGAGAGACACAGATTTGCGTGGTTCACCCAGTGTGGGCTACGTCCACCAGAGAAATTGTCAGGTCCTTCCTTTATTATTATCCAGCAAATGAAGGGATACAATCTACAGCAAAACCCGTTGTAACTTCCTCTTCTTTCTCTCACGGTCTCCTCTCTCAGAATACAATATTCTCCCTCAATCATCGCCGCAATACATTTCCCTCATAAAAGAGGGTTGCCTTCTAGGCCAAAAAAACCCTAACGTAATCTCTATCGTTAGATCTACGACCTTATAATGAACGGTCCAGATTTACAATGAAATTACAATATACATTTACAAGGCAATTTTTTCCTTCGGGGGCTTTGCCCCCGAACCCCCGCTAGGGACCCACTTGCCCCCAGACCCCCCAGTCGGGGGGATAGCCCCCCCGGACCCGGCAGAGGGGGTACCCCCCCTCTGCACTCCCCCGCGTGGAAGAGTGTACATACTTCTGGGGTGTAAATACTTCATGGGGTATAAACACGACTGAAAGAAAGGACCTCTGAATCAGGAAGATAATCAGGCTCCACAACCAACAAGAATCCTACTAGCCTGGCCCCAATTTTGTTTTACCAAAATTATAATTTTGTGACCCCATGAACATGCTGACAAGGAGGTATATGAAAGGAAATTTTGGTTCAAAAATCTAACCATAATAGAAAAATTAATTACGAAGAATACATAGATTGGGAAATCAAGGGTTGCAAAGAAGATCCTAGAGGTTTCTGATGAAAACATCCAAACATAAAAATTAAAAGGACTCTATGATGAGAATGAAGGAGGGTTTATCTTCCATATGTTAAACGAAAAAGCATCCTGGCAGAAGAAAAGGAAACCTATAAAAACCCTAATAAACCCAATTGACCTAGAAGTTGAAACAATTGAGGAACAATACCAAGGGAATGAAGAAAATCATTGAGAAGTGCAAGAATTCATTGCAACCCTAAAGCAGAGAATCCAAACAAGGGAATAGATAAGAAGCCAAAGGGATCAAAAAAAGGAAGCACTAAAAGACAAGGTAAGATATACAATACCACCATTAACGAATGAGCGAAAAATAGAACAATTTCAAGAAAAAAAATAGACCTAATAAGAGAGGAAGTAGTACCTAAATTAGAGTGAAAAACAAGAAACTATAGGAAGTGTGAAGAATGATCACCGAACAAGAATGGAAATGATATTGGAGCAACTAATAACAAGTAAATATGGAAGAAATCAATAATACAAGAAAAGGAAGAATTTGCATTAGATTTGATTCAAATATCAAGACCAAATTTGACATAGAGCACGAAAGGTTAGTAGAAGACAAATCCAAAATAAGGAGCAAATGATGCACTTACTAAAATAATCAAACAATACAAATATCCCAAACATATTTCCGATGAAGATAGGAAAAAGTGATATATAATTCAAATCCAAGAAATGGGCTAAGATCCAGAAAGCTTGAAAGATAATAAACAAAACCAATCCAAGATCGGGCTATTGAAAAAGAAAATAAGCCATCCAATGCCAATTAGATAACTGGGATCAAATCAAGGAGATGGAATTGTGGAAGAAGGAAACATAGTGACAAGAGTTTATGGAAAAAATAAAGAAGGAAGAGGTGAAGAATAAAAGGGGGAACCACTAGATTGTCATGCTTAAAGAAGAAAAGTCCAAAAAAACAAAGAAAGAGGATAAAGAGGTGAAAATTAGAAAAACAAAAGAAGAGAAATAACTCAAAGACACCAAGTTATCAAGGACAAAAAAGGAAAAGAATAGAAGACAAGCACGATGAATTTGACCAAGAGGACAATTATTACAATAATGAAGATGTAGATATTGGTAATGAGGCTTGAGAATAAGGAGAAAATATGGAACAAGAATTAGAAAAGAGAAGACAAGAAGAAAAAAATAAACATGCAAAATGGGACAAATGAGAAAGTAGAATAAAAAAGAAAGGAAGAAGAAAGAAAAGAATAGGAAGAAAAGAAAAGAGATGAGCAATAGATGTACCAAGCAGTAAAAGAAGAAAAGAGGTAGAAAGAGGTAAAAAGGAAAAAGGAAGGAAAAATCAAAATAAGAATACAAGAAGATAAAAATAAGCAACAAGAGGAGCAAGTTAAAGTAGAAAGGAAGCACAAAAACTAGCAGAAAAGAAAAAGGGGGAATCACAACCTTTGAGGTGGGAAAAGAGTCATGACCTGACTAATTACTTGACTATCTAATCATTTGATAAAAGGGAAAGAGTTAGAACCAATCATGCTACCACTTTCACATAGAAAACTAGATCCAAATACGAACCCATAACAATAAAAATTTCTAGAAAAAAAGGAGAAAATTGATACAAAAGATGAAACAACGGGAAAACGAACAATAAATCAATTTGAAGGACAAGCTCATTTTGGAAGGAAGAGGTAGAGTGCATACACAATTGTCATGTGATAAATATACAGGAGTCCCAACAAAAAAAATGGTCATACCAAAAGTATTAAACAAGCCACAAATCTTAATGGGAGCCTCAAATCACACCCTACATGAGTTGTAGATTGAAACCTCAAAAGATAAAAATTTGTAGATCAGACAAGTGGGCCATCAAATGATGACTAACAATTATGGGGACATGTAAAATGATATTAAGATTAAGGACAAGGAAATAAAAGTCCTTTAACAAAAAATAACAATACTAGAATAGATATCAAGGTACATGATCACCATTGTAGAGATTTGAAGGGGAATCATAGAAGAAGAATCAATTTGACTAAGCTTGGAAGAAAAATAGAAGCAACAATAGAAAAAATGTGCTCAAGGGAATCAAGGGAGATGATAAAAGAAATATAAGCAACATAAAAAATGCAACTAGATAGGGAAAAAATGATGGGAAAATAAGTAGCAAGAGAGATGCACCTAAAATGGATACCACAAGTCGAGGAACTCCATGGTGCAATGTAGGAACTTCAAAATAAAGCACATGACAAACGGTACATGGCAAGAAGAGTGATATGTACAAGAGAAGACCTAGAAGAAGGATTTTTTAAGACATTATAACTGAATAGGAACCTAATGAAGTTCAAGACTAAAGTATATATAGTGGAAACCTTTCATCCAAGTAGGTTCATTGTAGAAGAAAGAATCATGGAACTAGTGACGCTACAAGAATCATTACACCAAGTAGAAGGACATAAACATAGGGAATTCTGGGCAATGTCATAATATCATAATGAAATGGAGATCTAGTTGTTTAGAAACATAAATGGATTTGACCAACTCTCAGAGGAAGTGGAGTTAGAAAATCCTTGACATTGGCAAAAATCCAATTAAAAGAAGATTTATGTGGTTTTGATGTTAATCGTGTTTCATGAGGAAAGAAGTTCATAGAAAAGGTATTAGATAGAAAGTTAACCACCAACAAGCTAGGCTTAGGATTGACATCATAAAATAAGACCTTTGAACAACTTGGGCCAAGTGCACAAGGACCTTGGAGGAAAAGCCTCTAGTATAACAGATGAAATCAGATATCAAGATAAGTATTAGGCAAGTACAAAAGCAATGGGACCAACAACAATAAACATCTCAAGTATAGGGAAAACAAGCAACCAAAATTCCAATCCAAGTACTCAATATCAATGAAGAGATTGAATGAAAAGAAAGTCCAAAAACCCATGTATCAAATGAATCTGTTGATCCCAAAGAAACACAAGAACAAAAGAAATATGACGAAAAGCAAGCACAAAATAATATCCAGGAGGATACCAAGCATTCCATGGTCAGATAGTGTTGGGGGTAGAAAACCTGAACCATCACCAATAATCCCACTAAGAAGAAGGATTTTTTAAGACAATATAACTGAATAGGAACCTGATGAAGTTCAAGATTAAAGTATATATAGTGGAAACCTTTCATCCAAGTAGGTTCATTGTAGAAGAAAGAATCATGGAACTAGTGATGCTACAAGAATCATTACACCAAGTAGAAGGACATAAACATAGGACATTTTGGAGAATGTCATAATATCATATTGAAATGGAGATCCATATGTTTAGAAACATAAATGGATTTGACCAACTCTCAGAGGAAGTGGAGTTAGAAAATCCTTGACATTGGAAAAAAATCCAATTAAAAGAAGATTTATGTGGTTTTGATGTTAATCACGGTCCATGAGGAAAGCAATTCATAGAAAAGGTATTAGATAGAAATTTAACCACCAACAAGCTAGGCTTAGGATTGACATTGTAAAAGAAGACCTTCGAACACTTTTGGCCAAGTGCACAAGGACGTTGGAGGAAAAACCTTCAGTATAACAGATGAAATCAGATATCAAGATAAGTAGTAGGAAAGTACAAAAGCAATGGGACCAACAACAATAAACATCTCAAGCATAGGGAAAACAAGCAACCAAAATTCCAATCCAAGTACTCCATAGCAATGAAGAGATTGAATGAAAATAAAGTCCAGAAACCCATGTATCCAATGAATCTATTGATCCCAAAGAAACACAAGAACAAAAGAAATCTGACAAAAAGCAAGCACAAAATAGTATCCATGAGGATACCAAACATTCCATGGTTGGATAGTGTTGGGGGTAGAAAACTTGAACCATCACCAATAATCCCATGTAGGGTAAAGCAAGCACAAAGGAGGGGTTTGGTTGGTTATCGGGATGACCAAGCAAGAACATGGATTTTATATATAAATAGATAGACAAGAGTGGAACATATCAAAGTAGTAGTTATGTGCCTTTTTTATATGATGATTGAAAACCTGGCTCATTGTGTTGGAAGTTTATTCTATTATATGAGTGATTATCATAATGGAAAGACATGGTCTTTTCATATAATTATAAAAGTTGATTAGAATAAATACTATCAGGGAAAGTGGGTTTTTATCATAAGGAAAAAATGTTTTGTAATTTGTGTTCTTAATAATTAAGATGTTTTTCTTTAATGGAAAAGATGAATTTATGATGTTAATTTAGTGCTTCTAATTAAATTCAATATATTGATTTGTGGTGAAGACTATGAATATATCTATAGTTAACACTGTCTAAAATCTAAAATTTAAAATCATAATTTAAACTTTAACTCTTATATAATTTAAAATGTATAATGACATTTTTTTACTTATTTTACAATTATATATTTATAATTTATAATTACATAATTTCAAATTTTTTTTTTAACTAATTAAAAAATTTCATCCCCTATCGAGTGACATTGATTGTGTAATTTATGTTAACCAAAAACAACACACATTAGTCCATATCATTGTTTACACATGCACATTTATAATATATTGTGTAACGTTAATTTCTTTAATATTGGTAGCCACCGTAATATCATGAGTTCACATCATTGTTTAGACATGCACCCGTGGAATTGGCCCCACATCTTGATATACATTAATCTTTGATCACTCAAAAAAAAAAAAGGTTGGTTGACCACACGCCCAAAGAAAAAGCGTTTTGAAACTTTTAGCAATTAAAAGTTATAACACTATGTCATGTAAATATTAAAAAATATATTTTTTTAATGTAGTAGAAGTGTACACGCGGATGAGGTGTCTATGGGTATGGGTAGAGCCATGAATGTATACGCGTTGTGCTAGGTCGCCACTCGATTATGCAGTAAAGGGTATCAATGTGGGAACAAGGAAGTGTGTTTCAGACACGATTTGAAGATGACGAAGATGGCAAAGAGGGATACAATCCTCTGCCGCCCATTTACTAATATGGTGTTGTTAAACAATGGAGCAAGGGAGTGGTGCAGCAAGAAGAACTCTGAATTAATGCTCAAGCAATGTGTCTTGAGTGGAGGGAGTATAGAGGAAAAGTAGTGTGATAATTTTCTGGGAGTATAGAGGAAAAGTAGGGTGATAATTTTCTGCTAAGGGGAAGGTGGGGAGATTTCAGAATGATGGTTAATTTGAGAGGTGTGACGTTATTACTTAATTTGATTTGTTTGAAGGTTTAGTTTAGTTCGTGATCACTTTGGAGAATAAGATGGTGCAGCCAAGGTAGTTGGTTCAGCGGTGCAAGAGGGTACTTGGTCCTTTGGGTTACTGGTAATCCTATGTGTGACACTACGTCTCTATTTTGTCTGTTTAGTGCTTTGCATGTGTTGTGGACTTTGGTGGGGTATATGTTTATGAACCTTAGGGAGAGGTTGGGGGTGCTAGTCGATACTAGGAAGGTATTGAGGAAGTCGCCCATTCCCATGTGGCTCTTTAATCTCAGGTTTTCCCCGTCGTTGTTTGTGGCAATGTTTTAGTTCGCCCTATCCTTCGTTTTGTGTTTCTGTTTTTTTTTGGTAATAGGATGGGTAAAGGTTTTGGTAGAGGTGGGAATGTGAGGAAAACAAAAAGCAGGGAGGATGGGAAGGCCTCAACCTCCAAGACCTTGAATTTTTCAACGAGAGTGGAGAGATGTGGAGAGATATGCTTGGGAAGCTAAGTAGTGATTTGAAGAGAAATGCTCAGTTGTAGAAAAACATGAAATGTAGGATTTGGAGTCTAAGGTTAAGGCCAAACGGCAGGTCACCTTTGAAGCCCGAATTATGGAAGAGGTTGAGGGATGGGTTGAGGACCTGATCCATTCTCGGACACTGGATAGCAAGTATTTTAGGATAATGGAAACCTACTGGTTAATGAAGACTTTAATAACCCAAGCTTTGGAAAAAAAAATAAGGAAGAGAAACAAGGTATATTCCATACTATCATAATCTTTGAGAGTAAATTTGAAGCTATGTGTAAAGTAGTGTTTGGTATCAAGATTTTAGTTTCATTGGTGACAGAAGATACAAGAAAGGGGAAATATGTGAAGGACTCTACTAGTTCAACAAGAACTCATGTCAATCTCGTTATGCTTGATGTAGACCATCGGTCACCAGAGACTACCTAGGATGAAGATAAGGACACCGAGTTGATTCTGGAGGTGGTGGAGGAGGAGAATGTTCATTCTCCAAATGCTTTATTTCTGGTCTAATTATGTTTTATTTTCTTCTTTTTGTTATCATGGACAGATGTAGGTATTTAGCCTAGTTAATATTTTTTTTGTGTTTACTTTGTTGGGAAAGAACTAATTATAATTGGTTTGAAAACTTCTGATGATATTCAATTGGCTAGTAATCTGGTTTCATTTAAAACCTCTGACTAATTGGTCTCCTTCGACTAATGTTATAAAACCTCTTTTTATATATAACATGAAGTTATAGTAGTGTGTTTTAGTATAAAAAAAACTTATAATAAAAATTAATGTATCATTTAAGTAAGTTTAATGATTGTGTGAGAGAGATTATGACCTTTTACATCAAAAGTAGTTAAACGAATTTAAAAGAATTTTAAGTGTTAAAAGAAAATATATCTTCCAACAATTTGATTATTTAATTTGATAATTTTAAGTGTTAAAAGAAAATATATCTTCCAACAATTTGATTATTTAATTTGATATATATATATATATATATATATTTCAAATGTTACTAAACTTTTAAATTCGCTCAATGGTATTTGATATAAAAAGTCCTAATCTCATCATCTATGTGAATTATTATTCTTAACAAAAATAAATTCATTCCACATCTTGCCAAAATAAAGGTCCTCCACTTGTGTGAGATGGAAATAATTATCTCATATGAACCAAAATAAGGGTCATTCCTCTTGGTATGAGATGGGAATAATTTTCTTATTTTGAACACATTAACCAATAATTTCTTGTCTATTTGTTAAGACAACGAAAGGCATGGTTACAGAATTCAAAAGTCAATGGTTTCATCAAATGCTAAAATTCACACAAATTATCTACATTTCAAATCGCAATGCATTAGAGTACAAAAGTTAAATAATTTATTTTTTATTAAATGCTAAAATTCACACAAATTATCTACATTTCAAATCCTACTGCATTAAAGTACAAAAAGTTAAATAATTTATTTTTCATTTAATCCCATCAAAGTCAATGGAAATCCATGTGGAAAGGTTTTCTATGTTGCTCCTTTTGGTTTACAACTAGGATGATCATATCCCAATATAACATTGAAAAATAATAAATGTCTTGTCATGGTTGAGTATTAGATTGATCCTTTCATATCAAAGGTAATCAACGACCTAAATGGTGTCTCTATATAACTCCTTTGGTTGATAATTATACTTTGGGTGGAGATATTCATGTGTGGGACCCACTTTATATAATTTGTTATCTTTACTTGTTCAAAGATAAGTTATTAGAATATAAATGTAGAAAAAGTAAATATAACATACAAATAGGATAAAAATGTGTGAAATAATTTTTTTTTAATTGATAATGATCAAATAATTTATCTCTATTTTAAAGTAGAGCAATATTTTATTGAGTAAAACTTAATTACAATAATACTTAATGAAAACATTTTATAATCTTTTAGCTTTTTAAATAGATAAAATGGTAATTATTTATGCTTTTATCATTAATGAGTAACAACTATCTAGTGGACTTTATTTGATAAAGATGATCATTTTACATTAAATAACTATCTTCTAATTATCTAATGGGCCTTATTCAAACAAGATGATCGCATACGTTTTTTTACTAACCCTTAAGTAACCTAAATTAGGGAGGTTAGGGAAAGACCCTAACATGCTCGCCCCCCCTCAAAAGTAGTGTTTTCCTCAAGGTTGGAAGTGGGGAAATTATTATAGAATAATTGTTGGTTCCCTAATGACATATTTTGGTTTCATATCTTTCCATTGACTCAATGCTTCCTAGACTATTCTTCCATGATCCCATCCACTCGATTCTTCTACAAAGAGAGGCATTGTGTAGAGGTCATGGATGTGGCGGAGACCTTCTGCTTATTGTGAGCACGGATCACAAAGAAGATGAACTTCTCGGTCTGTGAAATGACCTTACTGCATTGCTTAACAGAGATTAAAGAAATAGCAGTAGGCATCGCTACCTCTGGGATCCTGTACAATTGTCTACCCAAAGTAATAATAACAATGCGGGGTCTAGACTCATACACAACATGATGCTTCCACAAATATGGTTGTCCTAAAAGAACATCACAAACTTTAAGGGGATAAATATCATACAGTACCTCATCTTTGAAACGCTTGATGCCATAGGGTAGATGACACCATTGGTTGACATGAAGATATGTTCCTTGGTGAAGCCAGCCGATGGTGTAGGGATTTGGGTGCGGTGTCGTTGGCAGGTCTAGCCACTTGATGACCTCTGTTGAAATCAGGTTCTTCTGATTACCGTTGTCGACAATGAAATGAATCAGAGCCCCCTTGACCCACATCTACGAGTGAAAGAGGCGTTCCCCTTCCTATGGTTCTTCTGGTTCACTTGGCTGGACTTTGGTGGTAGCGATAGTGGCACTGGGCTAAACATCGATAATTTGCTTTCCTCTTTCAGGATTTGACTTGGAATCAAAATCAACCTCTGACTTGGAAGCCTTCAGCTCGACCACGAGGGACTGCTTGGAGAAGCATTCTTCAGTGTTGTGCCAAGGAATTTTATGGTACTCACACCATTTTCCTGTGTCCTTCTTCGTCTTCTCATTTCCCTTCTTATGTTGCATCTTGGAATGGTTGTCCTGACGATGGCCATCTCGACTTGGTCCCTTGTTGTGTGGATTGGGGATGAATTTTCCTTGCTTCGGTTGTGAGGGGTTTGCAGATCCAAACTCTCGTCATTTCTGCTTAAATTTCTGCTCGATCTTGACAACGTATCTATAATTCGTGACCAATGAGGCGATGTCTAGGAACTCCATTTCTGTTTGAATCTATCTATGCAAACAACCACCGTATTTGAGCACCAGATGATGCTCAGAGTCTTTGATACCCAATTTGGTGCATAGGGTATGGAAAATATTGGTGAATTCTAGTACTGTCTGGTCCCTTTCTTAATGTAGGGTGGTCCATCTGGTGTACTATTCCTCGTAGCTTCCAACAGGGTAGTACTGTTATTTAATAGCACCCCGGAAGGAATCCCATGTAGGGGCCACCACAAACATTGTATATTCCTCCATGGCCCTTTGCTCAGAGTAATTATCCCACCAGTATTTAACATGGGGAATGACCTTGAGGAGTGCAAAAGTGATATTTTCCCTATCAGAAAAATTGTGGACTGAAAAATATCCTTCGAGCAAATTCAACCATTTATCTACATCATCTGCATCTATCAATCCTTGAAATAATGGAATATCAAAATTTACATGTACCTTGAAGGGGGTTTCATTTCCTCTTGATGAAGATGCTTCTCCTATGGGCAGTCGTTGAAGGATCTACGCGAAGTTGTCCATCATTTTGTTCCTCTGTCGCACAAGGGCCTCCTTGAGAAACATTTTAATAGGATCTCCTTCTCCATCATCTTTCTTTTTGTCCCCCATGGGTTTTTGTCAGGCTCGGTGCGACCGATCTTGTAATGGCTCGATTGGTTCGAGTCCCAACTTCTTGTACCCAGATCTTGTCAGGGACATGCACGGAGAAAAATAAATGAAGAGCAGATCGATCTGATACCACTGATCTGGATTTAGGAGCAGAATGAAATGATTAATAGACTAAATACAATAAACACAGAGATATGAAGAATAAAAAAAATATCTAGTGAACAATATCTTCTATTAAATAATGAAATAGACTGAAACTGTATGCAGAACTGAAACACTTGCTCGAATGGTGGTAGTTATCTCTGAGAAGAGATGTGGCTGATATGCGCATCCATCTGAGTAGAATGGATTGTAATGAGGCTCCAGAGGCCTTTTTTATACTACTCATGAATGCCAAAACCCTAGACATCCAAAAATGTAACCCTAGAAGGTGAATTGCCAAAAGTCATGTGGGCCCTATGGATAAGTTGGTGCAATTTGGTACCTCAACTTCCAAGGGTTATAACTTTTGCATACGACCTTCGTTTTAGGCATGTGATAGCCCGTTGGAAAGGTCTTTCAAAGAACTACACATTCCTCCATCAAACTCTGACTCCATCTATAGTTTGATTGTGGTGAGCCAAAAAAAAAATGTTTAGAGCCCTAAAACAGCCCTGGAAGTACATCAAGATGCGGTGACATGAAAACATACAAAATAAGCCAGTTGGATTAGGCGAGAGGCCACCCGTATCCACCTAGAGGATGTGTGGGGCTTCAGAGAACCCCAAAAGTGTAGAACTCACAATTACAAAGTAGTACATAAGAACATGTTGAACAAAAACGGACACAAGGAGCTAGTCGGAATAGGTGGGTGGCCACCAATATCCACCTGGATCACCCAAAGTCCAACAAATCCTCCTCCATGCCATGTAAGTACAACTTCCGTCCAACGAAGAAAAACATCGACAAGAGAAAACTCTCAAAGGCACCCTAAAAGAATCCCTCCATAATGGAACACCACCATTTTTAAAACCAATGCCCAAAACCTCTGCAAACTGCACTCTCCATTGTCCTAGCTTATCTCTCCTGAAAAAACCCGAGCCCCGACACATACAAGCACGCCATACCGCAAACCAACCTTCCTTTTGTATGTCATTTTTGTTGTGTGTGTGTGTGTATAAGTAGTGTTATCTAGCTACAACTATTATCTATGTATTGAAGCAAAGCTAAAAAAGTATTAAAAAATAATAGTTTATATTGTATTTAAAATGCATAGCTTCCTAAATTACTTGATAATACATAATTAGATGAAAAGTCATAACTTAAAAAAAAAATGATATATAGCATTTTTATTAATGTTAAAAAAGACAAAATTTAGTTTTTTGTTTTTTAACTTAAAACCAATTGGAAAAATAAGAAAACACACCATTAAAAAAAATAGACATTTTAGACAAAAATAAAAATAATTGAAAAAACAATATTTAAAAAAAAATGTTGATACTTTATAGATAAGAAGATTCAAAATGTCAAAAAATGACCTCGGTAAAACGATTGTGCTACTAGTAGCACCACCTTTTGAAACGAGGTATACATTGTCACTTAATGTGACCTCTATAAAAGTGAGAACATTGGAGGATTCTCATCAAATTGGTAACTGCGTTCTCAGTCAATGAACTCCAAAGAAAATTTAACATCTTAGCTTACTTTTATGACACTTGTCGACTTCAAGTTAATTTGAGGAAAACGAAAATCATGGCCTTTAACATCCTGTTGGTAGCCCAACGATTTTCTTAATTTTTTGTGTCAATTAAACGATCTATATAGCTGACTAACTAGGGTCATGAATTTTTATCACTCTTCATGAGCAGTTTCCAAAACGACAGTTGTAAGTTGTCGCTTTTCCTTATTGTCTATTCATGCTTTGTTTTCATCACTGAAAGTGTGAAAACTTGCGACTGTGATTACCATTATGTTTTAAAATTTCATTGAAGGCAAATTGTTCATAAAGTTTATTATGGAGTTTTGATTCCTTGCCATGAAGATGTTACTCTCTTTGTTTTGATCCTTTCAATACCAAGCATGCTTAAGAGATTGATGGTTTTATGAACAAAGAACCCTCACCATTTGATTTTTTGTATGGTTTTGGTGTGATTCTTGGCTACATTTCTTTTACAAAACTTTTGATTTTTCGATTTTTGACTTACCCAAACTTTGTGATCAAACCCATGATGCGTGCACTTATTTTCGTTTTAATGCTTTGGTCCTAGCTCGTACTGAATGCAAAGGTGGCATACGATTTGCAGACTACCATCATTTCTAAGGATGGCCTTGGGCTTCGCAAACCTTCTTCGCATGCGTTTTAATTAAACGTCCATCCCATCGTATGAGTCTTTACAACATTCATTGTTGGGCTCGGGGTTATGGCTCTGTTTTGTTTTCACAAACCCTACCTGTATACTGTGTTTGTTTGATTACCCTCCCGTCCATTATGGCTCCTGTCGTGAGAATTGAACCAAACGGTATCCAAACCCTGCTCTTATACGACGATGCCAGAGAAGATTTGGAGAGAAGTGGCTGGCTCGTTTTCATCAGGAAGTTTCAGGGTTTCAATTTACAGGTTGCCCAAGAATTCGCCTTCTCCTTTGATGGTTGTAGAGTGAAATTTGGTGATGTGCAACTGGAGGTTACCGAGGAGTTCCTGAGTCAAGCCACAAGGTTACCAACAAGTGGTCAAAAATGGTTTAAAAATGCAAAAGTGGAAGAAGTTCCTTAGACCCTATTGTTTACATCTCGGAAAATAACAAGCTGTGATAAAGGTATGCCCATTTCATTCCTAAAATCTCGGTGGCACGATTTTCTCGTTGTGGTAAAGCAATTTGTTACCTGTGAGGGACGTTTCGGGCTTGTATTTTTGTACCATTTGCATCTGCTTATGATTTTTATGGGTTTCCCTCTGAATATGTCGTATTACTTACTCAGGAGTCTTTATAAAATGGGGAAAAGATATAATAAATAGTGGTCGGACTCTATCCTTTTTCATCACAGCCTAGTTAAAATCCTGCTCATACATCAATTAGAGTCACAGAATGATAGCTAGGATTTGTTTGTAACCCGAAATGGCTATGGTAACCCTGATAAGGGGGAAGTAGATAAACTTGTGGTTGAGGAGACCCTTGTCCACCCAACGACATCTCTTTCACCTCCCCAGACTTGTGTCTCTTCCCCTAACAATGAACCCTTGATCGATCCCAAGGTCATTCAACAGGCCAGTCAACAGATTACACATCCAAATGACTGTGTTAAAAATGTAAAGAAACCTACAGAAAAGAGATTTAAGAGTAATATTGATATCAATTTTAAAAACAAAAGAGTTGGCAGGCTAATTTCTAGGAGACCTCGTAATAAGTCGAATTCTCATCCGAGTTCAATCAATATGATCGAAGTTCATGAAAGATCAGACTCTGAAATTGAGAGGTTCCTCGCTGCAGAAGGCTTTCAATCATTCGAGCCACACCTTGATTGGCCCTATAACTTCATTGACAATTTACCTCCCTGCTTGAAAAACAATCCAGAGTTTCCTGGTGTCAAGTTTTACAATGACTCTATTATCCGTATGGAGGGCGCTCTGGTCCACAATCTTGTTTTTTCTGATGCAACCACCACACTGTCAAAGTGTGAGGTATGTCTATCATGGATTGATAGATATTATATTGATATCTCATTTCTACAGTCACAGGTTAAAGCTTTAAAAGATCTGATCGATGTTTTAACAAACGAAAACCATAAGCTTGAATCTGTCATCCAAGGAAAAGAAAAACGTATGAAGACCATAGGTCATGTGATATTTAAAAACATTGAGGCTGCTACAACCATTGTAAATTCCAAGGTTTCATGATACGATTTGATTTCATCGTTAGAGGTGTGATCTCTTAAATTAATAGCATGTTTCTTTTCATTCTTAAGTTAGATTATTTGATTTGTTGAATAAGCTATATTTCATTATTAGTTTGTTTTATTCTTTAAATAAAATGAGATTTCATTTACTAAAATAACTAGCTACAGAATCGCAAGATTCTGTAGCCAGTTATGTTAATTTGAATTGTGTAAATTAATGACAGGAAATGTATCTGAAATCTTTCTATTTTTCTTTTCTTTCAGGATATTCAGGGATCCATGATTTCAAAATTGATTTGAGGCACTCTTGAGACCTTCCAGTCATATCTATGATGTATTTTGAATGAACATAAATGAACTGTTGTTAGTTTTGGAGGATTTAGTAAGATCAGGGTGGCTGCATCCCCCTTTATTTTTGAAACAAATATTTGATCTCAGGAACATAAACAATTATCTTTCCTGAGGCCTTTATAAACCTATCATTTTGTAAACATAGGCATCTTGGCCTAGGACTGGAGTATGGACAATTACACACAGACTTGAATGGAACATAATGCATATTACAACTTTAGCTTTTGTGTATGATGTTTTAGTTTAAGTTCTATTTATTTCGATGTGATAATAGATGGTGATAGCCTTTGTCTTCATGATTTATTATGAGTTGAGATAATTCATTTTTTACATGCTGTCCATATGTCATGTTTCAGATATAATATAGGGTGATCATCAATTCAATTCATATTATGAGATATATCTCTAATTTGTTGTTGAATGTTTAAATACAAGTTCTTACAAGAAGATTTATCTCATTGTAGTTGCTTGTAAATCATAAGATCACTGTGACTGTCTCCATTATACGTTCTGTTATCAAAACTCAATTTCCAGCATATTGTTTTGCATTTATTCGGAGCAATCTTAAGATTTGTTGCAAGTTTACTTCTCGAATAAGGTGGCTGGATATTCTCTATTGTACAGACGTTGGATGCATTAATAGGTTAGTCTGTTATTTTATTTCATTTGCTTGCTTATTATAAAAGTTTTTATATATAGAATAATTTTCACTATCTATATCTTTCTGTTTAATTAAGTAGTTTAATATTTGATTTTATGAACGTATACAAACAAGAAAACAAATAAAAAACAAATAGTATTTTCGCTTTCTTTATTACTGTCGTTAAAAGAATCGTTTTGCATTCGATTTTTATGAGTTTAGATTAAAACTCATGATTTATACATATTGTATATATGATAAATATAACTATTATATAAATATTACTTAGATAAATTGTATATATATATTACTTAGATAAATATTACTTAGATTGGCCAACGGAGCCATTAAAACCATCAAGGTGAGTCAATCCAAACGACTTGGGTTAATTAGACAACCTCAGACCAGACTCACTATTCCAGTTGATGAGCGGTCAATTTCGCCCATCAACAAATGGCACTAGAAGGAGGGTCTGAATACTATTAATGGCACGAGGAGGTCGCAAGACTCCTCTCCCACCTACCCGCTCACCTATAGTAACAAGAAGTCATTCTGACGACAACATTGTCCCTCAAACAACAACCACATCAAACGACAATCCACGGATCATCGTTGAACCAGTAACTCCAAACCCCCCAGGGGCCGACGTACAAGAAATTGTTCATCAATCGCTCATAAGAACGCATAGTGCCTTGGCCTGTATCAGACAACCAGGTCGCCCTTTGAACCAACCATTAGACTTCTCTGATATCAGGGAGCAACTGGAAGGTACTGATCTTACCCTAAACCCTACGGATCCAGATCACATCCTCACTCCTGTAGTAGGAGGATCTGGTATTCCACCATCACCACCCCCTTCATCTCCTTCTTCTTCTGGAGAAGAATCATCAGACGAAGATAGTTCTTCATCTCAACCTTCGACACCACCCACTTCTATGGCCAATCTGAACAATCCTGCCAGACCTTGGCTCGATCAAGATGCAGTGGCCATACCTGGGCCCCATCATCCTTTGCCTAAACATCTGGAGAAATGGCTCCCTAAATTTTACCCAGATTCCAAACAGATTGTTGAGGATCATATCAAAAAATTCATGCTAGCCATTAGGCTCCATAGTGTTGAACACGAAAATGTAGTATGTAGACTTTTTCCATACACCTTTGAAGGAAATGCCTCTACCTGGTATTTTGCCCAACAACCCCACACCATCGTGTCATGGGATAGATTCAAGTCCTGTTTTCTTGAGAAATTTGAAGACAACAAATCTCCTGAAGTCCTGGTCATGGAACTCTCTAGTTTAAAGATGAACCCTAAAGAAAAGATAAAAGACTTTAATCAAAGGTTCCTAACATTAAAGAATCGAATCCCCACGGACTCGATGCCTGCCGAAAATCTTATCGTCGCATACTACACGAAAGCCTTACACCAAAACATAGCCATTTGGGTAAAAAGGTCCAAGAAAGCCACATTGTTAGAAGCCTTCGAAGAGGCGAGTCAAATCAAGAAAGATATCCCTAGCCTAAAAGACAATATCTGTAACGAGGCAGAGACTACTTCATCCTCCAAGAAGAAAATCGAAATTCTTCCCAGACCTCCCCAAAACAAAACTCAATCAGATAGTTCAGATCTAGAAAGCTTACAGAAGGTCGTTCAAAAGTTGTCTAATCAGGTTATAGATTTGAAAATATCAGTTGAAGAAGCTTCTTCAAGCAAAGGGCCTTACAAACCCCCTTTTAGAAAGTCTTTTCCCACAAACTGGCCTAACTCAAATTCTGAAGGCCTAAATCTAGAAAGCTTACAATTTGCTATTCAGACGATTCTAGAGGCACATGATAACTTGATTCCTCCTGAGATTCCTGAAGACGTGGTTGAACAAGAGATAGTGGAAGAGGACGAATCCTCCCCCAACATTTTCGGGCATTTTTTGGATAGCATTTTTCAAGCTAATTTCGAAATAGTGCATCCTTACAATACCAGGAGCAAGACAACAAATAAATCTTCTTCTGAAATCGGAACTAATGCACCTCAAAAACAGTCTAAATCAATTGAAATGAAACAGAATTCAACAGTCCCAAGTTTAGAGTATGATTTGATTGAGGATGTCAAAAAACTTAGAGCCAACATTTATGTTTACGAATTATTAAAATTCCCTTTTCTTCTGCAAAAGATGCTGCAGAATATTGCAGAAAACAACAAAAACAACAATCCGAACAACAACAAAGTTGTTGAAAATAGCCCCAAAACACCTCAAAAGGTCTCCGTCAAAACGACGTCTGAGTCCTATGATAAAAGAAACATTGCTGTAAAAAGTGTAACAAATGTAGATAAACTAGTTTCAGGGGATGCGATTAAAAAACAACAAACTTCTGTTGTTAATACTCGCAAAAATGTCCCACCCTTTTTGTTGACTTTTGAAATTTTAAATAGGAATGTACATAACTGTATGGTAGATTCAGGTGCATCGTCAAACATAATGCCTTGGTCTGTCTGTCAAAAAATTAATGCCTAAGTTCAACCTTTCAGCGTGAAAATTATTCAGCTTGATCGAACTAGTGTTAAAGTAATAGGTGAATTAAAAAATGTGCTTATCAGATTATCATCTAATCCTAAATTCCATCAAGTTATTGATATTATTGTCGTTGATATCCCCGAAGTATATGGCTTGTTTTTAAGTATAGATTGGTCTGAACAACTACATGGTTATTTTGCAATGGATTGGTCTCACTTGTGTCTGCCCGAGAATTGAAAGCCTAACAGAATCAAGGTAAATCGTGAGCGTTATCTTAAGTTCACAGTAACTGATTTAAATGATCCCAATGAGACATTCACTGCTTCTGCCAATTCACCTGAAATACAGGGAATTGACACTTTTTTCAGCAATTTCATGGCTGAAAATTCTACCATTACTGACCCAGAACAACAGTCTGAAGTTATGACATGCACACAGTCAACAACCTTCTCTCAGTGGTCACATGCACCTGACGAAAATCAAATCTGGTCTCTTTACTTCGATGGATCTAAGTCTAAGGAAGGAGCTGGTGCAGGGTGCATGCTCATTGATCTAGTAGGTAACAAAACCTTGATCGCTTACTGGTTAGAATTTGAATGCACAAATAATACGGCCGAATACGAGGCACTCCTGCAAGGTCTCAGGAAAGCACTAGATTTGATGATTTAGAATTTGACTATCTTTGGTGATTCAAAAATTGTGGTTAGACAGGTAAAAAATTCTATCCACTGTTTATCTCCACACCTGAAAAGCTATCAGACTGAGGTATGTAAATTAATGAACAAATTTTCTGCATTTAACATTAATTCTATTCCAAGATTGAATAATTCTGAGGCTGATTTGTTATCTAACGTCGCCTCAAAACTTTTCCCTGCAGAAGGCCTATCTCCGAATGCATTTTCTGTCGAGTTGTTGTTCAGACCATCCGTCCCAGACAACATCACAAATTGGAGAGTCTTCGATGACGATCAACAGATCATCATTTTTCTGCACATGGAAGAGACTTTTCAAGGCGCAGTTATCGACGAAGGTACCCACGACGAAAACCTCCATGATTTTACGGTAATACCAAATCTAAGATCTCCGGATTCTACATCAGATATGGTAAACTCTATCCCAAAATTTGTGGTTAGATTAGAAAATTTTTATGATCTTCACGATAAATTCATAAAATCGGTGAATTGTAAAATGAATAGTTCTTCCTTGACACATGAAAAAGTAAATTTACGAACTAAAGATAACCCACAATGCATCAATTTGGAGTTGGGATGTTCTGAGAAAGAAAAGATAGCATTTATTAAGATGTTTAAGGAATTTAAAGATGTCTTTTCTTGGATGTAAGACGACCTAAAGACTTTTGATCCTAACATCATACAACACATTATTCCCATGAAACCCCAGACCCAACCTTTTCAACAAAAGTTAAGAAAGATGCACCCAAAACTTAAACCAACAGTCAAGAAAGAATTAAACAAACTCTTGAATGCTAAAATAATCTTCCCAGTAAGACATACACAGTGGGTCTCTAATCTTGTCCCTGTAAGGAAGAAGAGTGGTGAAATCTGACTATGTGTCGATTTCTGAAATTTAAACTGAGTGTCTGATAAAGACAACTATCATGTTCCTCCCATGGAGCAGATCCTTCAACAAATATCTGGTTCTGAATGATTATTGTTGCTGGATGGTTTTTCAGGATATAACCAAGTCCTTATGTCTCCCCCAGACCAACTCAAAACCACTTTCCATACTCTATGGGGTACCTACGCTTATAGGAAGATGCCCTTTGGACTCATAAATGTCGGTGCCACTTTTCAAAGAGCGATGGATATCGCTTTCCGTGGTTTAATCAATCAATCTGTAGTATTTTATATAGATGATGTCACTGTCTTCTCAAAGAATAAAGGAGATCATCTAACTCGTCTAATATTTGTTCTACAACGATGTCGTAAGCACGGTATTTCTTTAAATCCAAAAAAATCTGTCTTTGCGGTAGAACAAGGTAAGCTCCTTAGATTCATTGTATCAAATGAAGGGATGATTATTGACCCTGAAAGGATCCAAGTCATTTCAAAACTACCCCCTCCCTCTTCCAAAAAGTCCATGCAATCTTTCTTAGGTCAGATAAACTTTATTAGGAGGTTTGTCCCCAACTTTTCAGAAATGGTCAGACCATTACAAAATTTAATAAAAAAGGATGTACAATACCATTGGGGACCTTTAGAAAGTCAAGCTTTTGACTCAATAAATAGGGCTATAGTAGACACTCCTTCTCTAATGAGCCCTAATTTTTTGCGAGACTTCACCCTCTACACGTTTGCCTCTGATCAGTCTTATGCTGCTGTCCTAACCCAAAAGAATGTTGAAAACAATGAAGTCCCAATTGCCTTTATGAGCTCAGCCTTCAAGGGAGCAAAACTTAATTACCCAGCAGTAGATCAACAGGCTTATGCTATTTTTAAAGCGGTAAAACACTTTCGATCTTATCTATTGAAATCTAGGACGAAAATCATTGTCCCTTACCCTGCTGTCAGAAATTTGTTAGTGCAGAAAGAACTGGGTGAAAAAAGGGCAAACTGGGTCACATCCTTACAAGAATACAACATAGAAATTACCCCAGCACAAATTGTTAGAGGCCAAGGTTTATGTAAATTGGTTGTTGATTCAGCTATAGGACAACAAAATGAAACTGATATGTTAATTCAAGATCAACACGATCAAAATCAAATCCGTTGTGCACAAAACCTTACTAGTCCTTGGTATGACGACATCAAGTTTTATCTTATACACGGATCAGTTCCCCATCACCTTGATACAAAAAAGAGGAGAGCACTGAGATTAGAATATGCTTCTTTCCAGCTGGTAAATGGTATTTTGTTTTGCCAAAATTTCGATGGAATACTTATGCACTATCTTGAAAAAGATGAAGTAGAAAAAGTCTTATTGGAATTACATGCAGGGAAGCTGGTGGGCATTTTGGTGGAGACACCACTGCCCACAAAGTATTAAGAGCAGGTTATTACTGGCCTACTCTTTTCAAAGATGCCCATGCCTTATGCCACAAGTGTGTAATCTGTCAAAAGGCATCTTGACAAGTACAGAAACCAGCATTCCCACTGCAATCAGCTTCGGTAGACTCCCCTTTTCAGCAATGGGGCCTCGATATTATAGGCCCAATCAACCCTACATCTTCGCAGCAACATAAATACATGATAACAACCACAGATTATTTCACCAGATGGTCCGAGGCTGAGCCATTAAAAGTTGTAAACACCAGCCAGGTAATATCCTTCCTGAATTCAAATATTATCACTCATTTCGGTATTCCTGAATGCCTAGTATTTGATAATGCTTCCTATTTTTCATCTCTCGAAATGAGTGATTTCGCTCTAGAAAAAGGAATAAAATTAAAATACTCTGCCAGCTATTACCCTCAAGGCAATGGTTTGGCGGAATCAACTAATAAAAACCTAATCAAGATCATCAAGAGAATGGTCTCCAAAAACCACAAAAATTGGCATAATGTACTATTTAACGCAATCTGGGCTGATAGGGTAACTCCTAAAACTGTTGTTGGTAATTCCCCCTTTTTCTCGTTTACGGTAGGGAAGTGATTCTTCCACCCCATGTCCTTCTTCCATCTCTGCAGTTATCGCAGAAGGTGCAAGAAGAAGACTGTCCTCCCTTGGAAAGTTGGATTAACACTTTGCTGAAGTTAAAAGAAGTAAGGGCTCAAGCAAAACGAAAATTGGATCAACATCAACTCATTGTCAAAAACTGGTTTGATTCCAATTCTGCCTCAGACAAAAATTTTGAGGTAGGTGATCTTGTCCTTAAATGGCACAACCTCATGAGGGGAAAGGAGAGCATACTAAGTTTCAAAACTTGTGGTTGGGACCATTTTTAATTGCTGAAAAACTAGCTCCCAGTTCTTTCCGTCTCCAGAATTTAGAGGGACAGCTAGACACCTTTCCAGTGAATGGCCAAGCTCTCAAAAGATATTTTACCTGACGACTCTCCAATACACTTTTTGTACATATTTTTCTGTTTAGATTTCTTTGCTTTCCAATTTTCTTTATTGTTTTGTTTTGTTTTCATTTTAGTACATCGGTCCTTTTGGGTCAAACATCTCTGTTTTATAGTCTAGCTCAGATAAAGAGAAACAAAATGCCTCATCTCAAAAATAGCTGTCAAAGGCTGTTAGAACATCTATTGCTGTATTTATCTGAAATTGTAGCATGGTTAAAAATTACTTTTTGTTTGTAAGGCGTTTTCTTGGTTTCAATTTGCACTTGAAAGTATTCACGACCATCTTTAAAAATCTTTTTACGTTGTCCCTGTTCTTTAAGAGAGCAACTCAATGATGTCTCCCTGTTCTTGAAAATTAGTTTTATTAATGAACTATTTTTGGATCTTGATGAAGGACAACACAAAATTTTTTAAGGTCTGTGATATATCAAGGTGTGTTAAAAACTGGAATTTTCAGCGTCACCCTGCTCTGTTGAATATCTTTAAAAAATATGCCAGAATGTGAATAATGTCTCAGAGAGTTGTGGGAAGTGTTTGTAAACCCGCTGGGACACTGAAAAGGTTTGCTGGCAGCGGGTAAATACATGCATGATGCCAAGACAACTTCACCAGGGTACTGAAAAGGCATGCTGGTAGCGAAGCAATGTCAGGTAAAAGAAAATTCTCAGATATGAATTTCGTTTTGGCCCTAAGCATCTTTCGTTCTGATTTGAAATTTCTTGAAAGGATACATATGTCAGAGTGGGTTAATTGACATCCCTGTCGAGGCTATGAATGCCTGCTGGCAGCAGTGGCCCTGTCAACAGTATTGGAGACATTGACTTAAACGTCGTGGCTTTCTGCCAAGTTTGTCACCATTTTTCGTTTCTTTAAAAACAAAAGTTATCTGAAACTAGACTGTGTCATGATTATTTAAGATGTTCAAATGACTTTTCAGTCATTCTTCGATTTGAAGTTTTTCAAATTTCTCTAACCTGAACTCGTTCGTATTACAGAGATAACTGCTTCTACCAGCATGTCGCCATTGTTGGCAGCCCAACGATTTTCTTAACTTTTTATGTCAATTAAATGATCTATATAGCTTCCTAACTAGGGTCATGAATTTTTATCACTCTTCATGAGCAGTTTCCAAAACGACAGTTGTAAGTTGTCACTTTTCCTTATTGTCTATTCATGCTTTGTTTTCATGACTGAAAGCATGAAAACTTGCGACTGTGATTACCATTATGTTTTAAAATTTCATTGAAGGCAAATTGTTCATATAGTTTAATATGGAGTTTTGATTCCTTGCCATGAAGATGTTACTCTCTTTGTTTTGATCCTTTCAATTCCAAGCATGCTTAAGAGATTGATGGTTTTATGAACAAAGAACCCCCACCATTTGATTTTTTGTATGGTTTTGGTGTGATTCTTGGCTACGTTTCTTTTACAAAACTTTTGATTTTTCGATTTTTGACTTACCCAAACTTTGTGATCAAACCCATGATGTGTGCACTTATTTTCGTTTTAATGCTTTGGTCCTAGGTCGTACTGAATGCAAAGGTGGCATACGATTTGCAAACTGCCATCATTTCTAAGGATGGCCTTGGGCTTCACAAACCTTCTTCCCATGCATTTTAATTAAACATCCATCCCATCATATGAGTCTTTACAACGTTCATTGTTGGGCTCGGGGTTATGTCTTTGTTTTGTTTTCACAAACCCTACTTGTATGCTGTGTTTGTTTGATTACCCTCGCGTCCATTATGGCTCCTATCATGAGAATTGAACCAAATGGTATCCAAACCCTGCTCTTATATGACGATGCCAGAGAAGATTTGGAGAGAAGTGGCTGGTTCATTTTCATCAGGAAGTTTCAGGGTTTCAATTTACAGGTTGCCCAAGAATTCACCTTCTCCTTTGATGGTTGTAGAGAGAAAGTTGGTGATGTGCAACTGGAGGTTACCAAGGAGTTCCTGAGTCAAGCCACAGGGTTACCAACAAGCGGTCAAAAATGGTTTAAAAAAGAAAAAGTGGAAGAAGTTCCTTGGACCCTGCTGTTTACATCTCGGAAAATAACAAGTTGTGATAAAGGTATGCCCATTTCTTTCCTAAAATCTCGGTGGCATGATTTTCTCGCTGTGGTAAAGCAATTTGTTACCTGTGAGGGATGTTTCGGGCTTGTATTTTTGTACCATTTGCGTCTGCTTATGATTTTTATGGGTTTCCCTTTGAATATGCCGTATTACTTACTCATGAGTCTTTATAAAATGGGGAAAAGATATAAGAAATAGTGGTCAGACTCTAGCCTTTTTCATCATGGCCTAGTTAAAATCCTGCTCATACATCAATTAGAGTCACATAATGATAGCTGGGATTCGTTTGTAACCCGAAATGGCTATGGTAACCCTGATATGGGGGAAGTAGATAAACTCATGGTTGAGGAGACCCTTATCCACCCAACAACATCTCTTTCACCTCCCCAAACTTGTGTCTCTTCCCCTAACAACGAACCCTTGATCGATCCCAAAGTCATTCAACAGGCCAGTCAACAGATTACACATCCAAATGACTGTGTTAAAAATGTAAAGAAACCTACATGAAAGAGATTTAAGAGTAATATTGATATCAATTTTAAAAACAAAAGAGCTGGCAGGCTAATTTCTAGGAGACTTCGTAATAAGTCGAATTCTCATCCGAGTTCAATCAATATGATTGAAGTTCACGAAAGCTCAGACTCTGAAATTGAGAGGTTCCTCATTGCAGAAGGATTTCAGTCATTCGAGCCACACGTTGATTGGCCCTATAACTTCGTTGACAATTTACCTCCCTGTTTGAAAAACAATCCAGAGTTTCTTGGTGTCAAGTTTTGCAATGACTCTACTATCCGTATGGAGGGTGCTCCGGTCCACAATCTTGTTTGTTTTGATGCAACCGCCACACTGTCAAAGTGTGAGGCCTGTCTATCATGGATTGATAGATATTATACTGATATCCCATTTCTACAGTCACGAGTTAAGGCTTTAAAAGATCAGATCGATGTTTTAACAAACGAAAACCACAGGCTTGAATCTGTCATCCAAGGAAAAGAAAAACGTATGAAGACCACAGGTCATGTGATATTTAAAATTGTTGAGGCTGCTACAGCCATTGTAAATTCCAAGGTTTCATGATACGATTTGATTTCATGGTTAGAGGTATGATCTCTTAAATTAATAGCATGTTTGTTTTCATTCTTAAGTTAGATTATTTGATTTGTTGAATAAGCTATATTTCATTATTAGTTTGTTTTATTCATTAAATAAAATGAGATTTCATTTACTAAAATAACTAGCTACAGAATCGCAAGATTCTGTAGCCAGTTATGTTAATTCGAATTGTGTAAATTAATGACAGAAAATGTATTTGAAATCTTTCTATTTTTCTTTTCTTTCAGGATATCCAGGGATCCATGATTTCAAAATTGATTTGAGGCACTCTTGAGACCTTCCAGTCATATCTATGATGTATTTTGAATGAACAAAAATGAACTGTTGTTAGTTTTGGAGGATTTAGTAAGATCAGGGTGGCTGCATCCCCCTTTATTTTTGAAACAAATATTTGATCTCAGGAACAGAAACAATTATCTTTCTCGAGTCCTTTATAAATCTATCATTTTGTAAACAGAGACATCTTGGCCCGGGACTGGAGTATGGTCAATTACACATAGACTTGAATGGAACATAATGCATATTACAACTTTAGCTTTTGTGTATGATGTTTTAGTTTAAGTTCTATTTATTTCGATGTGATAATAGATGGTGATAGCCTTTGTCTTCATGTTTTATTATGAGTTGAGATAATTCATTTTTTACATGCTGTCCATATGTCATGTTTCAGATATAATATAGGGTGATCATCAATTCAATTCATATTATGAGATCTATCTCTAATTTGCTGTTGAATGTTTAAATACAAGTTCTTACAAGAAGATTTATCTCATTGTAGTTACTTGTAAATCATAAGATCACTGTGACTGTCTCCATTATACGTTCTGCTACCAAAACTCAATTTCCAGCATATTGTTTCGCATTTATTCGGAGCAATCTTAAGATTCGTTGCAGGTTTACTTCTCAGATAAGGTGGCTGGATATTCTCTATTGTACAGGCGTTGGATGCATTAATAGGTTAGTCTGTTATTTTATTTCATTTGCTTGCTTATTATAAAAGTTTTTATATATAGAATAATTTTCACTATCTATATCTTTCTGTTTAATTAATTAGTTCAATATTTGATTTTATGAATGTATACAAACAAGAAAACAAATAAAAAACAAATAGTATTTTCGTTTTCTTTATTAATGTCGTTAAAAGAACCATTTTACATTCGATTTTTATGAGTTTAGATTAAACTCGTGATTTATACATATTGTATATATGATAAATAGAACTATTATATAAATATTACTTAGATAAATTGTATATATATATATATTTCAGTGATTACTATTTAGTAAGTTATTGTATTTCTTTTAGTTGTTTTTTGCTTCCCTTAGGACTTTAGATTGGCCAACGGAGCCATTAAACCCATTAGAGTGAGTCAATCCAAACGACTTGGGTTAATTAGACAACCTCGGACCGGACTCACTCTTCTAGTTGACGAGCGGTCAATTTCGCTCGTCAACACATCCTTGAAAGGATGAAAAACAACATGATTCTTACTTACAAAGGTGAGCATTGACATAATTTATTCATATGTATATATGAGGGTCCTCTTCTCCAGACCAAGCTTTGTCTTGACTTCAACAATAGAGGCTAGATTGAGCAAGGGAGATGTGTTTGTTACCACCCTTGAAAAGCAATGTTTTTAGTTTTAGTTTTAGGACATTCGATTAGAAATATGACTCTTTCACTTATTAATCACACTTACCCTCTTGTATGGGTGTGAGGTTTTGGGACCATACCTTTAAAGAGTAGACTAAAACGTGACAGAGAAAGTACCTGTCATGATGTTTTTGAAACATATTCATGTTGAGAGAACAATATCTCAAGTTATCATTCTTGCAAAATTTTACACAACCCCCACTTATTTATTCAATGATATTTCATGTGATGGCGATAATACATAGGATCAAATGGACGTGAAACTGATAGAGTGGTCTTCTTAAGTATCCATATCTCGGTCTCAATTCCTCTACGGAGCATGTAGAAATAACGTGGGATTGAGTCATGTTGTTATGTGGGAGCCTCTTCATTGCTTCACCTCATCGACCTTGATATTGACAAACTGGTCTCACATAATTTTTTAATAGATGCCCTTGATCTCTCCAAGGGTGAGATAAAAAAGGGTATCCATATTGAAGTTTACAAATCCTACCTTCAATCCAAATGGTCTAAACCTAGATATTGCTTTCTTATAAATGCCAACATGCCCTAGACATGTATCTCCAACATGGTGATGGGCTCATCCAATCCCTCTGGTACACCAAACTCTAGTTACCTTGTAGCATAAGGGTCCCTCTCACCTAGCTCAAAGTTTTCTCCCACTAGCTTCGCATTGAGACAGAACAACATACCTCAAGAGCACCATAATTTCTGGATATGCTCCTTAGAGGCATTACTAAGGATATTTTTGTATTTAGATGTTCTCTCTACTACAATGTTAGAGGAAATTTCTTTTGTCTCTTTATAGATTCACTTAGTTCTCTTTAGACAATAATGGCTTATGAGCACTAGAGATGCTTAGTACTCTTATTCTAAGAGAAGTATGACCTTCACTAATGGCTCACTAGAGGCTAGTTCCCCAAATAGATATGCACTAGGTTGCTTACATCTTGCTTCCATCCTTCTAACACTACCAAGGAGAGGGTCCATGTCCAACTCACATGATAGACCTATGAGGCATCATAGACCCAATGACTCCCACAACCTCATACCCATCACACATTTCTTTGTGACCTTGAATGTTAGAAGTGTTTCTCCAAAAAAAAAATAGGTCTTGATCAAAGAACGATCTTCTTCTTAAACTTCTACATTATTCTCCATCTCATTGAGTAAATACTTTCGAATTATTTTTTTTGTTTTCCTTCTTTTAGGTCCATGTTTTATTTTTTTAAAGATGCTTTAGATATATGTTTACGTTACCTTTATAGCCTTTACATATTGTATATTTTATCATCTTATAAATCCACTTTGATTTTTAGGAAACATTAAATCTTAATTAAATTATAATATATTCATACTTTATAAAATTAAACATCTTATTAAAATAAACCATCCAATTTGATATTTTGGTTTTTTCTAATCATATAAATTAGATAAATTATAATGTAATTTGTGGAGTTAATTTGAATATATATATAGTTTTGACTAGCATAAAGAAGATAATCAATATTGCTAAAATAAAAATTAATTCTCATGAGTTGCAGAGTGAAATTAGGCATTGACCAATCCCCAAAACACCATGGCAACAAAGAATCAGTGATATTTGTGACACGAAGAGGGTTGAAGATGAAAAACACTTTCTCATAAGATGCCCTGTATATACCCAAATTAAATCCTAATTTCAAAGTATTTGTCACAATACCTACCTTCCTAACCTTCTAAGTCATCAGAACTTTCTCCTAGAATGCCCTGCATATACCCAAATTAAATCCCAATTTCAAAATATTTGTCACAATACCTACCTTCCTAACCTTCTAAGTCATCATAACTTTAGTGATACAATCGAGGAAAATTGAGGATGGTAGTCAAGGTAAACCTTAGAATGCTCAGGGTAGAAGGTTGATCAACAACAAGACTCAAAGTCATTACAATAATATAGTCATTAAAAGCTCAGCATGTCACTTGCAAAAATTGACCTTGGATGAGTAAGATAACAATCATTCCTCCAAACCACTATAACTAAACCCAATTAACACTACCTTTTATATATTTTCCATTCCTCAATTAAATTTTAAATAAGTATAACTAATCATTATTAGTTTCCTTGATCTTAATCTCAACCACTATTTTCTTTATCTACAAAAAAAAATAAAATTGAAAATGAATGTAACTAGTAGTTGTTGTTTTCCTTTATCTTAATCTAAACTACTATTTTCTTTATCTAAAGGAACCTGAAAGAATTCCACCGACTTGTTTTGCTTGATTACTTGTCCAACAATGCACAAATGAATGCCTTTGACATAAAATGTGTGTCCAATGTCATACGTAAATAATGATGACAATTAATGTCTATACTTTTGGTTACCAATAGTCAAGAAAGTAAAGCATATGAGTATCTTTGACACAATGTGGGTCCCATTCTATATGTGTATGTGTAAACAATGATAAGGATTTATTTTTATTTCCACAATGATGATCAAGAAT
>ML777062.1:397951-434056 GCA_009831015.1 Picea engelmannii | reverse complement strand
GTAAGAATAATAACATGTTATGGAGGGTCCCACGCATGGTATACCCACTCAAATTATAATTCCCAAGCAAAGGAGCAGCATAGACAAGTTATCCACGTGGATTTCCATTGACTTTGATGGGATTAAAAAAAATAAAAATTGTTAACTTTTTGTACCATAATGCATTGCAATTTGCTATGTAGAAAATGTGTGTGAATTTTAGCAATTGATGAGACCATTTGCTATGTAGAAAATTTGTGTGAATTTTAGCAATTGATGAGACCATTGACTTTTTAGTTCATGAGGGAACCAACCAATAGCCAAGAAATTATTGTTGCTTAAGACTATTGGTTAGGTGTCAAAAACAACAAAAAAGTATTCACATCTCACACAAGTGGAAGGACCTCTATTTTGGTAAGACGTGGAATGACCTTTATTTGGGCAAGAATAATATTCAAGTTAAAAGTTTTGTATAATGTTTCAAATTATTCCATTCCCTTCCGATTACTTATTTATGTTTATTCTGTGAATAAAAATAATTCAATAATTCACTAGAGAATATTTTTTTTGGTTAATTTATAAGATTTGACAAATACAAGGGTAAATCTATTTTAAATCTAGATTTATTAAACATTCACAAGGATTAAGATTCTTAAGTTATAATTTATTTTTTTATTATTTCATTCTATTTCAAGTTTTATACCGAATGTAATTGTTTATTTTTTTTTAAATTAAGTCAATTTTATTTTTATTATTGTTAATTTTTAATTTAATCTTGTCTAATATAATATAACATCTCAACATCTTTCTCATATTGAGTTGTAACGCACTTCACTACTCTCAATGCAATTGTTTTAAATATTATAAAATAATTGAATTAAAATCTAATTTTAATCACTTAAAATGTGTCATTAAAATGTTAGATTGAGTTAGAAGTTAAAAATTTGAAATTATAAAAATCAAAATTGGAAAAATTAATATAAATATAAATTTATTATTATAAAAAATATTCTTCCAAATCTAAATATGGAGGTATTTCAAAACAATAGAATTAGTAGAAATGACTCATTTCGTGTCATTGTTAAACAATTGGGTTTGTGCATTGTGTAGTATGTGTATAAATTTCTTTGTTAACAACACAATCTTGTATTTGATAATATTTWTTGTTAATATATTTTATTATTAGTTTTTTAATGTCTTCAATTTAGAGTAGATTTAAGGATAATTTGGTTGCAACCATGGTTTTCAAGGCCTTGCCCAATGCTCTAAAGGTGATAATTTGTTATGGTTTAATGTTTGGTCTCTTTGAAATTGATCAAAGGATAATGGTGGGAAAAATAGAGAGTGTTTCATAAAGTAGTGTGGTCATTACTATTCAGAGGCGAGAGATTGAGTAATATAAGTATATATGGGCATCCACTTTCCCTGATTATGATGTCCAAAATGTAAGGACTTTTATTGATCTTTTGATGTTTGACAAAGTACCACTTATGGCTTGAAGGAAGTTACTGCAAATATTTTCATAGGAGTTAGGCCAGTTAGAGCTCAAGGATCATAAGGTGATTGGTCACTTAGTTGCAACACAAAGTCGGTCCAAGATTGTTTCCTACTAAGAGCTTGAACTTTTTTCCTAACAACCAACAATACCATGACTGCCTAGTTTGCATGTTAAATTTTTTATGAAAGGTCTACATCCAAAGTGTTTGATGCGCCAATTTGTGTACAAGGCATTGTTAAGTCACTGTGCTCATAGCCTCAATCTTATGATGGAAGTTGAGTGTTTTATGAAACAATCGCAAGCCAAGTGTTTGAATAAATGTTTGCTCAATAAGAAAACTTTCAAACCATGGTCAAATTGATTACAAGGAAAACATAGTCACAATGAGTGAAATCTAGAGGTTTTATGGCAAATATAAAGCTCAAAATCAAGAACATGCAACATATCCATGTGGACCAACAATGAATTCTATTCATAGGGAAAAAAATCGACGATCAATATCTATTATCTTACTATAGCATATGTAAGGATTCAACTCTCTTTCTACTTTTATGCTTGAATGTAGAAGTAGTGAGAAAATGCATGCCTTCCTCCTCCAAGATTTTTTTTTTCAAGGATGCAGTAAAAAATGAACCACCCTCTCCAACTGCTTCAATCCCTTCCATACCTAGTGCATATAACATGGAGAAATCAAAAGAGGTGCCAATGTTGGAGGTCTTAAAGAAGGAGGTCACAAACCTCCACTAATTATATGAATAAACTGTAGTCATATGTAGAATTAATGGGTTATGACCTCCTACATTAGATTTGTACCAGTGGATCTAAATGACTTGGGCACAACACTATGAAGTATCTTTATGCTCTAAAGGATTTTTTTTGGTCCTATTTTCAAATATTCATGGTTATTAGAAACTGTTTGGGGAGGGTACCTAGTTTTTGGGAATACTAGGACCTTTTGTTACCCCACGGTTCCTAGGATTTGACCCTCATACTATGTTAGCCATTACAATGGAAATTTGGGTTCGCCTACCAAATATGTCATTACATTTTTGACATTTATAAGTCTTTGAGGATATCATGATTACTTTGCATGGCTACATACAAATAAATATTGAGAGGAATATGTTGGGTTTGTGCACATATATGAAAATATGCATTGAGATAGACATCGACAAATGTATACCAAACTAAATAATTCTCAAATGGGAAAATCTTAGATGAAATCAAATCTTGGATTATGAGAATACAACATTTCGATGTCAAATATACTAACAAATAGGACATATTTAGAATACATGTCCTCATGCACAAGCCCATTCGCCAAGGGAAAAAGGCTTTGAACCCCCCCCAAAATGGCAATCTTGTGAGAAACCTAGGTCAAATGATGAAGGTGATCAAAATGAAGAAAATCAACAATCAATAGTTTCAAAGAATGATATTCATTATATAGAGAATGGAATGAAGGTTGAAAAATAAATGGAAACACACAAAGATGTTTTAGAGAGTATATTAATAGAGTGAAACCCAAATTCTATTAATGAATGAAATAGAAAAATAATGTAACATGCAAAGCAATACATATGAGATAGAATGGTGGTAGCTTATCTATAAGGAGAGATGTGTTGGTTATGATAATTCACAAGTATATGTTACAAGACACCAAGACCCTTTTTAACATAAAGTATGAAGTTCTAAGAGGCCAAAACCCTAACCCTAGGAGATTATGTGGAAAAATGAATGTCGACCCGAAGGAAGCTAGTTTATACATTAACTTCCATGGGTGTAAATTTTGCATACAAACTCCATTTAGGGAATTTCATGGATTGTTACAAATATTAACACATGATCTATGTGGTTGTTAGGCTACACAATCAAATATTACTTGGCCTATGTCAAATGCAAAAAATTCAAGGGAAATACCTGAAAAATGAGTCTAAAGTTTAGGAGCTCGAAAAATGTAGTAGACTGACTAAGATGTGGAACTATTATGAGTCAGTGGAACAAGTGGGTGGCCACCAGTATCCACCTATATTAGTTACCCTCCCTTAGGAACAAATGGTATGCATTGCATCAAGTTCCTCGATTAGATGGGGAAACTTCTCCTAAATCTGACTCGTAGTGAGCTACTTGCCTTGGTGAAGGATTTACCTTACTTTGATGACCTAATAGAGTTGGATGTTCTATTGCTAGTGTTTCAGCCCTTTTGTCACTTGAATGAGAAAAATAGGGATGCTTACAAGCCCATTTGGGTTAGCTAGGCAAGACAACAATTAATGAAAGAATTAGAGACATCAAGCATAAGGAATAAACAAAGAACTAAGCTAAGAATAATAAAAGAAACTAAACTAGAGTGCATAAGAACATTAAAATCGAAAATAAACAACACTCATGCCACCAATGGATAGGATTGTATATGTGGGAAAAAACCAAAGAGAAAGGGAGACATATGGGTCCCCTCTTCCTCCAAGGGAGGGCTCTTGGACCCCCAAATATTGAGCTCTTCTTACAAGTAACAAACTAGAATGAAATGGTGAAGAGAATCCAAAGCACATTCACTCAAGAGGTGATATGAATGGATAAATGAAATGGTGCTTGTATACTCTTGATGAGAAAAGAGGATTCTCCAAGAGAATATAAGAAGCATAACAATACAAATGAATTCCTTGGAAATATAGTGCACCCATGGCCTCCTTTTATAGCAAAGATTTGAGGCATTATGCAACCAGTTCTTAGTGTGAACAAGGGGCCCTTTAGGGAACCCTTAGGTATTTGAACAACCCCCTAGTCGGATTCAGTCAAGATTTGGGTGTCAAATCAACTCAGAAGCTGAACCAGAAGTGGGTGGAAGGCCGACCAATATCATAAATGCGTTGTTCATAGGGGTGCGCGGATTTTTGTGTCCACAATCGCGCATCAGGCGCATGTGCGCTTTTCTTGCATTTTTGGATGGCACATGTGTGTGCACTCCCTGTGTAGTCTTAGCGCATGCTGCTTTTATAAATGGATGTATAGTTTTGGACCTTTTGGAAATGAATTTTTGGTCCATGAGTGAACTAATGGATGTTTTGAAGATGCTAGATTTCTGTAACCATTTGTGGACGAAATTCAGGTGATAATAGATGCCCCCTGATGTGTGAGGTTAGGAGCATATGTATAGCCGACATACATCAATGTTTCTTCTACTGAGAGTACCTTTGTAAGAAAGAGCATTGAGGGGAGTATCAAGAGCGACCCATTGGAGGGAGAGGGGAACCGGTAAGACTCAAACCTTTCGCAAGAGGTGAAAAAATAAAAATGTGTACAAACGAGGCAGGCATGCCCCATGCTCGTGTCATGTAATTCAAAAATGTGTAATACAGAAACTGAAGTTGTGTGTTGACATAGATCACTGCAACGCCCTCTCGGGCAGTTTGATAATGACATAGGACAATTCTGATGGTGAACAAACTCTGAAAAAGGTAAGGAGGCCTGTGAGAAGTGCCAATGATACGCAAACATTAATAGTCTATCAAATTTAAGAGGTCTTTGGCATATATAAAAACAACTGCAATAGTCACAAGGTAAGACCCACCGCCACATGATAAAGTGTTGAAGTCAAATGTCGTGGGGGTCAACGAAAACAAAGAGAAATGATGGTTCTCTCTGTGTCGTCCGAGGCTCCACATTATAGAGGTAATGAGAGCCAAGATACTGTCACCCTTTTGGGAATGGTGTTGATGTCAAGAGAAAGGGAAACGTGACTCCAAGAAGCAAAGGGATTCATGAAATCCACCAGGTAAAATCAGGAACTGAGGAGGAACATGGAAAGAGACGAGAGACGGGGAGACTCAAGACTGCCCTTGGTTGGGGGATTTGTGAAGGAGAAGTTGCAGCAACCGTGAAACTGAATCTAGTATTAGGGGGATGACTAGATTGGGGTTAAATTGTGTTAGAGGTGTGACAAAGTAGAAAAACTCAGAGATCAGGGGTACATGGACGATGTCAACAGGAGTAGAAGATAATGTATGCCCCAACCAAGGGTGACATGGGTTTCTTTTGCCGGGAAAAGGAATGTTGCCACAGGTGACGACAAAACACTACGTAATGGCTGAAATCAAAATCTTTGTACATTTACCAAAATAAATAAAGAATTGGTTGGGAGAAGTGTACAAATACAGAAATGGATGTCGCAGTGCAATGTGGATTGGCCTGTGAGGGCACAAGTTGCATGGAAAGTAGGTGGAGGGTGGGGGCCCCATATGTGGGTTTCTGTATAAGGTAAAATGAATGGAGGACAATCTGTAGATGGGAAAACTGATGGTGGATGAGATGGAGGGCTAATGATACTGTGGAGGTGCAGTAAAAAAAAAGAACCATGAGGAAGTAACCTGGGAGTCCATTGGGTAGGCTAGAAAAATGAGGAGAATGAGTATGTGGCTGGTTCTCGATGATGTGTAAGACTATTAGGACTCCCATCCCTAAAGGGTGAAAACAACATGATTTTCAAAGTGCCAAGGGGGACTATGAATGGGACAACTCATGTGGGGGAGGGTGATATTGGGTGACAGTACCAAAATGCAGTGGAGGTGACAGTACTGCAGAGCCGTATATAGGGATCCTAAAGGCAAATATCAGAGGGTGTGACTGGGAGATGCAATTTGATATTCAAAGAGAATGACTACATGCCAGTGTCGATGATATACCTGAAGGGGTAATTCTAATGTATGATGATCAAGTACCTGCACACATGAAAATTGAATACCCAACGTGAACAATATTTTAGCGACATTTCTTGTTAGAAATATCATCTAGTGCCATCGGTGAAAGCTCCACAGGAGGGCTTCATCGGGAATCGGGATATCGGAGATTCCGGGAGAGAGAGTTTTGTCCATCGAAGAATCGCGATACGCGATTTCCCGATCGGCGGGAACAACTGTCAATCATGGAGGACAAGTGGCAGGCTTTCGCGATAGGGAACAGACTGTTGACAGGTCAAAGGCCATGAGCCATCGGGTTTCGGGGAATCGCGAGTCCCGGGGACTTGTGTATCGAGACATCGAAAACGCCGAAACCCCGACAAAGGTTTGGCTCAGGTTATATAAGATGTGGTTGTATGGACCATAGTATAGCCAGGAGGGCTAACCCACACACGCGCTCATCGGAGAATTGGTGATCGAGATTTCAAAGGGTCAAGAACTCTTGACAACGGGGAACGGGAAACCCCGAAACCCGATACAGAGTCGGGAAAGGGTCACGGTGAAGTTCAGGAGATCGTGAGGAAAGAAGAAGAGACCTGTGGATTGGGTCGGGTTTTCATCAGGGATTCCACTCAAGGATCCAAGGAGCCACTTTGGCTCATCAGAAAAGGAAAAAGAGGGTGGGTGAAGCTTCGCGTCACCCATTTATTGCAGAGTATGGAGGTCCCGGCTGAAATTTACCCAGGAGGGTCCCTTATACCGGTTCTCTTCAAGAAAGCCACGCCGAGTCTCCAACTCACCAGAGGAACCTGCACACGCCAGCCCAATATTCAAAAGGATCAGCTACCCCCTGGCGCGAGCCATGCTGAATTAAAGAGGCGTATGACAGGGGAGCAGAGGACATATTTGATTGAGGCAGACTGACAGCCCATCCTGATAGAGAAGCTCCTCAATGTCAAGCATTGAATGCATGATATGATCGCGCCTTCAGCGCCTGAGTTAGTTCCAAGTATATGTAGGCATTTCTGCCATTTTTGTGGGTATCGATGGTTGAGCAGAGCTCCCGATTGTAAAACCTTAATGAAGCACTGTTTTCTGGTTATTTCTAGACTTCTGAGACTTCTTGCCTTATGAATGCCAGTTTCTTTACATCTTTGTTATACTGTGTTAGAGAAGCTCGGAATTGGAGGATCCAGTCGAGTTGTAGCTGTTATAGGATGATGTTGTAATGGATCACTGTAATAGTTACGGAGTCTCTAATCGGTTCCTGTGATTTCCTTAACGCTGAATGACTTGGAATTGGAGGATCCAGTCAAGTCTTCTATTCAGTTTCTTGAAGCCCTGAACCAGGAGGATCCCGCGTTCAGAGTTTTTTCCCTTACAAACCGCTGTAAGCCTGTTGCCCAGAGCTGTTTGTTCACCTTTCTTACTAAGTCTTCTACCTACTCATCTTTTAATCAACCCACTGGCTGAAGTTAGGATTCCAGACCTCCTTTGTTCTTTACGTACCAGATCCAGTCCCCGAGTTAGAGTGATATCTCCTCGAGTCTCTACCCATTTGATCGCCCATTTATCAAATCGTGACATTAAACTGATGGGCGTTAGGCTCTGCTCCTGTAAGCAATTCAGGAGTGACTTCCAACACTAACACAATATTTGAAGAGAAAATATCAGATAACAATTATTCAATAATGTGTGAATGTAAGCATGCGTACCTAAGCGTAATATGAGAAAAATGCCCCCCCGACGACTGATGATGGATAGTGGCTTGGGGAGTAGAATGGTGTAGGTGCCAGGATATTGATCCTATGGTTGAAGACGAATCGAAAAATGAATGCCCGGAGCTCCCGGAATTGAGTCTAGAAGTTTGGAAAAAGGGACTATATATAGCTGTAGGGCCCACAATGCCACCTCATTTGTACCTATTGTCTTATTGAGTGGAAAAGTGATTTTAGAGGAGATTGGTAGATTCTAGGAGATCAAGTTAGTCGATTCAGGATCAACGAGTTTTAGGTTAGTTGTTGTATCCTCCTGCATAGGAATTAGGGTTTCCTTTTGGGCAGGGCTATACAGATGGCCGTACAGGAGGATTGTGTGAGGTTGGGCTCCCCAGTGCACGGGCGATTGATGGATTCGCGCACATGAGTGTGTAGCTGTAACTTGGACAGTCACGCACAGGGGCGCCCAAGTGAGGAAAACATGCACGCATTGGGTGTGTGCCTATTCGAATCACAGCTGCGCATGCATGTGCAGCTGTGTTCCTGACAGTAGCGCATGTGTACGCAACTATGTAGTGAACAGATGTTCCATGAGGCACGTCTTTTTGTGTGGCAGGGGTGCATGTGTGTGCTCCTGTATCGCCGATAGTCACACATGTGTGCACAACTGTGGGATTAATAGGTGCGGATGTGGGGAAAGCAACCGCTCCATGGAGAAAAAGATGAAGGGTGTAAAAACTTATCTTTTGTGGAGATTTTGATGTTTTTATGGGTTATGAGGGCCGATCAAGTACTGTATATGTGGATACAGGTGACCATTTGGACGATGTCAATTCATGGGAGAGAGAGGGAATAGTCACGCCTGAGGGAGACAATGAGGGATGAGGAGTCGGCGATCCGGGACACTTTGGCAGCTTGTGGGTTGTTGAAGTTTTTTTAGTGTTCGCTAGTGCCGGCACAAGAATACTTATTTTAGTTCCTGATTTCGATGTGGAGTCCGGATCTGCATTGCTTCATGGTGCAGGGTGAGCAGTTGGACTTCACTGCAGTGGAGGATCTATATTTCCTAACTGGGCTCCCTTTTCGAGGAACCTCATTACCGACGGAGCCCGTGTTACCCGGGGATGGGTAGTTGGTTGTCTTAGCCCAGAGGTATTTTTTGGGGGAGAACCTTATGTCAGGCTCCATGGTGAGTATTGGGGCGATGGACTCCCTTGTGCATCATTGCGTGGAAATGATGATTGTGAGAGTCTATGGTTCTCTTGCGACTCAACGAATCAGTGGGGGTTAGCTGAGGATTATGTAGAGGGCATTGAGTGGTGAGCACTTTGCTTCGGGGTTGACGCTCCACGCCAAGATGGTAGGGAAACTTGACAGGTCTCAAGCTGCTGAGTCGGGTGAGTTTGCCTTTGGGTCTATCTTGGTGGCATGGTTTTTGGAGAGGGTGCTAATGTTGTGCCCTAGAGTGCTTTTGGACGCACCTGGTGTGCGAGAGCTACGATTGAGGCGGTGGGCTACGATCTTGGTTCATCACAGTGGTGGGGAGGGTGGCCACTATTTTACGATCGAGGCTACATAGGTGTGGCGTCAGATGCAACAGATTATCCTCCAATTTTTGTACAGTGGGGTGGATTTTCGGGAGGACCCAGATATGGTGCTACCCCCTAGAGAGGTGTTCGACTAGAGAGGTATGTGGATGTATTTGTTTTGATTGTTTGATATTTAGATAGTATAGCATATATTTTTATGTATGGATGGATGTTGATGCTATCGATTGTTTTTTGTGTGTGCAGATGTGGGGCCTCGTGGGCATGGGGTAGAGTTGATCAGGGTGCTGACTTGTTAGGGGTCGGTGAGACCTCCACAGGGAGAACTGAGGGCAGGGGAGAGACGATGATGGGATGATGCTGGGGAGAGGCCTATTGATGATGAGAGAGTGGCTAGGAGATGTCGTTATGATGACCTCGGTGCAGGGCTGTCGAGAGCTCCTCCAGCGGGGGCCGAGGGAGAGTTTGCGGATTTTTGTCGTCGATTAGAGGCGGTATTACAGGGAGTACCTGAGGGAATGTGGGTGTGCATATAGGACAAGGGGGTCCTAGAGCAGTGTATTGGTATTCCGGTGGTGTCACGGACCCTGATATGTAGATCAACCATAGTGGGGGCGGCGATGACTGAGTGGTTTCCCCCAGGGCCTGAGGGACCGATAGTTGGTGGGGTACCTCCTCCAGAGAGAGGACCAGGTGGTGGTGCTCTAGAGGCGTCATGAGGGCCTCTATATATGTATTTTTGTATTTATATAGGCCTGCGAGACCATTTTGTATATGGTGTGGGGACACTAGTTTTGTATCTATAGGGGTGAGGTGGTTCACTGACCTACAAATGTTTGTACTTGATGTACTATATTTTGTAAACATTGATGGCACATTTAACCGATATATATATATATATATATATATATATATATATATATATATATATATATATATATATATATATATGGATATAGATTTTTGGATCTATGTGATGTTCACATGCGTTGATGTTTTATATTACTTTTGATGATGTCTAATCTATATGCTATGACATAATTTTGATGAGTTATGTATGTGTAATGGTAACTTGATGGGATAAATGCTAATCTAACACTAGGTTAGCCATGTTATCTGCTATCTGATTATATTGGCGTGGAATATGTGTGAATGTGGTTGAATCAAAATGTCGAGATAAAAGTCTAACTTGTAGGTATTTGCGGAAAAGGTATGGATCACCTATGTGGTACACATTATTGAGATGGAGGACGACAAGTTGGGAATATAGTAAGGCACTAAGGTGATGAATATGGCGGCTATGGGCCTCGGTGAGGAGGCCTATGATGGCTATGTATTCTGCTTGGTTGTTGGTAGCTGAGCCCATGCATATGCCGCTAGAGTGGAGGAGTTCATGCGAGGGGGTACAGAGGGCCCAAGTGGTCGAAGCGAGATTATGTGTCTAATGGCTAGCTCCGTCGGTGTAACAGATGTGGAAGGTCGATGGAGGAGGCATATGTCAATAACATCAATGATGGATTAGACACATGATACTGAGAAAAAACAAGACTAAAAAACTCTACAAAAAGAAAAAGCCTAGTGTAGCATGGCTATGCTCAGGCATAAAGTTTCTTTAAGTACAACCCGTTGACAGGTTCCTTGAGGGGGTGGCCTTTGGGGGAGGCTAGGATGTATGCACCTTTAGTGAGGAAATGGTGGATGATGTATGGTCCATGACATAATGACTTGAACTTGCCATGGCCAAAGGTATCATGGGCGATATCGTAAGCAAGGATGAGGTCGCCTTTGTTGAATGATTGAAGGTTGACATGGTGATCAAAGGTGGCCTTCGATCATTTTTTGGCTGCCTTATTGTTCTGTAATGAAGACCGACGGTCTTCATCCAATGACTCTAAGTTTAGCAAACTCTGCTCCATCGGAGCAGTGTCAGGTAATATCTCAATAGAGGTGTGTAATCTGGGGATTTCACATTCGATGGGGAGAGTGGCCTCAACCCCATAGACTAGAAGAAATGGTGTGAAACCAGTGGCAGTTTTAACTGCCGTGCGATAAGCCCACAGTGCGGAAAAAAACATAAGGTGCCAATTGGTATTATGTTTGTTTACCGTGCGCTGCAAAATGGTCTTGAAGACCTTGTTGACCACCTCTACCTATTCATTGGACTGAGGGTAGTATGGGGAGGTGAACTCGTGGTAGAAGCCTAACTTGGAGGAGAGTTCGACGAAAATCTCTTTCTCGAAGTGTTTCCCATGGTCGGAGACTAACTGTAGAGGGACTCCAAAGTGGGAGATGACGTGGTTGAAGAAAAAATGCAATGTGGTGTTAGTGGTGTTGTGGAAGGTGGGCATGGATTCAACCCATTTGGTAAAGTAATCGATTGCGACGATGATGCATTTGTGTCCATTTCTAGATGGAGGGTTGCAAGTCATGAAGTCTATGCTCCATTTGCAAAAGGGGCCTGCAGTAATGACTGGGTGGAGAAGAGAAGGTGGTTCTCTTGCTTTGTTGGAATATAGTTGACATTTGTCACATCATTTCACGGTGTGGATGCAGTCGTGAAACAATGTGGGCCAAAAATAACCTGCTCGAATGATTTTCTAGGCAATAGACATTCCTGAGAGGTGGCCACCACATGCGCCACTGTGGAAGTCATTCAAGATTCTATCGGCTTCATCAATGGTCAAACATTGATGAAGTATGGTGTTGACCCCTCGCTGATATAAGATATCTCCGATAAGGAGGTATCGGGGGGCTTAGTGCCGAATACGTCGACGATCATCCCTGAAGAGGTGGTTTTCGAACTTCTGTGTTTGGAGTTATACGAGGAGATCTCCGTACCAAGGGTCATCCGAAGGGATGAGAAAGAGATGTTCATCGGGGAAGTCGGTATTGACGGGAGAGTTGGTAGTATCAGAAGGAAATGTCGTAATGAGTTTGGCAAGGACAAGGGATTTCTTTCTCTTGGGTGTGGAAAATTCGAGGTCGTACTCCTGAAGGATGATGATCCATCGGGAAAATTTTCCATTGATTTGTCAGTGACTGAGAAAGTAGTGAATTGGGTTGGAATCTACGACGACTTTGGTAGTTTGAAGCAGGATGTAATGGCACAATTTTTGGATTGTGAGGACAACTGCAAGGGCAAGTTTTTCTTCGTGATTGTATTTCAAGGGTGTCCCTGAAAGGTTTTTACTAACATAATAAATGACATGTTCCCGGTCATCCTCCCATAATTGGATGAGAACTCCTACTACGGAGACAATTGAGGCCGATAAGTAGAGGATATAGTCGTGGTTATAGTCGGGTGGACTAATAAATGGGGCATTAGAGAGGGCCGCTTTGAGATCATCAAAGGTGTTTTGGGAATGATCATCCCATTGGAATGGGATATCATGACGTAAAAGGCGAAGGAAACCATGTGCACGAGTGGCGTAATCAGTGACAAAGCGACGTAAAAAGTTAGCTTTGCCTTGTAGGCTCTGTAGTTGGCATAAATTCCATGGTGGGGGAATTTCTGTGATGGATTGGACCTTGAGGGGGTTGATGGTGATGCCGTGTTGGGAGACGATGAACCCAAGGAGGCTTCCAGTGGTGATGCAGAACACACACTAGAGGGGATTCAAATAGATATTGTACTGATGACACCTGTGAAATACAATGTGTAAGTCATCTAGGTGTTGAGTGTGTTTCTTGGATCGAGCAGTGAGATTGTCCAAGTAGGCAAGAATGATTTGAGCCATATCAAGAAAAATGTATGTCATGGCGCATTGGAAAGTGGCTCCAATGTTCTTGAGGCCGAAAGGCATGACACGATATGCAAAGGTACCCCAAGGGGTAGTGAATGCAGTTTTTTATTGATCGGATGGGTGGATCTGAATTTGGTTGTAGACAGGGAAGCTGTCCATGAAGGACAAGGCCTTGTGGCCAGCACAATCATCAATAATTTGGTCAATGAAGGGTGTTGGAAAATTTTCTTTGGGATAGGCGTGATTGAGATCTCGGAAATTCGTACAGACATGGATAGTTCCCTGTTTTTTGTTAATGGGGACGGGGTTGGAGACCCATGACGTATATGTGATGGGGTATATGAACCTTGTAGTGCGTAATTTATCAATTTCATCTTTGATGGCCTCTGCTTTGGATGGGTGTAATGGACATTGCTTTTGTCGTATAGGGGTAATATCGGGCCATGTGTCTATATGATGTTCGACAATAGAGGGATCAAGGCTGGGCATCTCTATTTATGACCAGGTAAACATGTCCCGGTATTCATGGAAGAGAGATTTGTAAGCAATGAGTTCTTCGGGAGAGCATGCGGCACCGATGGTGATTTCCTGTGTGATGCCATGTTTGATGGAAATATCAATTTTGACAGTGGGGGAAATGTTGGCCATATTACCTTCCTCAAAAGCGTTGGGGGCAGGGATAGGGTGATTGAACCAGTCTATATGCCCTGATGGAATAAAATCTTTGGAATCGATTGCGTACATGGATTTTTGGCTAAGAGGTGAAAAGGCGTCTTGTGAGTGAAAGAGTGCTTGGTGATGGAGCAGATCCCATGGGCAATCGGGGGTAGTTAATTCCTCAAGGATGTCTTTGTCACAGTGGAATTGTCAAGAATATAGTGGATGCAGGGGAACAACATTGGTGATTGTCACCACATGGTTGTCTTTGGGTGGTGAATAGGTAGGGAGGGTGACCTAAGGGGGTTGTGATGGTTTGCTCGACATGAACCAAATATCAATATATTGTGGGTTGAAAATGGTAGTCGGGCATAGAATTTCCATGGGGAAATGAACTGAAGAATTGGGGGGATTTGGGGGAAAATCCTCATATAAATAATTCAGGAACCATGGGGGAGTAGGGAGTGCCTCAGGTTCTGGTGAGAAGATATGAACCACATCAAGTTATGGGGTAGGGGTACTCATTGGTTCTGCTGGAGGGGGGGTGTAGGGTTTTGAATAAGGGCCATTTGATGATGCCTATATTCAATGATCATATGACATTGATATGTGAAATGATCAAGTGATTCACATAGAGAGAAAGGACATCTCATACGTTCATTGACCAAGGGCATGAGATAGTGTATGTCAGTGACATGTGTGTGAGATGATGCGGGTGGAGGAGGTTCTTTCTGGAAGCTCTGGCGGATGGTTGTTAGAGTCTGTCAAAATCGAGGTAACACCGGGCAATGGTGGGTGTAATGGTTATACTCAGAATATATGGCACATGCAAATTTGGTTCGCAACCCTTTGCTACCTGTGTTAGTGGGCGTAGTGGTAGCATTGGAGGAGGTGGCGAGTGGCGTCGGTGCTCACGGGAGTTGAAGTAAATTGCGTAGCTCAGGGAGAGATGGGCACTTATTAGTGGGGTGTCCATATTTTTCTCATAGTGCACAAGGAGGTTGAACGCGTGGTGGGGGTGAAGTGGCGGGCACTTTCTTCGTCCGTCTGCCCCCAGCTGTAGCAGGGATGCTTGTGAGTGGGGGTGTGGGTGGGATGGTGGGGGTAAGTATTGGAATCTACATCGGGATTCCTTCAGTTTGGGGAGGGAGGGATGGTTGAGGGACCATCTTTGAGAGATGTAGATACCATACTGGGATTTCTAGCACCATATTGGGAAGGGTAAGCATTGCGACTACCTAGAAATCTTGTATGCCCGGTGGGGGGTAAAAGAAGGGGATTTGGGTGATGGCTTGGGGAACTGTCTCCCACACCGGAATGTGGCCCTGGGGGAGGGTATAATTAGGAACAGGGGTAACTAGGGTGTTCTCAAGGGATTCCTGAGGAAGGAGCTCTGCGACTAGTAGGACGTTAGATAGTAATGAACCCTCTGTGGTAGGAAGGATATCTCCAGTTTCTGTTCCATTGGATGAGATGACACATACTTGTGCTGAGGGATGTATGAGTGGAGGTGCTCCATGGTATGTCCCTAGCAAGGATGGGTCTTTGAAAATTCCAGGACCCATATCAATGCGTGGGTAGGTCTCAGGATTAGTGTGAATGAGAGGTAAGATGTTATTGATGTTGGAGGAAGGGTTGGGATCATAATGTGATACTTGGTCAATAGTGACGATATTTCCGTTCTGAGGGAACATCATTGTGCAAAACACAGAAGAGGCCACAACCTTCATCGCATACATGTAGCTATATCCAAACAGGTTGTTGTATTCGAGTGGAGCGTCGATAACTTCAATGTCAATGAGGATAGTTTTTCCCCTGAGTTCAACGGGGCCATTTTGGAAGAGTCCCTCGGGAGAGGAGGGTCGCCCGTCGTAATCCCTTAGAGTAATGGTAGATGGTATGAGCTTAGGAGAGCCAAGTTTCTACCATATGGTTTTGAACATGATGCATGTGGATGCACCTTAATCAATAATACAACGGTGAACTATGATTTTATAGATTTTAACCTATATTTGGAAAGCGACCAAAGTGGGGAGACGAGTTTCCCCACTATCGAGATCAAAGGTGATGAGTTGAGTATTAGCAGGGTCGACTTCCCCCAGAGCAGAAAGTAATGAATTTCGTTGAGTAGGACAGGTTTGAAGAACTTCTAAGACTGACATGGCAGCGAGGGATTGTGCCAAGTCATCGACCAGACTATAATTGTGGGCTACCCTAGCCTGAGGGTTGGTGACATTCCGTCGTAATGGGATGCAATGAATATGGAGGGGTGTGTCGGTATTAGGTAAAGGGATCATCAAAGGTGGGCCAATTGCGACTGGGGTGGCTTCCGAGGTAGTGGGAGTAGGGTCAGAGGGTGGGCTATATTGATGACTGCGTGTTTGTAGAAGGACTTCCTCCTCACTAGTGAGGAGGATAGTGTGATCGGTAGGAGTACCCTGGTTTGGATACTGACCCATGTGTGATGGGGTTGGATGTATCTCCTGTTGGGTGTTCATCACCCCTTGGTGTGGAATAGGGTTTTGTAGTACGACAGGGGGTGGTTGTTGTATATATTGTTGTGGGGCCTGCTGGGGGGAAGGTGGTGATGGGGGATGTGGTCCACTTCCAGACTCTTTCATCCATTTGAAGTCAAATATTTGAGGGCAATGGTGAGTATAATGGCCATACTCGCCACAAAGGGCACAAGGGAATTTTGTCCAAAGATTGTTGGTGTTCTTCCCTTGGTGTTTGTTGTTATTTCCCCCTTGGGGGTTCTGGTTCCCCTGATTCTGGTTTCCCCTAGCATGTTGGTTCTGCTGGGGGTGTTTATGGTTTCCTCCTAGTCCGGTATTATTATTGTTTCAATTTTTTCCTTTTTTTTGGCATTGTTTGAATGATGGGTCGAATTAGCTGTATTCAACTGTTCAAAATTTTGATATTTCTAAATGGGAGAGGGTTGAACAAAGTTAACCCCAACGTGTGGTTGTCCTTGTGGAGAAACAATGGGTTGGGAAGGACCAGGAAATGGGAAGTACATATTATGTTGTGGTAATGATATATAGGGTACATAGGAAGGGGTGGCGCTTTCACTAGTGCTTAGGGCATAAGAAGAGGTAGAGGCATTTCCAAAATTAGATTGAACAGTTGGGTGCATCATGGGGGCTGACGGGGGTCCGCCTATGGGTGGAGGGGGCGAACCGGATATGGTTGTTGATAAGGGGGAGGAGTATAATAAGAGGGTCCTCCATATATTGGCGGATATTGAGGTGTTCCATACATAGGTGGTTGTTGGAGGTGTGGATTGTGGTGGTACCAATCAATTCATTCACGGAGCGAGACATCCCAGGTTTGTCCTGGCCGAATGGCACGGGTCTTGGGGCATCAGGTAGTATCGTATATAAATACCCTAACTGGGAATAAATGAGATCGAACTGTTGAGACTTGTTGATGGCTTCTTCTTCAGACTGAGGGAAGGTGGTGGCCACATCTTTGGCAAGGAGGGAAACGAGGGATTTGAGAAACCAATTAAGGCATTGTTGTTTAGTGTCTTCTTCTTTGCATAGACTACGTCGCTGACACCATTCGTGGTCAGCGATGTTTGTAGCGAAGGTTTGTTTAAACTCCGAGAGTAGTTCAAGACCATTGTCATGACGGATTGGGAGTTGAAAGAAGGTAAAAAATGCTTTGGCCAATGATTCAAAGGTCGTATGGGACCTCGATTTTTATTCTACATACCACTTGGTTGATGGGCCAGTGAGTGTGCATTGAAATAACCTCAATTAGAAAGAGTCATTCATGATGTTGTTTGAAGAGAACCATAAGTGGAAGGTCATGATATGGTTGGCCGAGTCGTCTCCCTCTTTTCCTTCAAATTTGGGAATGTCTAAAGGGAGTTTGGTAGGCATGGCGGGCCATGTGGGGCCATGTAATATAGGATCGTTGGTGAGCTTAGTTAGATCCAGTATGTTGAGGGAAGCCAAGTATGGCATCTGGGGTTGTGGTGGAAGAGTAGTTCCAACCATGGTGGGAATTTTTTGTGTGCCTGACCCCGAAAGAGGGCTTGTTCCAACCATAGTGTGAGTAATGTGTGTCTCTGGCCCGTGAGGAGAGATAGGTGGGGTTGTGCTTCCTCTTGGGGAAGAAGTGTGCCCCCTGCTTCCTTGTACAGGAAAGTGGGTGGATGGTTGATCTTGGGAAGTGGACCTAAGTAAAGTGGAACTGAGCAAAGCAGATCCTAAGACAGTATAACTCATAGGAGTGTGAGAAGGTGGAACTGATGAGTTGGTAAGACAAGGAAATCCCCCTAGAATGGGAGGGAGATTTATCAAGCATTTGGAATGAAGGGGATTCTATGGGTCCCCTATGATGTCCAAGTAGCAAAGTGGATGTGTGTGAATGGTGACGAGAGAAAATAAATGAACAAGAGCCTTTATATTTTTTGGACCTTCACAATATAATTCACAATTGCATGTAACAACAAGAGCATCATACATAAATCAATTGATAAATAAGAATACATGTGGGTAGGTGTTTTTTTTTCGCGTGGGAGAACAAAGAAAACAAATGCTCGTTTCCTAAAAGACGTAACGTCCTTCCTCTCAAATAGCACTGGACCTTCCAATAGGTGGAGTCTGAAGCCACCATAAGAGGAACTAGTGAAGGCTGAAGTAATCAGTTATAATGAGGGGTAGAGGGTGCATATCCCGAAAGAGCTGGCGATATTTCCCAATAGCCACACAAAATTCGATCAAGGTGCAATTGCAACCCACAATTTTCACCTGGGTAGATGTCCTAAAATTTGGTCACTAGGTACCTCGGTCAAAGTGCAACATTTAGATTTTTGGCCTAAGAAATGGGTCATGGGATGGATCCCATCCAAGAGGTGGGTGCCTCAAGTGGGGATGCACAGAAAAACCATACCTCGACCTTCAACCCTTCACGGGTATCTCCCTGCCTTATGGTGTTAAGAACACTTGACTTGGAGGATTTTAAAGTTCCCTATTTGACAACTTCTACTGTTTGAAGATGTGATAACCAGATAATGGGGAGTTATTTGGATGCCTATCCTTGAGATCCTAACTAGACTAAAAATATTCTTTTGGCACCTCTTGTGGAGGAAACTTAGTGAGTTTTTAGAAAAAATTTAGATGTGGTTGTTTGAGAGATTGGGGGTGTGAGCCAATCTTGTTGAATTTAAGTGGGAGTGGATAGTTCCATCAAGAAAAGGGTGAGGTGTTTCAGAATCCCTTTGGAGGAAACTTAATTAAACCTCCAAGTTTCAAGATGAAAACTATGTGAGTGAGTAGTGACTTTGTGTTTGAACAAGTGAAAGTGTGCCAATTTGTTTTAATAAATTAGGGGTCACCTTACTGCATGTGGACTTCATGTGGTCCTTACAAGTCTTGATTACCTAATTAACTAAATGCCATTGGTACAACCTTACAGAATTTTTAAATTCCCTAGAGAACTAGCATGTGGACATATGGGTCCTTACTAATCCTTAAAATCCCTAGTGTGATTTAATCTAAGAAAGCTTCAACAACTATCCTAGATTGTGGACATGTGGGCATGTATGGGCCCGTTACAAAACCTTTAAACTTCCCTAGTGATTTACTCTAAAAAAGTAAATTTCAACACTATCCTATCTTTGTAGCATGTGGGCATGTATGAGCCCATTACAATCTTAAGATGTGTTTGAAAAATAAACTAAGAGGAGTCCCGAGGGGGATGTTGTCCTCTCCTAAAGATTTTTTCTTTTAAGGGGGATGAAATTTTCCCTCAATCACTTTTTTGATTCTCAAGGTCACTCTATGGCGCGAGAGAAGACCATACTAAATGATTGAGATCTAATTTTTGGTCCCAATGTAAGCTTTATATGTGGTTTAGAATGATTCCAACTTAACTTTAATCAAAGCAAGCCATCCATGTGGAAAAATGAAAACAAAAAGAGGAAAAATAATGATTTTAACCCCTTAAGTGCCTATGCTTTGACTATCCCTTCATGTGGAGAGGGAATCTAAGTGTGGTGCATTTTACAATTTTCATAGAATCAAGCTTAAGAAGGCTATGGGCCTTCAAAAAAATCACAAAAACCCTTACAATGTGTGAATTTCTGAGCAGATGTGTGGGTCACGGAGTAGACGGAGGTGCATGTGGCACCAATGTGCAACTAAAAAATGACCCTTTGGCGCAGGTGCGCAGAATGTGCTGAGAAAAAAAGTGGGTTGAGCGCATGTGCGCTGAAGACGTGCCTGTGGGTCAAAAAACCTGCACTCTTCTGTTGCACGACCGTGAATAAAATTTTGGATGAAATTCTCTTAGCTCAACTTTGAATTTGGATTTTTGTAGGCAGTGATGGGCCGGTTATGGTTCCTGCAAGTTAAATAAACTAAAAGACTAGCTAAAATAACCCAAATGGGGGAGGAAATTGATACCTTTCCCCAGTGGAGTCACCAATCTGTTGCACCCCTTTTGTCACCTGAATGAGAAAAATAGGGATGCTTACAAGCCCAGTTGGGTTAGCTAGGCAAGACAACAGTTAATGAAAGAATCAAAGACATCAAGCATAAGGAATAAACAAAGAATTAAGATAAGAATAATAAAATAAACTAAACTAGAGTTCATAAGAACATTAAAATCGAAAATAAACAACACTCATGCCACCAATGGATAGGATTGTATTAGTGGGAAAACACCAAAAATAAAGGGAGACATATGGGTCCCCTCTTCCTCCAAGGGAGGGATCTTGGATCCCCAAATATTGATCTCTTCTTACAAATAACAAACTAGAATGAAATGGTGAAGAGAATCCAAAGCACATTCACTCAAGGGGTGACATGAATGGCTAAATGAAATGGTGCTTGTATACTCTTGATGAGAAAAGAGGATTCTCTAAGAGAATATAAGCAACATAACAATACAAATGAATTCCTTGGAAATATAGTGCACCCATGGCCTCCTTTTATAGCATAGCTTTGAGGCATTATGCAACCAGTTCTTAGTGTGAACAACGGGCCCTTTAGGGTACCCTTAGATCTTTGACCAGCCCCCCAGTTAGATTCAGCTAAGATTTGGGTGTCCAATCGACTTGGAAGCTAAACCAGAAGTAGGTGGAAGGCCGACCAATATCATAAATGCGCCATTCTGAGGGGTGTGCATTTTTTTGCATCCACAATCGCGCATCGGGTGCATGTGTGCTTTTCTTGTGTTTTTGGATGGCACATGTGCGCACGCTCCCTATGTAGTCTTAGAACATGATGATTTTATAACTGGTTGTATAGTTTTGGACCTTTTGGAAATGCATTTTTGGTCCATGAGTGAACTAATGGGTGTTTTGAAGATGCTGGATTCCTATAACCATTTGCGGATGAAATTCCAGTGATAACAACTAGGTTCCCTTTGTCTTGTTGTCCATGATTTTTCTGATTGTATCCTACTTAATGTAGTAAGTATTGATTTATGTAGGAGCCAAGTGCTCAGCCACCTCCAAGGTGTCCAAGAGAGGCACAAAATATGGTTAAAGCATCTCCATATTAGATACTTAATACAAAAACATTATCACCCTTATGTTTGGTGATGATGTAAGGCCCATATAAAAGTGGGAATGGTTTTTGATGGGTTCCTATGAGAGGCTCTTTCTGCAAATGCAACTATACCTTATCTACTACTTGAAATTTGTGTGGAACCTAATGTTAATCATGACACTATTTGTGATTCGCATTGGATTTATAGAAAATATCATGAACTTGTTGTTGGATGTGTTGGATCCATCCACTACTACTTTTGGGTGTGAAATTTGAGATTGATAGCAAAAATCAACCATGACATTGGAAATTTTTAAAAATGATTGAAAATTACTCTATTTTTTCTCTTTTTGTCCTTGTCAATTTTCCTAATTTTGATGATAGACAAATAACATAGTAATTCGTATGTATTATCATTGGAATTGTGATTATGAGGTTAGACCAAATAATTATGATTCACACCCGCTTTGATACTGTTGGGTTACGAAAAAGGTATAAATATCTTCCTTTTTCCCACAGTTCATGATATGATTTTGATTGATTCTTTAGATAGTTAGGGATAGATAGGAAATAATATGATTAATATGTCTCTTAGGGTTGTTATTAAGTTTTATTAAATAGATTCTAAATTACGATTGGAATGGTTTGATTTTGTTATAGAATTGGATAAATAATTGTCAAAGATAACCAAAGAGATTTTGGCTATGCACAAGCTATTGAAGGTTGAAGACTTTTTAGGTGCAAAGCAGTTTGAAGATAATGCATTTTCTATATTGTAATTTTATAATAGTAAATAAATCCTAAGGATCTTTTGATCCTCAGGTGTTATCCATAATTTTGGTCGTCATGATGATGTGATGATGTTGGTGAACTCAGGCTCTTCATTAGAACTCTTTCCTGAGAAAAGTTACCTTTGTCTCTTTCCAGAAATCAGACTTTTAAAGGAGGTTCGTAGGCAGACAATACATTTGCCTGCGAGAATGTATGATTCTTGCAGGTTTCATTAAGACAGAGTGCGAGGGGTTCGCACTATACCTAACTGCTAGGGTGCGAACATTTTCTAAAGAAAGGAAAAAGATAGATTCTCGAACCTTCTAGAAGGGAATCTTCTAGAAGGATGAGATGGCATTCGAATGGTTATCTAAGTACTGGCTTTCCTGATATCTTGGGATCATTCCTATCCTAGTAACTAATCCATTCTCTCTTATAGAGGATTCCCTTCTAGAAGGTTCGAGAATCTATCTTTTTCCTTTCTTTAGAAAATGTTCGCACCCTAGCAGTTAGGTACAGTGCGAACCCCTCGTACTCTGTCTTAATGCAACCCGTGAGAATCATACATTCTCGCAGGCAAATGTATTGTCTGCCTGCGAACCTCCTTTAAAAGTGTGATTTCTGGAAAGAGACAAAGGTAACTTTTCTCAGGAAAGAGTTCTAATGAAGAGCCTGAGTTCACCAACATCATCACATCATCATGACGACCAAAATTATGGATAACATCAGGATAGCTTGATTTACCCAAACTATTGTAATATATAAGAGGGTAATAGATCTAGAAAAAAGGAAGAAAAAAAACTCATTCAAGTAATTAGATTTAGAATTGTTCTGCACAAACAGTTTTTGTAAATGTTTTACCAGCCATGGAATCAATGAAAGTTTTGGGTGTTTTTATCATTTCCATGCTCTGAGTTTCTCGTAGCAGTACTTATGAAGACCAAGGGCCCAGTCTGAAGGAGTTACTGTCTCATTCTGTAATTGTATCAGTTCGAAGTTTGATTTCCATTTTATGATTCAGATCTCTTTTACAATAGCCAAGGATAAATGCACAAGTGTGTTAATGATTTTATGATTGGTTGCGTATAGAAGACAGACATTTCGATTAGTTATTAATGATTGTTGTTATGATTTCCATTTCTGAAGTTATTGCTTGACAGTTCCTCACATTTTCATCTGCACTGTTCCTTTTCCTTAGATTTACGATTGTTGTTCCTTTCAGTTAAAGTTACAATAGTTGTTCCTTTTGATTAAAGTTACAATAGTTGTTCCTTTCGGTAAAAGTTACATTAGTTGTCCCTTCCGATTAGATTATAATTGTTGTTTCTTTCCGCAAATAGAGTAATTTGTCATTTCCTTTCCATTAATCAGAATTCATAATTGATAGTTAATTTTGCAAGTCCTTAGTTAGATTCAATTATTGCTTTCTAGTTAAGTGAATTCGATAGATTAATTAGTTCCTTTCCATTTCCCAGCATCTTAGTAATCAGATTTCAATTCCATTTAGTTCTTAGAATCTTTGGTGAACGTTTGAGGAACTTGATTGTTGATGAACTCAGATTTGGTTTAGCTACACGATTTTAGGCTACTTGCATAGACTTTGCTGATATTCTTGAGATAAAAGATGAATCTCCGTGTTGATAAATTAATGTTAAACTAAGGTTGTTTTTAGGACATCTTTAGACACCAACATTTTGGCACCGTTTCCGGGGAGAATGTCAAAGGTAACATAGGTTGTGTCTCTGGAGGACCAAGTATTGAAGACGGAAGGTAAGAACCTATGCAAGTAATAAGTAAAATGCTTATGCCAACGCTTACCTCTAGTTGACACTTAAGAGGCTTCGTAGGTGCTTTCTTTTGTTGAAATTTCTTTTTGTTGTTGTGTGAAGTGTGTATGACTAGAAAAAAGGATCTTGAAAAACCAGAACCCCCACCAAAAATTACCAAAACCCAGGGTTCGGTGATCCCTAGAAGAAGCACTTTCATAGACGAAATCATAAAAAAGGGTGAATCTCAAGCTTCGGTTGGACCTAGGAAAGGACCCACTCGAATCCCTCATGCAGTAGTTTCACCAACTATGGCCCACGCTAAGATTCATAGCAAATTTGAAGGGACCAAGCAGAGTTTTCAGAATACAGATCTCCCACCACTCAACCCCTTAGAAGAGGGAAGCTCTAATAATCTGGAGGAAGGAATAGGAGAAACTAGCGGGGTTGCCAAGGCATACCCACCACCACCACCACCACCTGATCCTGAATCTCCTACGAAAGAAGAAGGCATATAAAAAATCCCAGATAAAGGGAGTGCAGTCAAATTCCTTGGAAGACCAAATAATCAACAATTTCAAATAGAATACCCGGATCAAGAACCTCCTGAAATTTTTTGGCACATTTTCGAGCAAATGGCACAAGCAAATCAACAACAACCCCAGACCTCCACACTGGAGTATCCAATAGTTGATCCAATTGCCAATACCCCCATGAAAGCAATCCCCTTACAAAACTTGCCAACCTTCCATGGACTGATTTCAGAAGACCCGGATGCATTCCTATTTGAATTTGATGTCTTATGTAGAGGGTATGACTACACCTTTGAACCTCAAAAATTAAAACTATTCCCCTCTACCTTGAAGGGAGAAGCCCTATGATGGTTCATGGGATTGGGGGGTGGAACCATCAATTCATGGGACCAAATGAAACAAACCTTCTTGTTAAAATAGATTATTGCAGAACCAGAGACTTAAAAGATGAAATCTTTCAAATGACTGCGAAAGAAAATGAATCATTAGAAGAATATGTCGAAAGATTTTAGTATAATTTGCAAATATCACCCTATGGTACATTACCAGGTGAAATACTCAAAGCAACTCTGATCAAAGGAATGAGAGATGAATGGGTAGAAACATTGAATTTAATGGGGAAATGTGACATTTATCAGGAAACTTATGAAGATATTGTTCTATTGTGTATCAGGTGCTCACGAGGAAGTACACGGACCAGGTCAAGAATGAAGACATCCCTCACAAGAAATAACAATATCTCCAGCGGGGTGTTACGCGAGCTGAAGTCGGTAATCTCCTAGAAAACTTTAAAACGAATATTTTGAGCACTCTAACTACACAATTGGATGTATTGTAGGCCAAACAAAAAAAGGTAGAGGCAGAGCAGACCTTGGCTATATTTTTCCACAGGTGCAGAAAGAAACATGGTCTAAGGGAATGCCCCTTGGATATAGTTCGGGTTTGCGCTATTTGCGCTAAGGATCATGACACAGAGGAATGCCCATCATTCCCTGGATTGAAAGTTGTATTCAAAGAAGAAGAAGAGGAAACAAAACCATTATATCTGATGGCTCAGCACCGCCAGTGGCAGTCTCGGCCTCAAAATACATTTAAGGACCCTTCCTCTTTCTTTCTTGGACAATACAATCAACAGTAGAATCATAGACAGTATAATCAATAGCAGAATTTTGGCAGCACATGGCAGGGTCAACCATTTACTAATCCGAACTGACAGCCCCAGCAGTACCCACCTGCAATTTCTACTTGGCCAAACCAGTCTGCCACAAACCCCAACTGGAAAAATAAACCAACTACAAGTTCCAATTGGCCAAATTCACAATACACCACCTCATCCTGGAAAAATTCGAATAATACCTACCCTCCACAATGGCCTAACTCGACTGCCCAAAACCCAAATTGGAACCAGAATTGGCAGCACCCCATGGGGATGAGTAGCCAACCTATGGGGATGACCTCTCAAACCCAACCTCCATTACAAAATCCACTCTCATTGGCCCAATCACAATTGCGCCCTCAATTACCTGCCCAACCCCACCCGAATCCCAATAACAGACCAGCTCAGTTCATCCAGATTATGGAAAGTGGAGAAGGGGAAATCAATTTAGTAGGATGTAATGAACTTCGGTTAAGATCGTGGTGCATCATCTCTCCCGAACAAAATGACGTTCCCCAAGAACAGGGGAATGAAAAACAACCAACAGTAACACCCTCAACTATGGAAATAACAAAAGAAATCAGGCAAGGGAGGAACATAGTCGAATCACAAGACTCTGATAAGGATGAAATTCCCTCCCCTCCGTTCCCCGAAAGACTGATGATAGAGAAACCCACCGTATATCCTGACTTCGACATTGTAGGGGAACTTAGGAATTTATACATCAAAATTCCACTCCTACAAGCCCTGCAAGACATACTGATCTACGCAAAGACAATCAAGGAGCTATGTGGGAGGAAGCCCGTTATAAAAATAAAAAATTCATCATCAACAGTTCATGTAGTGGGAGCTTTATCTGATCTAATTTTGGGTAGAGAAACACTAGTTAAATATGCAGATCCGGGGAACCCCATAGTAACAGTGCAGATTCAGGGTTGTTCCTTTCCAAATACCCTAGTTGATTTGGGGATGACCATCAATATTCTAACTATGGAAACCTACAATGACCTGGGTCTTCACTCTTTCGACCCAACCCCAATTATGTTGCAATTGGCCGATCGATCAGTGGTCAAACCACTCGACACACTATATGGCATAGCCATTTCAGTTGATTCTTGGGAATATCCCACAGATTTTCTCATCATCAACCCAAAAAGTGGACTTGAAGGGCATCCATTGATATTGGGTAGATCATGTCTCGCGATAGCTGATGCATACATAGGCTTTCGATCAGGTACAATGACAATTGCTAGAGGAGAGGTTACAAGGAATCTCATCTTATATCCTCCAGCCAAACCTAGTCCAACGATTGTACACCCGCAATTGCCACCACCACGATATCCTGAGAAGGATCTGCGTGCCCCAATAACGATGGAAGAATCCCTCAGGCACAAGAATCATCTAGAGGATGATGCAATCAGTGGGTTTATTAACAACCCAAATTTTCTAAGTAACCCAACATGCCAGATGCTCCAAGCGGTTCTAGACTGTGAAGCACAGGGAGACCTACTGGAAGATTTAATGGAACAAAAAATTTTGACTACCGTTGTTCACAACAACAAATCTATTGAGATCGCACCAGAGAAGTCTCTTAACATTAATTCCAACCTAGAAGAGCAACAAAAACAAAAGATAATCCAAACTCTCTCTAAATACCAACAAGATTTTTCCTGGGAGTACTCTGATATGAAAGGTATTGATCCACAACTCTGCACACACCACATTTATATTGAGAAAGATGTCCGACCTGTCCGACAACCGAAAAGAAGACTGAACCCCCACCTCAGATATATTGTTAAAGAAGAGCTACAAAAGCTATTGGACCCATATTTTATATACACTATCTCAGATAGCCGATGGGTTTCCGCATTAGTCATCGTTCCAAAGAAAAATAGGAAGTGGTGAATCTACGTTGATTACAGGGAACTAAACAAAGCTACTTAAAAAGATCATTTTCCATTACCTTTCATTGACCAGGTCCTGGATACCTTGGTAGGGAAGAAATTCTTCTCTTTCCTAGACGGTTTCAACGGCTACAATCAGATTCAGATTACCCCAGAAAATCAGGATAAAACGACATTCACATGTCCCTGGGGTACCTTTGCCTACAAAGTATTGCCCTTCAGACTTTGTAATGCTCCAACTACATTCCAAAGGGCCATTTTGAGCATATTCAGTGATATGATTAGCGAAGGGCTTGAAGTCTACATGGATGATTTCACCCTGTACGGTGACGACTTCGATCAAGCCTTGAATAATCTGGAGAAGGTATTGGAATGGTGCATCGCTACCAGGTTATGTTTAAGCCACAAAAAATGTCACATGATGATGATAGAAGGTGTGGTATTAGGGAATTACATTTCTGCAGATGGAATTAGAGTAGACCCAACAAAAAATGAGGTAATTCGTAATCTACCTACTCCACACACACAAACTGAGGTACGTAGTTTCCTTGGTGCTTCAGGATACTATTGCAAATTTATGCCAAATTTTTCAAAAACTGTTGCGCCTTTACATGCTTTGACAGGTAATGTAGAATTTCAATGGTCTGACAAATGCGATGTGGCTTTTGCAGGACTAAAGAAACTAATCTCAACAACGCCAGTGTTGAGGGGACCAAATTGGAAAATACCATTTCAAATTTCCACCGACGCCTCAGACATTGCCATAGGCGTTGTTCTGGGACAGGAAGTAGAAAAGAAAACCTACGCCATTTATTTCATTAGCAAGAATATAACTCCATCCGAACTTAATTATACAGTAACAGAGAAAGAGTTCTTAGCTGTTATACATGCCATCAATAAATTTCGTCATTATATAACAGGCTATCCAGTTATCCTGTATACTGATCATTCTGCCATTAGATATCTAGCTAATAAACCAATTACTAATGGACAGGTCACTCAATGGTTGTTATTATTGCAGGAATTTGATATCACCATAAAATATTGACCTGGGAGAGAAAATCTTTTCACAGACTTCCTGTCCCAATTCCCCAAAACAGACAACTCATTAACAACTGAGGATCAATTCCCGGATGAGCATCTGTTTGCTGTTGACACAAAACCACCTTGGTACGCTGATGTAGAAAACTATCTAGCAACGGGAATATTACCAACACATTTATCATCAAAGGAAAGATGACTGATCTTCCAGTGTAGCGCACGATTCACTTGGATTAGTGGATATATTTTCCACACAGGAGCTGATCTCCGGATCCGGCGATGTGTACGAGAGGACAAAATCTATGACATATTGAAAGTAGGACATGATGAGCCCTGTGGGGGGAATTTTGCAGACTATAGGACTGGACACAAAATCTTATAGATGGGTTATTATTGGCCCTCAATATTCAGAGATGCAAAAAAATATGTCCAGACATGCGACAGCTATCAGCGGATGGGGAAACTAGGTCAGGCCGATGAAATGCCCTTGAAAACACTAGAACCATTTGAAATATGGGCACTGGACTTCGTCAACCCCTTTAATCCAAAGTCAAATCAAAAGTCCTATATTCTCGTTGCAATGGACTACATGACCAAATGGGTAGAGGCGAAAGCTTTACCAAATGTAACAGGAGAAGTAGTCATCAAATTCCTTTTCAAATTGTTTGTACAATATGGACTACCTAGAGAAATAATTACTAATGGAGGGTCACAATTTATAGGCCATATAATTACAACCACCCTGGAAAGCTATCACATCAAGCATAAAGTTACTTCTCCATACCACCCACAAGCAAACGGGCAGGTAGAAAGCACCAATAAGGTCCTAGAGGCAATTCTGACGAAGACTGTCTCAACAAACCAATAGAATTGGGCTACCGAGCTCCCAAATGCCTTATGGGATTATCGTACAACCTATCATAACACCACTGTCTACTCTTCTTACCATCTAGTCTATGGTAAAGAACCCATCTTCCTAATAGAATTCGAGATCAAGACCCTAAGAATGGCCCAAGAAATTGGACTAAATCTTACAGAAGCACATAAAATATGCCTTCAACGACTCAACAAATTGGATGAAGCACGCTTGTCTACTGTGGAGCGCACAATTGTTATCCAATGACAAAGAGCAACCTGACACAACAAGAATATCAAGAAGAAATCATTCAAGAAAGGTGACTGGGCACTCCTCTATGATTCCAGATTTCAGGACTTTCCTGGGAAATTACAGACACGATGGCTAGGGTCGTATGAAATTAATGAAGTCCATGATAATGGCACGGTTACTTTGAGAACCATCGATGGGTCTAGATCACCCTTTCTAGTTAATGGACACCGATTGCGACTTTACCACCAGCCACCTTCAAAAGATTCTTTCTACCAAGAAGTAAGTAAAGACCCTACGGTGCAGATTTTGGCTGGCTGGGAAGGTAACCCAGCCACCCCAACTCCATAAATGATGTATTATGTTTATATTGTACATAATGTACATATTTTTCCAACTGAGTAGTTAGTTTTTCTTTGTTCTATAAAAAGTCATCTAGGAAACAAGAATCAGGATAGATAACTACAATTAGCATCTTCTTCTGTTCCATACTCCTGTTTTTTTTTATCATATAGACTCTATCTTTTACATGATCATGACGATGTTGTTCCCTTCTCGCGTGCCTGCTGTTCTTTTTTTTTGAATGGAACAACTATTGTTCCCTTTCTCACACACCTGATGTTCCTTTTTGAATGGAACAACTATTGTTCCCTTTTCGCACACCTGCTGTTCCTTTTCTGAACATAACAACTGCTGTCCCTTTTGGCGTGATTGTGGTTCCCTTCTTTACCATTCAAATGCTAGCCATTCCTTCGGAAGTGCGGTTTTCATCAATTAATTTTCACCAGCACTGTTTCTAATCATCATTATAACGATCTGTCATTATGTTGTGGATGGTCCCTCACACCTTAACAAATTTTTTTTTTCATGGAATAATCTCTCTGAAACATCTTAAACCTTGTTCATAATCAATCACCACCATAAGTTGTTTCTTTCCCTTATATATACAAAAATACCTGAATGATATTCTGCCTCTATATTATAAGGGGTCTTCAACACACTTTTACTTGGCATCTTTACACTTCCTTATACCATCCCTTACTCTTAAGGAGTAGATTATATATATATATATATATATATATATATACAATAAAATTTTCCCATAAAGAACGGGGGGTCTCATCACGATCCAACCTACCACGATCATAGGATGCTAACCTAAGTGACATTCCCACTATGGCTACCACACCAGGGCAATGGCCTTTGACATTTTCTTTTGACAAAGGACAAGAGGTCTCATCACGAGCTAGGTTTTTCACTTAAGTTATAATATAGTGAGTGGCATTATCATCATCTGACTACCAAACCAAGATAATGGTCTTCTTGGGAAAAAAAAATTCAAATATTAAGAAAAGATACAAATAAATAAAGATACAAAAAAAAAAAACATTTTTCATAAAGAACGGGGGGTCTCATCACGAGCCAACCTACCACGATCATAGGATACTAACGTAAGTGAAATTCACACTATGGCTACCACACTAGAGCAATGGCCTTTGACATTTTCTTTTGTCAAAGGATAAGAGGTCTCATCACTAGCTGGCTTGTTCACTTAAGTTACAATCTAGTGAGTGGCATTATCATCATCTGGCTACCAAACCAGGATAATGGTCTTTTTGGAAAAAGATGATTCACATGTGTATTAAGGATAAAGGCTCATCTAAGGGTTAAAAGGAAACCCTGTCGACAGCAGTGGCTCTACCTATGGTATGGAAGATTATCTCAAAATACCAAGTTTCTTTGTGTCTCTAGATCTCCTTTACTCAAAAAATGAGGCTATCATATTAGTTATACTCAATCACCGGGAAAAGTAACAATATTATGTTATGTGGATTATTAAAAAAAAATGAATAGATTTAACTTATTTTTGATTGATTTCTCCATAAATCATTTTTTGCACAAAGGTGTAATAACTTTACAAATTCCACACATCAAATGACTATCGTTTAAATGATTTTTGGTGGCATGTGTCTTTTTGAAAATTATATATGATTATCCTTATTGATGGCGTCAATGCAATCATTACCTCTCACTTGAAATAACCGCACCCATTGCTTCCGCCTACACTGACGGTCGAGGACGACCTCTACATTAATGAGCGGGATGCTCGACACACTTCCCGACTAGCTGTAATGATTGCAATAAATACAAATCCCACGTCTTTATACATTCACTATTACTGATATTTTCCATTTCTGGCATTTGCTTCTCCAAATCTAGTCTAACCGAATTTGTAAAACAAGAACAATAGTCGTTCTTTCTTTCTCACAGAAATATGGGTGGCAGAAGTGTGCGTAGAGAGCCGACATTACTCCAGATTATAGAACAGGCAAGAGAAATCCTACATCGCATAGGGTGGACCGAGTACTTCAACCGCTTGCAAGGTTATGACACAAACATCATGCTCAAATTCTTTCAAAACCTGCAAGGAGAAATTTCTACGGTGCAAGGCATACAAATTTTTGTTACTCCATAAATCGTAGCAGAAGTCACAGGCCTCCCTAACACATGCATTCAATGGATAGGGAAATACATGAAGCTGAGGGAAGCCGTGGAATCCTTCACGGAGCTGGGGGAATAATTGGACAAAAAAGAAAAGGGACTTAATCCCAGTACCCTCAGTGAACCATGGAAGGAATTGGTGGGGACAGTTAAGCTCTACATCACTTGCGATGGACGATACAATGTAATTTGACCACACCATCTCAAATTGATGGAAGCCTTGAAGCAACGGTTAGTACATTATCTACCTTTTTTCCTGCATACCATACTACATGAAGTTGCATTAAGAACACAAAAGTCCAAGGATCCTGTTACTATCATTAGCCACCACAAATTAGTAAAACTAATAGTGGGTAAAGCATTGAGTCAAACTCAGTTGACTTAGGAGAATTTGATTGAGGCCAATAGACCTCCACAATTGGAGCATGCGACCACCACCCAAACAGAAATTCCAACACCTTAGATTGAAGTTGAATCAGAACCTGCTCAAATCATTGAGGCTAATAGACCTCCACAATTGGAGAAGGTGACCACCACCCAAACATAAATTCCACCACCTCAGATCGAAGTTGAAGCAAAACCTACTCAAATCACTGAGGCCCAAACCTTACAGACTCAAGCATTAACAAAAAGAAAGAAGAGAACAATGGTTGCTCTTAGATCCCCCCCCTAGGACAAGGAAGAGAAGCAAACAAATCCAGGAAACAACTAAAGAAGTTTAGGATGCAACAGAGCACCCTGAAGAACTTCAGAACTTCATAGAACATCCTTTACAGGAAAATGTTCAAGCAATTGAGCAAACAGAGAAGACAACACAAAAGGATAATCAGAGAGACACCTAACCTGTAATAGAGCACCCGACAAGACACTTTTTGAGGAGCTATGAGATAGAAATAGCTCAGGTTTTGGGGAATTTAGGAACCTTAATTGACAAAGATGAACATAATCTGGAAAAAGAACCAGAACCAACCTCCACTTCAAAACCAACTGAAGACTTTCCTGACATTGAAATGTCTTTTCCAAACGACACAACACAAGAGGAATTTCTTTTTGAAACAGGATACCCTCTTGGACAACCGGAGCACTTGGAAGAAACAGAGGGACAACCATCTGCTGGATGAAATGAAGAAGACCTCGAGATTCCTCATAAACATAAATCAACTAAAAGCCAGAAACAAATTAGGAAATTAAAGAAAGAAAACAAATTGTTGAAGAAGAAGGCTAAGAGGGCTGTGATATTAAAGCAAAAAGTGGGAAAACTCAAGGAGATTATCAAGGAATTGAGGAAATAGTTAGAACTAGCAAACAAGATCCACAGATGAAAGAAAAACAAAAAGGGCAAAATGCAAGGAAGAAACCCTCTTCCTAAGAAAGAAACTAGTACAACTTCTATAGGAATACAGACAGATCCTGAGGAATTAATAGTAGAAGAAGCATCAATTCAGGATGAAGATGTAATTCCTGTAGAAACACAAGAAATGGCTGATACTAAGATACAGAGAGATACTTTGATTTTAGAGGAAATAGCTCAACTTTTTGAGAAAAATGATACTATTAGGAGACTGGAGGAAGAACTACTACAGTCTCAGCAAACCCTGACTCAAAACAGAGGCGAATTACTGACAATAATAAAGCAGTTTCAGGAACAGAGTACTATCATGAATAGACTGGAAGCAGAGCTTGCAAAGACCCAGTAAGCATTAATTCACTCCAGAGAAGAAATTAATGAATATCAAACATCCCAACCTCAGGCACATGGTGCCATCATTCATAAGCTAAAAGAAGAATTGGGACAAGCCCAACAAGCATTGATTCAATCCAAGGAGGAGATGAGTGCTATGGAAGAACACCAAACATCTCAATCTTAGGCATCGAGTGTCATCCTCGATAGACTAAAAGCATAACTTACACAAGCACAAGAAGCATTGGTCCAACACCAACATGAAATGGTAACTAGAACTGAATATCAAAGGGTTGTCAAAGAATTGAAGGATATGACAACAACAGAGGGTAAGACTTATGCTGCGCTTACCAGAGCCCAAGAGAAGACCAAAAAGGTGCAAACCCAATTGGAAGAAGCTTTGGAGAAAATCAAAAACATCTGTGATGTCTATTCTGATGCCATCAATTGCAGAGCCCCTGTCACTAATTATGTTTTATTCTTGCTGGAACGGTATCTATTGTTGACATTGAAGGCCATCAGAGAAGGTAAACCCATTTCATTTGCCACTATTTCAGAATTTATTTGATGTTTCAGAGATCAGGAAGAGAAGGTACAATACCTTCTGTGTGAATTATATTTCCATAATCTCATTTTGGATGAAGTTAGAGGAGACAACCCTGGCCTCTTCATAAGGAACATACAATTCCAGGCATTCCTGTCCTTTACTAGGAACCAGGTCAGATGGGGTAAGGCTCACAAAATGTTCATAAATAGGGAAACTGGTTTAGATTTTTAGATTAGAGGAGAGCCTCCTAAATCCTTCCCATCCATCATGTGACACAAGACCTTCATGAAAAGGGCAGGGGTTGTGGACTCATTGGATCCTATCCATTTACATGTCATCCGCTCATGTATCACATATTTTGGAGAATTCAAGGAAGAAGCTCTTGCTGCTTCCAAGCTAAGATGGGATGTATCCTCCGATAAGGTTAAAAGTAGAGAGTCCTTTGCATATAGAAATTTCTTTGCAGCAACCTTCAGAGTAGAAAGATATGCTAGACTACTCCATGAGGAAGGACCTGCTTGGATGGGATGCAGGTATAACCCCCCTCTCATCTAGTTTCCTCCAAAAGTTTACCAGAAGGATTTTCAAATTAATAAAAAGAGACAGGAAGCCTCTTTTGATGAAATCAAATGAAACCATGGTTTCAGGAGACCTGGTGAACCTACTTTTCCTCCCTACAGTATAAATGGTTTACATGAAAGACTCTAGCTTGCATGAGGACATGCAAGAAGGTAAGTTGGGGGGTATATTGGGTTACGAAAAAGGTATAAATATCTTCCTTTTTCCCACAGTTCATGATATGATTTTGATTGATTCTTTAGATAGTTAGGGATATATAGGAAAGAATATGATTAATATGTCTCTTAGGGTTGTTATTAAAGTTTTATTAAATAGATTCTAAATTACGATTGGAATGGTTTGATTTTGTTACAGAATTGGATAAATAACTGTCAAAGATAACCAAAGAGATTTTGGCTATGCGCAAGCTATTGAGGGTTGAAGACTTTTTAGGTGTAAATAAGTTTGAAGATAATGCATTTTCTATATTGTAATTTAAAATAGTAAAGCAATCCCGAGGATCTTTCAATCCTCAGGATAGCTTGATTTACCCAAACTATTTTAATATATAAGAGGGTAATAGATCCAGAAAAAAGGGAAGAAAAAAAATGCATTCAAGTAATTAGATTCAAAATTGTTCTATGCAAACAGTTTTTGTAAATGTTTTACCAGCCATGGAATCAATGAAAATTTTGAGTGTTTTTATAATTTCCGTGCTCTGAGTTTCTCGTAGCAGTACTTCTGAAGACCGAGGGCCCAATCTGAAGGAGTTACTGTCTCATTCTGTAATTGTATCAGTTCGAAGTTTGATTTCCATTTTATGATTCAGATGTCTTTTACAATAGCCAATGATAAATGCACAAGTGTGTTAATGGTTTTATGATTGGTTGCGTATAGAAGACATACATTTTGATTAGTTATTAATGATTGCTATTATGATTTCCATTTCTGAAGTTATTGCTTGACAATTCCTCACATTTTCATCCACGCTGTTCCTTTTCCTTAGATTTACGATTGTTGTTCCTTTCGGTTAAAGTTACAATAGTTGTTCCTTTCGATTAAAGTTACAATAGTTGTTCCTTTCGGTAAAAGTTACATTAGTTGTCCCTTCCGATTAGATTATAATTGTTGTTTCTTTCCGCAGATAGAGTAATTTTGTTAAGCCCTAATATTGGCTCATTACCACTTAATTGGGGCATATTAGATTAGTAATGTTAT
>ML777062.1:361917-387946 GCA_009831015.1 Picea engelmannii | reverse complement strand
ATATATATATATATATATATATATATATATATATATATATATATATATATATAATGGATTGAATGGAATTTCATTCTATTAGGTTGGTGCATGTTGACAAGTTGAGTCTTGTTATGAGGGTTGGATTCCTTAAATCTCAGTTGGATCTGAGATCAACAAGTTGGGTCTTGTTATGAGGGTTGGATTCCTCATTTCTCAGTTGGATCTGAGAACTACAAGTTGGGTTTTGTATCATAGATTTGGACCTCTCATATTCATTTGAAGTTGAAGATATTAAAGGATTGGTTTTATTTGTATCCATTCAAGTTAAATAAATGAAATAAATGTATTTTATCTACTTCATACAGTTTGTGTTACACATGTTTGTGAATAATTACTTGAGATACATATATATTATTCAGTCAATTATGTTAATCTATGAAAGTGTGAAAATAAGTCAAAAGTTCCAGGCACTGATTCACCCCCCCTCTCAGTGTTAGTGTGTGTATCAACAAATTTAACACTATATGTGTGTGTGTGTGTGTAATGTTGTTAGGATATTTATTCACTTAGGAGTTAGTTAAGATCTACTTGGTCTAATATGTCGTTAGATAAAAGTGTGTTTTTTAGTGTGTTTCCTTAGTATGTATTAGTATGCATTTGTAGTTAGGAAATCTGACGGTCACAATATGTTCTTGACATAGAGTGATCTGACGGTTCATACTCTCCTCGATCTTAACGGCCATTGATCCGTGGCTTAACACCCGATTGGTCCATTATCTCTATTTAAAGAGCATGGAGGGTCATTTGTCGATGATCGATTGTGAGAAACTCTCTTGTAAAATCTCTCTGCAATCTTTTTCTTTGCATTAATAAACTACTCCAAGTGGTTGCGTTGACTAGGGCCGTGGATGTTTCCCCGTAGGGGTTTTACCACGTGAAAACATCGGTGTGTTGATATTTGATATAGTTATGTGAGTCGTTACTGAAGGTGTTTGTCCTCTGTTGGAATACCTGTGTTTTCAAACATGGTATCAGAGCCTGTTTGAAGACCCTCTCGTATTGTAGATCGAGATCGTGAAGCCAAGTTGCCTCATCTCCATTTTATGGCATTTTCGTACATTTATTGGCTATGAGGACTATTCCATTGTGTCCGTAGCACTTGTTTCATTCAGGAACACCTTTTGTTTCACTTGAAAAGGTTTCCATTTTCCCAAGATACGACCATTACAGTCAGATCCTGAGGTATAAAGCCTGAATACACATTTTTAAAATTTCTGCAAAGTTTTATTTTGGTTTGTATTTTTTTATTTCCGGGTTGCTACTCTTTTAGAACTGTATATTCTCTTTTCCCCACACCCTGTGCGATCTCGAAAAATCAGAAACAAGTAGGAAAATGTGCATCTTCCGGGTAAGCTAACCGAGATCTAACCCTTGTTGTCATCGAGAAGCGATTTTTTTTTTCTTGTGTGAAAAGAGTTTTTTTTTAGCATGCTCTCCAAGGTCGTCTTCAACAACAACAACAACAACAATCCTCCTTATGAACATTACAATATGTTTTTTTAGACCATTTGGTTAAAACTTGCCTTATTAAGTAATAGGTCTTGAGTTCAAGTCTCTCTTTTGTTACCTTTTTTGAAAAAGTTCATGCTAAAATTGTAAAGTGTATTTCACTTCAAGTATAAAAGTGAATCACTAAGTAGCTTTAATATTTTATTTTAGAGTTATTTATTTTGCATGTATATTTTCTATTATAAAGTAAATTCATTGTAAAAGTAATACCCACTTGTCTTTTTAAAAGTGGGTCACTTCATAAAGAAACTTACACTATCACGTGGTCAGTTGGTTACCGCTTATGCTTTTTTTTAAAAGGGCATAACTCTCACATCAGAAGTCCATTTTCAGTGCCGTTTTTTTTAAAACCACGTAATTTTTCAATCTCTTTCCATCCAGATCATCAATTTCAGTTTTTAAGTCCATATTATCTGCATATTTAATATGTCTTCTACAAGTAATGTCTTTCTTACCAGCAACAACTACTTCCAATGGAAATCTCACATGGAAGATTTATTAAGAAGTAAAGGTTTGTACCAGATTACCTTAGGAAAGGAAAAATCACCCACTGATGATGATAAGAAATCCAAGTGGGATAATAGGAATGATGAAGCACGAGGACTAATCAGAATGTCCATCTCTCCCGATTTAAGGTACCACCTTCAAGAAATTGATGACCCTGAAGAAGCTTGGGACAAGATTGAATCTGGGTTTGGTAAACTCAATATTATTCGAGCACAAAAGTTAGAAAATCAAATATTGACCTTGATTCCAAGTGATTTTTCTTGCCTTGGAAACTATTTATCTAAGTTTAAAACGCTCAAAGTTTTATGTGAAGAATGTAAGATAAAAATGGAGGAAGAGCGTTGCATCTATCTTATTCTTTCTAAGCTAGGTAGTGCATATTCTGTTTTTTTATCTACATTTTATGCCATGAGAGAGTTTCTAGGGAAATCTTATGAGAAACCCACTCTTGAGTCCTTTTGTTCTTCTTTGATTAGAGAGGAATATAAGCTTATACAACTTGGAGTGATCAGCACTGCAGGTACCTCTAACAAAGCCTTAGTTGTCCAGTAGAAAGATAAAGCCAAGTATCCCAAGAAGCCACATCCTCGCTACAACAACAAACAATATAAGGGTCCCAAACCCGCTCAGACAAATTCAGATCCTAATGGTGAAAAAGGAGCAAAATTTAAAAATAAGAATACTAACAGACATTGCAACTTTTGTGATAAAGATGGTCATGATGAGTCCAAATGTTTCAAGAAGATGGCATCTTTAGAAGAAGCGATGAAGAAGCACAACATTAGTATTGATTCTACTTCTTCTTCTTCTTCTCATGGACATGCACTTTCTGCTTCTGGTTTCTCCTTCAGTACACCTTCTACCTCTACTTCTGATAAGTGGCTTATTGATTCTAGATCATCTTATCATATGGCTAAGGATAGAGACATATTTTCTACTCTAAGTGAATGTAACACCAAGAAAATATTTGTTGGTGATGATAGATCTCTTAGTGTTGAAGGATCTGGAACAATACAAGTAGAAAATTGCCATTTCAATGATGTATTATGTGTTCCAAGTCTTTCTTGTCACCTTCTATCAGTATATCAAATCACTCATTCAGGTGAAGGTAAAACCATAGAGTTTTCACCTCACCAAGTTGTAATCAAGGATCTAAAAGATCCTAATCATGTTCTTGCAACTGGAATTGTTGATGATATTACCAGGTTGTACAAGTTTGACAACTTTGGGTCATCATCTTTTTCATTAATTTGAGTTGCTCATAGTGATGACTTGAGCAAACTTTGGCATGAGCGGTTTGGTCATCTAAACTATCGCTCATTGCAACAACTATGTAATCAACAGATGGTGACTAGTCTTCCTCTTCTTTCATGCAAATATGGTGTTTGTGCCGGTTGTGTTCTCGGCAAACATCATCAAGACAATTTTGAAAAACGTGCCTCTTGGCATGCCTCGAGTCCTTTGCATCTTGTTCACAGTGATTTGTGTGGTCCACTTTCTTCTCCTTTTTTTCTGGGTGCAATTATTTCTTAAATTTCAATGATGACTTTCCAGACGTACTTGGGTTTACTTCTTAAAACTTAAGAGTGAATTTTTCGACAAGTTTTTGGCCTACAAGGCCATTGTAGAAAAGCAATCTGGCCATCAAATTCAAAGGTTAAGAACAGATAATGGAGGTGAATATGTGAACAATAATTTTACAAATTACTGCACTACACATGGAATCCAAATGCAACACACTATTCCATATACACCACAACAAAATGGTGTTGTTGAGAGAAAGAACTGCACATTAAAAGAAATGGCTAATTGTATGATCCAATCTATGGGATTAAGTCTAAAGTATTGGGCAGAAGCCATCAACTGTGCAAATTACATAGCAAATTGTACTCCCACAAAGGCTCTTAAAAATATAACACCAGAAGAAGCTTGGACTAAAATTAAACCAAATGTAAGTCACTTCCATGTATTTGGCAGTATAGCATGGGCTCACATTCCTGATGAGAAAAGGAGAACATTGCAGCCTAAAAGTGAGAAGTGTATATTTGTTGCTTATTCTGGAGATGTCAAAGGTTACAGACTTCTTCAATCACATTGTAATGAAATTATTATTAGAAGAGATGTTAAATTTGATGAAAATCTCTTGGCCTACGAGCCTAATTCAACATTTGTGCCTTCTTTGGCTTGCGAGCCTAATTCGACGGTTGTGCCTTCCTCGACCTGAGATACATATTTGGTGTTTGTGCCTTCTTCTTATCTGATTTCTTCTTCAGATGATGACAGTGAGGATGAAAATCCACCTCTGCCGGCTCACCCTCCTCCAGATGAGTCCTTTGAACCTGAACCAACACCAACTCCACCGCTTCCTAGATGGGTTCGTTCAACATGAGAAGCAGTTGATGATCTTGTCAGTGATCCTTCAAATTAGTGTCAGACAAATTCACAGTTCCAGCGAGCCTCTTCTCTTTTGGATCAAGTTTTAGAAACTCATGATCCAAAGACATTTTCAGAAGATTCAGGTCATCCAGATTGGGATACAACAATGAATGAATAGTATCGTTCTTTAATGGAAAACGATACTTGGGATCTTGTACCTCTTCCAAAAGGAAGAAAACTTGTCAGATGTAAATGGGTCTATAGAAATAAGTATGCATCAGATGGAAGTGTTGAAATACATAAGGCTCGTTTAGTTTCCAAATAATTTTCCCAAGTTGAAGGAATTGACTATCATGAAACCTTTTCCCCTGTAGCCAAAATGAATTCCATCTGCCTTGTTCTTGCCCTTGCTGCCTCACATAAATGGGAGGTCCATTAGATGGATGTTAAATCCACCTTCTTGCATGGAGATTTGCAATAAGAAATATACATAGAACAACCTCCTGGCTATGTCCAGAATGACTCTAGCCTTGTTTGTCACCTTAAGAAATCTATTTATGGTCTCAAGCAAGCTCCCTGAGCTTGGTATGCCAAAATGGACACCTTTCCTATTGCCACTGGATTCTCTAGATGCCATTATGATCCTAATGTCTATACCAAGAAAGTAGGAAGCCATCTCATAATCCTTTTCCTTTATGTTGATGACCTTATCCTTATTGGTAGTGACTAAAAAATCTTAAACCATGTGAAAACTAGCCTTAAGAAGAAATTTGAAATGAAAGACTTAGGATTTTTGCACTACTTCATTGGCCTCCAAGTTTTGCAAACCAATGAAGGAATTTTTCTTTCGCAATCTAAGTATGCTTGTGACCTTCTTCGTCACTTTCACATGGACGATTGTAAACCAACCCCTTCTCCCTTCCAATCTGGAGTCAAGCTTACTGCCACCTGTACTTCTCCTGAAGTTGATGCCACCTTGTACCGTTAGTTAGTTGGTAGCCTCTTATACTTGACTCATACCCGTCCTGATCTTTCCTTTGTTGTTGGTCTTGTTGCCCGGTATATGCAAAAACCTCATGAAATCCATTGGAAAGTAGCTAAAAGGATACTTCTCTATGTTCATGGTACAGTTCAGTTCAGGATACATTACAGTTCAGGGGGGAATCCTTTATTGGTTGGTTTCATTGATTCAGATTGGGCCGGTGACCCTGATGATCAGAAGTCTACTGCAGGTTATGTTTTCAGCCTTGGTTCAAGACCTGTCACTTGGGCCTGTAAGAAACAACAGTCTGTTTCACTTTCTTCAATAGAAGAAGAGTACCGATCAACGGTAAATGCAAGTCATGAATCCCTGTGGCTTCGACAAATCCTTTCAGAGTTTGGATTCCAGCACCAACATCTGACCAACCTTTGGTGCGACAATCAGAGTGCCATCAAGCTTTCCAAAGACCCAGTTCGACATCATCGTATAAAACACATCGAGCTACACATGAACTTCATCAGAAAGCTAATTCATGATCAAGTTATTGAAGTTCTCTTTTTCCCTATAGAAGATCAAGTTGCAGACATTTTCACAAAGTCTCTTAAGAAGAGAAGTTTTCCAAACTTCGATCTATGTTAGGAGTTCAAAAAGTTGTCATTAAGGGGGGATAGGCTCTAATGCCTCCTTCCTTCTCCTATTGTGTCACTATTGTATATCCTTCAATCCTATCCCAAGTTGTTCTTAAGGGGGGATGTTAGGATATTTAGACACTTAGGAGTTAGTTAAGATCTACTTGGTCTAATATGTCGTTAGGTAAAAGTGTGTTTCTTAGTGTGTTTCCTTAGTATGCATTAGTATGCATTTGTAGTTAGGAAATCCGATGGTCACGATATGTTCCCGACATAGAGTGATCCGATAGTTCATACTCTCCTCAATCTTAATGGCCATTGATCCATGTCTTAACACCCGATTGGTCCATGATCTCTATTTAAAGAGCACGGAGGGTCATTTGCCGATGATCGATTGTGAGAAACTCTCTTGTAAAATCTCTCTGTAATCTTTTTCTTTTCATTAATAAACTGCTCCAAGTGGTCATGTTGGCTAGGGCCATGGATGTTTCCCCATAGGGGTTTTACCATGTGAAAATATCGACGTGTTGATCTTTGATATGGTTATGTGAGTGGTTACTGAAGGTGTTTGTCCTCTGTTGGAATACCTGTGTTGTCGAACAAATGCAAAGTGAACATGAGATAGTATGGACATCAAAACCTTCAATTGAGTAGACTCATTGTGAATGGTTCACTAGATTGGAAAACTTCTCTTACTTTATGTATTAGTTTTTGTGGCTTATTATTAGTTGAGATGTCTAACTTAAGAAATAAAGAAAGAAAATATATTAATATCCACAAGTGACCAAATTAAGGAAATGGAACTACAAAAGTACATCGTTCTTGAATATTTAAGAGGAGGCACTTAATGCATCTCTAATTAAATTCAATAAACTAAAATAAATAAAAAATAGAAATTAGTTTCCCTTATTTATATTGGGATAACATGCCAAAACAACTAAAAGTGTACAACTCATACGAGATAAAAAATAAAGAGAGTTGTGAGGAAGTTGTCTGAGTTGTAGAGACAAAGATAGAATGATTTACTTAGTATATGAACCCAATCCTTTTATTCCTATCATTGATAATCCCCACATATCCCTTGTCTTTTAGGTGTGCATTACTTTCCCCAATTACATTGATGGAATCATCTCTTCTTTAAAAGTGGCCCACAAAATGGAGGATATTAGAATAATTTCATCTTGTCATAAGTTGAGGTCAAGGAAAACCTAAAAAAAGAATAATGTATGTAGGATAGTGTAGATCATCCAACTGTGTAGATGATTATTTGATAAAACCACATCTAAGCCTATTTCTTAAAAAAAATTGGATTCCTTTGGACATCCAACCTATGATTGGCAGAACAAATACTTGGTATTATAGTAGATCATGTTAGCACTTCTTCTCTTGAATAGGTTTATTGGATCTCAACCTCATGTAAAAAATAAATAACATATTTCATCCTTTCAAGTATCACACTAGCCTTGACACCCACCTATGATGCAAATTTGTAAAAACATTGAAAACCCAAGCTCTCTTGGGGAGCCACAATAGACCATGAGCCTCTAAGTAGAAAGTTGATATGCTTGGTTACAAGTGCCTCCCTCAAGGAGCATGACCAACATTACAACTCACGTGTTATTGAGCACATATTGAATAAAAGTGAAACTCAAATTCCCTATGAAAGAACATTAGTAAAAATTTAGGAGGACTCGACAACTAATTCATTTACCACCACTCTTTGCAAAAAATGACACTTCCATCAACAAATAAATGGTAGGTATAATACCTTATGGAATTTCAAGAAACACATTAGCCTGGACACCTACCAATGATACCAATATGAAAAAACATTGAAAAAGGCTAGCACTCTTGGGAAGAGAACACACACACACACAAAAACAACAAAAATAATAATAATAGAAAGAACCTTAACACACACTAAAATCCACTTGCACACCACACACAACCCAACTCATAGAGCTCACCTACACCAAGGTGACAAAATCACTAGTGCACATTAACCTGCGAAGACCACATACACCAAGGTGACAAAATCCTGAAACCACCTGCATCCTAGAGATGATAGGATGATCACACCTGCAACCCTAAAAATGCAAGGAAACATAAGCATCAACATGAAATAGTAGGGTGAAACAATATTCAACAATGTCACTTAAATTGGAAAGTCCCACAATATTCTTGTGTCATGTGTTGATTTATTGGCTTTATAACAAGGAAAACATATCCATGAAAATGAAATTATAGGGAATAAATATTCAACCAAGCTCTACCTTCACACTTAAGACTCCAACACCTTTTTTCAATGGAGGGAGATGGGAATTTCCTATGGAGAAAGGACAAAACTATGATTAACCCTTAGAGAATCCATATTTGATGGATGACTTGTCTTTCTATGTGAACTATGTAGCTATCTATTGGTGACTCTATGGGATAAAATAACCTATTACCTTGAAATAGTGTTTATGAAGCTATTGGAGATGAAACCATATAATTTTTAATGATAAGTGAGTATGCATTTAGACCTGTTGAGCCTATAAACCTCCCCTTAAGTTTTTGATAAAACAATTAAGGGGCCCCCATTAAATTTTGTTTTTATTGATTAACCTATTAATGAGAGGTCTTTACTATATATATGAATTTTTCTTGTTGCTTTGTGGAGATCATTTCGTATATATTTAATTTTCATTGTTTTTCAATCCTATGCTTTTGATCCTTCTCTAGGATTTGCAAGAGGTTTGGTGAAATGTTTTTTAAACGGGTTAAGAACTAATTCAATGGCTTTATTTTGTTGATGTATGGATGTAACATCCCCACTATAGTCCCCATTTTAATTTATGCGCAATGTAGATATGAATGTGGCTATGGCAAAGTGATGTAATATGCGAATATATTTTCTGTTTTTAAATAAATAAAATGTGATACATATATGGGGGATAAGTTTTTCCACAAGAGAAGAGAGTGTCTAAGAGGGGTCCAAGGGGGAAATTAATTATGGGTATTAATTCAACCCATTTTATTGAATTTTATTACCAAAGGGGATAACTTCTAATATTTGTTTGAGTGTATGAGAGCCCAATCATCAAACTCGTGTAAGAGGGTGGGTGTGAGAGTCACATCCGATAGTTATTGGGAGCATGGGGATTGGAGTAGAATCAGCTTTGGGAAGTGTGTGAGTCAAGAATGAAAACCAAAGGAGAGGAAATGTGTATGGGAAGTTATAGATAGTTTTTGCACATTTAGTTTTACATAAACAACAAGCAGAGAGCATGAAAAAGAGAATTGGAGATAGAGCAATAAGGTTGGGTGAATTATGGAGCATGTTGGAGCATTTTGGAGTGCTTTGGAGTGGAATATTGAAGAGCCAGCTTGTCAATCCTGAAGAGTGAAATCTTATGTGAGTTACACTGTAACAACAAGTGTTTGTTGTTGTTGTTGTTGGTAGTTTTCCCGGTAGTGAGTTCTCTTGAGCTCATAGTAGAGAGATTACTAGTTACATGTGACAGAGAGACACTGATAAACAAATGGGATTCATGATGGATTGAGAGAAATGAAGGGGTACATTCCTTTGTTTTCTCAGGTCAAGAGGAAGAGAGATAAATTCATGATAGTTTTAGGAGAGTACTAGTGGGTTTTAGGACATTGAGTTGTTAGACGCACCCTTTTCTTGTGGATTTCTAGCCTGAGCTCAGGGATGACTTGTTGTTGATATTTGGAACAAAAAGTCTATGGTTGGGTGGAATTTCCTTCCCAACCAATTGATTGCACAAGTGTTTATTTATTTCTTGAGTCATTTTATGAGTTTAATTGTTGTGTGTTTTACTCCATGTATGAGAATGAATTATATGTTGTTGTGGTGAATTTATTAGTTGCATTTAACTGTTTGACTAGTTTCTTGAGCTTGAATGTCATGTTGTTTGTAATTTCGCATTTAAACGTACATGTTAATCGACTTCAGTAGTGATGGTAATGGGATTCCAACATGGTGCTTGAATCATCGTGCACACTGTGAATAGTTGTCGCATGCAGTGCAACTCCTATTGCACATGCACTATGAATAGTTTCCATGTGTGGTACAAAGGAGTTTTGTGTGTCATTGTCTCAATGAGTAGAAACTTTCATGTTCATTTGGAATGTTATAGATGAATTTAATTATATGGTATCAAACAATAGTTAAACTTTTGTATAATTCACAACTAGTAAGCTACATGAATTTAATTGACTCAAATATTTTTAACTTATGTTAATTTTCCACAAGTAATGTTCCTTGGTTAGGTTGGGGGATGTTATAGAATAATATCAGAGCTTTTGGTTCAACACCGGATTGTATGGGCCAAAACTCAACATGAAGTTGGTAAATTCATCATCTCAGCGTTTGAGCTGTGTCAAATTTGGGGAAGAAGTTGAGTCAGACCTCTTCACAATGGTCGTGATGGTTATGAGCTGGAAAATAAGGAAAATAAATGAAGTGAATAAAGGGATTTCATGCACTAAATGTTGGAACTACACAGTGAAGAATTGGTATTGTGTGCACTAGATGTTGATGCACAATATAAAAAGTTGTGCACACTGAATTTTGGTGCGCAGTCTAAAAAGTCACATGCACTGGTTATTGGTGTGTGGTATACAAAGTTGGGCACATTGAAAGTTGGTGCACGATATAAAATTTGTGCAAACTGAATGTTGGTGTGCGATCTAAAAATTTACGCACAATAGATGTTGGTGCACGCTATAAAAAGTTGTGCGCACTAGATATTTGTGCATGGTATAAAAACGTTGTGTGCACTGTGTGCATTATAAAAAAAATTGCATGCATTGAATATTGGTGCATGGTGTGCATTGGCTATTGGTGGGTGATATAAAAATTTGTGTGCACTGAATGTTAGTGTGTGGCATAAAACATTATAGGGCATAAATATTCAACCAAGATCTCCCTTCACACTTAAGACTCCAACCCCTTTTTTCAATGGAGGGAGATGGGAATTTCCTATGGAGAAAGACCAAAACCAGGATTGATCTTGAGAGAAGCCATATTCGATGGATGAATCTTCTGATTTCTATGTGAACTATGTAGTTATATATTGGTGGCTCTATTGGATCAAATAACCTATTACCTTGAAATAGTGTTTATTAAGTTATTGGAGATGAAACCATATATTTTTTAATGAGAAGTGAGTATGCATATAGACCTGTTGAGCCTATAACAACCTCCCCTTTATTTTTTGATAAAAAAATTAAGGGGCCCCCATTAAATTTTTGTTTTATTGCTTAACCTATTTATTGGAGGTCTTTACTATATATATGCATTTTTCATGTTGCTTTGTGGAGATCATTTCGTATATATTTAATTTTCAGTGTTTTTTCAATCTTATGCTCTCAATCCTTCTCTAGGATTTGCAATAGGTTTGGTGAAATGTTTTTTAAATAGGTTAAGAACTACTTCAATGGCTTGATTTTGTTGATGTATGGGTGTAACATCCCCACTATAATCCCTAGTTTAATTTATGCATAATGTAGATATGAATGTGGCTATGGAAAAACGATGTAATATGCGAATATATTTTTTGTTTTTAAATAAATAAAATGTGATACCAACTTTTGGGAATATGTACAGAGATGGGGGCTACGTTTTTCCACAAGAGAAGAGAGTGTCTAAGAGGGTTCCAAGGGGGAAGTTAATTATGGGTATTAATTCAACCCATTTTCTTGAATTTTATTATCAAAGGGGATAACTTCTAATCTTTGGTTGAGTGTATGAGAGGCCAATCATCAAACTCATGTAAGAGGGTGGGTGTGAGATTCACATCCCATAGTTATTGGGAGCATGGGGGTTGGAGTACAATAATATTTTGGAAGTGTGTGAGTCAAGAAAGCAAGCCAAAGGAGAGGACATGCATATGGGAAGTTACAGAAAGTTTTTACACATTTAGTTTTACATAGACAACAAGCAGAGAGCAAGAAAAAGAGCATTGGAGATATAGAAAGAAGGTTGGGTGAATTATGGAGCATGTTGGAGCATTTTGGAGTGATTTGGATTGGAAGATTGAAAAGAAAGGTTTTCAAGCATGAAGAGTGAACTCTTGTGTGAGTTTCACTGTAACAACAAGTGTTTGTTGTTGTTTTTGTTGGTAGTTTTCATGGCAGTGAGTTCCCTTGAGTTCCCAGTAGAGAGATTCTTAGTTACCTGTGCTAGAGAGATCCTGATAAATGAACGGGATGCCTGATGGACTGAGAGAAGTGAAGGGGTACATTCCTTTGGTTGGTTGGGTCAAGAGGAATATAGCTAGAGGAAATTCAGGATAGTTGTAGGAGAATACTAGTGGGTTGTGGGATATTGAGTTGTGAGAGGCACCCTTTTCTTGTGGATTCCTAGCCCCAACTCGGTGATGATTTGTTGTTAATATTTGGAGCAAGAGGTCTATGGTTGGGTGGAACATCCTTCCCAACCAATTGGTTGCACAACGTTTTTAAAAGGATAAGTGTTTATCTATTTCTTGGGTCATTTTATGAGTTTAACTATTGTGCATTTTACTCCATGTATGAGAAGGAATTATATGTTGTTTTGGTGAATTTTTTAGTTGCATTTAATTGTTTGACTAGTATGGATAATTGCTTGAGCTTGAATGCCATGTTGTTCATAATTATGTATTTAAATGTATCTGTTAATTGAATTTAGTAGTGACAGTAATGGGATTACAACATGGTGTTCGAATCGTCGTGCGTGTTGTGAATAGTTGTCACACACAATGCAACTCCTGTTTCATGTGCACTATGAATAGTTTCGATGTGTGGTACAAAGGATTTTGTGTGTGTGGTTGTCTCAGTGAGGATGCAACTTTCATGTTCATTTGGAATGTTATAGATGCATTTAATTATATAGTATCAAACAATAGTTAAACTTGTGTATAATTCATAGTTGGTAAGCTACAAAAATTTAGTTGACTCAAAAATTTTGAACTTATCAGAGAAAGTAATGTTCCTCGATTAGGCTGGGGGATGTTATATAATAATATTAGAGCCTTTGGTTTAACACTAGACTTATATGGGCCAAAAATCAACATGAAGTTGGTAAATTCATCATCTCAGCGTTTGAGCTGTGTCAAATTTGGGGAAGAAGGTGAGTCAGACATCTTCACGATGGTCGCGATGGTCATGAGCTAGAAAATAAGGAAAATCAATGAAGTGAAGAAAGGACGTGCATGCGCTAAATATTGGAACTACACAATGAAGAATTGGTATTGTGTGCACTAGATGTTGATGCATAATATAAAAATTTGTGCGCATTGAATTTTGGTGCAGGGTCTAAAAATCCACGCACACTGGTTATTGGTGTGCGGTATACAAATTTGGGCACACTGAATGTTGGTGCAAGATATAAAAATTTGTGCAAACTAAATGTTGGTGTGCGATCTAAAAATTTATGTGCACTAGATGTTGGTGCACGCTATAAAAAAATTTGCGCACTAGATATTTGTGCATGTATAAAAGGTTTCGTGGACTAAACTTTTGTGCACAGTATAAAAAAAGTCCCATGCATTGAATTTCAGTGCGTGGTGTGCACTAGATGTTGGTGCGCGATATAAAAATTTGTGTGCACTGAATGCCAGTGTATGGTATAAAAATTCGCGTACAGTGAATATCAGTGTGTGGTTTGTGCTGGAAGTTGGTGCATGATATAAAAACTTTCATGCATTGGATTTTGGTGTGTGGTATAAAAATTCGTCTGCATTAGATATTGACGCGTGGTATAAAAAATTGTGCGCATTGAATATTGGTGTGCGGTATAGAAGTTGTGTGCACTGAATATTGGTGCGTGCGGCGTGCACTAAATATTGGCGTTGTGAATTGTGGATGTAGCTCATGTTGAATATTGGTGCATAATACAAAATTGATGCATGCATGGGATTCCGAAAGGATGAAGAGAAGAAGGATACCGTACAAGCAAAATTGTCCTATAGTCTAAAAAAAAAAACTAAGTCTGGAGCCAAAAACGTATTTTTGAAATAACTGAAGCATATTAAGTCATATTGAGATGAAACATCTTGGTTTTTTATACAATATGAAGGTCTACAGAAGCTCCAAGGAGGGCCACTAGTCAATTATGCTTTGATTTTCCAAAAAATAAAAATTACATGTTTTTGAATATTAGCGTCAAACTTAGTGGCAAGAACACAGTTACTGTTGAAACTTGTACATAGTGTCAGAAAAGAATACATGAAAAAATGATTTGAAGGGATTGGTTGGATTCTAAGGATTTTGTAGTGGAGGTGCAAAAATAGGGAAAAATCCAATATTACATACCACTTTTTGGGGATTTTTGGGATTTTCAAAGGAAAAGGATCCCAGGATGACAAATCTGGAAAAAATTATGTACTCAAAATTTTGTATATTCATCAACCCAGAAAACTTTGTTCTGGTGAAATTTTTCGAGAAAATGCATTGTTTGGGAGATAGCCAATTTGGATAAAAATATTCTAAGTCTGGAAAAAGGATGAAAAAGGACAAAGTTGTCATTTTCAGATTGTTGCAGTTTTTTACTGGAGCATCAGATTAACAATCTAGGAATTGTTATGAATTCCATGTTATCATTATTATTTATTTCTCATACAAATGTTTCTCTATTTCCTGATATATTTACTTGTATTAGTGATAGAAGATGGTGTCTAGGATTAATTGCACCAAAATGAAAAGTGTGCAAAAGGGGTGAATTAACAATATTCAGATGACTATAACTTTTTAATTAGAACTCGTAATTGAGAAATAAAGAAATCGTTAGAATTATATTGGAGAGGAGGATACATATAACAACCAAGAAAATTGATCTGGACAATTTAAGTTACAACCAACAAAAAAGAAGATGATTAGTGGCATTAGAAAGCAGAAAAAATTATGCATTCTTTCCAAAACTGTGTATATATTTTATCTAATATAAAATTATTTGCATGCACATTTTCTTCTAGAATTTAGAGGTACATGAAGGAAGTTTGGATTTTGTATGAGAATTATATCCATGGAATATACCCAAGGGTCCTATAATCATGAAGAGGAATTCAGAGGGCTACATGTCAATATGGGAAATGCTAAGACATAGTCCAATGGAAGAAGAGGTAGGAAGGAGCCTGTAACTATGAGAAGTCTACAAAGAGAAGTGCATATCTATAGAGATGATAATGAAAAGATTATGAAATCTCAAGAAGAGATACTTCAGAGTTTGAATATGTTGTAGAGGAAAGATAATAAAGACTCTGACACAAAGCCAACAACTAGTGTTAGATAAGTGACAACATCCAAATCCCATAGCAGAAGTGATGAGCATGGGAATGATAGAAAATTGAGGAGTATAAGAAGGAACCATCATTCTCTAGGTAAATCTAGTAGGATATCTCATGCAATTTCAGTTCCAGGGAGTATCCCAGGTATGTTTCATGTTAGGAGACGAAGGAGAATTCATAAGGGAGACATGTTGCAAGGTGGACTCGGGAAGATCAAGCCACCAACCTTCAATGGTGAGAATGGGAAAGGAGAAGAGGCTAAGGCCTAGTTGTTGGAAATGAAAAAGTATTTCCAGTTGCATGATTATCCCTCCAGGGTTGTTGATGCTATATTTTTTGGTCAAAGTTTCTATTATATGCTTGTACAACATTTTGGTGATGGCCATGAGTTTAAAACCATAATTAACAGTTTTTATGTTTTCCTCCAGTTGTATATCATGATTAAGAAGTTTTTGTAGCATGTCTGGAATCTTGGCATAATATTTTAGGTGTTGAAGCTTTGAAAAAGTGAAACAAACTACTACAGGAAAGTTCGTAGCACCTGGACTCACTAGCGCTACGAACTGGTAATTTATGACATTTTGTAAGCATTAGCACAAAGCAGAGGATTGTTTTGATAATGAATTTTGAATTCCAATATGGGTTCTTATGAAATTTGGTTGGGAGAAGCATAATATTACCATTGACTTGTTGAAAAAACATCAGCCTAACCTAGTTCATTGTTTGGGAGAAAAGTCCAAATCATCACCTACATGAAAGTTCGCAGCGCATGCTGTCAAAGGTGTTGTGAACTTTAACAGTCTGACAAATACGAGTTATGGGAAGGCTTTCAGCTGTCAGGGAAGGTTAAAATGGTCTCCTAGGAGTTAGTTGGACATGAGGGACATGTTTTCCATCTCCAGAGAAAGAATAATGACTTGTTTCAAAAGGCATTTATTACAATAGACAAGATCCCCAAAAATAGAAATTTGTTAGGTTTTTGTTGGAATCTTTTGTAACAAGACTCATAAATAGAGGAGGATCCTATGTAGCTCCTTGGTTTCTACCTCATTAGGGTAGATAGAGATCATTCACTATATATGAGAGGGTTTTTACAAGGAAAGGGTTGGATTCATGATCCAAGAGAGGAGAGAGATAGAGGAGCAATTTAGTTGCTCATCTATAAGCCTGAGGGCATGTTTGTAATGATTTTTTTTTCCACTAAATATTCATGAGAGTTGTTATCATATGGTATTCTTTGTTTTTCCATTTATTTTTTATCTTCTTGCTTGAATATATTGTAGGTTTTGAGGATCATAGTTTTCATTGATTGATGGATTCATGAACAATAGAGGATCTGTTGTAGCTTGCCCATTAAATCATTATTCACTGTTTAAGAAATCTTTAATCTGTTGCAGAAAGGATCTATGTACAATGGATGTTCTTCCTTTTGTCATATTCATTATGATTCTACTCATCATTATATATCCCTTTTTTCTAATATACAATTTGATTTTCTTTCATCTGTAGGATGTTATGACTCCATGCCCAATGGAATGCCGCTGCAAACATTTTGTTTCCCTCTCCCTTTCTTTCTCAATCTTGTTGGTCCACCTATTCAAACCAATTTAATCAATTTATATTATGATGGGTATTAGGATTACACCTACAGTAGTCTAGGTGTGACCTCTAGTGCTAACATCCTCCTTCTATAGTGACAAGATATAACATGATAACCCCAGAACTTTGGAGGAGACCATAAGAAGATAAAAGAATCTCTATGAGAAGAGCAGAGGGAGGCCAGTATTCCAAGAATCTTGGAATGAGAAGATGAAAGTAAAGAGGGATCAAAGGAAGAAATGTTTTAAGCCACCCTTTTTCAAGAAAAACTCCCAAGAAAATCAACAAGGATTGTCAACCTAGAATGAGCACAAGACAACAGATTCATTTGGGAAAATGCTAAGGAAACAACCTATACAATGTTTGGGATGTGATAGAAATCACCTATATAGGGAATTCCCTCAGAAAGGAGAAAGAATAAGGTTTGACCACAACATTCAAGATGTTTAAAAGGTTTAAGACATGGGAGGAAACATGCCAATAATTTATGTAGCCTTGGACAACAAGCAAACAGGGTCCCCCATGATTGAAGTGGAAGGTAAGATTTATAACCAACCAATAGAAATTTTGATTGATTTTGGAGTTATCCATAGTTACATAAACTATAAAATTGTTGAAATATTTCACTTGCAAAGGTGTAAGCATAAGAAACATTGGTTATTTCAGTTAGCCATAGGAGCTAAGAGAAAGATCAATGAGTTGGTTAAATATTGTCCAATAGACATGAATTGACTCAAGACAAAGGTAGATGTGAACATCATACCATTGGGTTAATATGAATATCTAATTGGAATGGATTGGTTGGAAAATAACATGATATCCTAGACTATTACAAAAAGACAATAACATGTCTTTATGAGGATGGAAAACAAGGAAATATTCAACGCATTCCAAGAGTTATAGTTGTTAGAAAAATTTCAGCCATGCAACTGAAAAGGAGTTTCAGGAAGAGATGTCAATTTTTTGTAGCCCATATGGAAAAGGAAACTGGAGACAAAGTGGTAAGTATTGAAGATCATCTGGTATTAAAATATTTTGAAGATATTTTCTGGGAAATCCCAGGTTTTCCACCAAAGAGAGACATTGATTTCTCTATTGATTTGGTGTCAGGAGCTTCCCTAGTGTCCAAGACACCTTACAAAATGGGCACACCAAAATTGAAATAGTTGCGGATGAAACTTGAATAACTTTTGAAGAAGGGGTTTATATGCCCAAGTGTGTCACCTTGGGGAGCCCCCATTTTTTTTAAAAGAATAAGGATGGAACTTTAAGGCTATGTATTGATTTCAGAGAACTGAATAAGGTCACAATAAAGAAAAAATATCCCTTTCCAAGGATTGATGATCGTTTTTATCAGTTGAAAGGTGCAAGTATATTTTCCAAGATTGACTTGAGATCAAGTTATCATCAAGTGAGGATAACGGAAGAGGATATCAACAAGACAATGTTTAAAACAAGATATGGGCATTATGAATTTATGGTAGTGCCTTTTGGACTATCAAATGCCCCAAATGTTTTCATGTGCCTAATGAATGGAATGTTAAGTGAGTACTTGGACAAGTTTGTGATTGTTTTATTAGATAATATTATCATCTATTCAAAAACATAAGAAGAGCATGAGAAATTTTTAAGAATGGTGCTACAAGTTTTCAGAGAGCACAAGTTGTATGCCAAACTAAGTAAGTGCATATTTTATCAAAAGAAAATTCACTACTTGGGGCATATTATATCAACATATGGGATATAAGTTAATCTCAAGAAGATAGAGGCCATTATAGGATGGTCAACACCAAGAAATGTGACAGAGGTTAGATCATTTATGAATCTTGCTAGTTATTACCAAATATTCATAAAATGGTTTTCAAATATTGCAAGCCCAATCACTTCTTTTCAAAAGAAGGGAGTGAAATTTGAATGAACTTCCAAGTGTGAAGAAACCTTTCAACAACTGAAAGACATATTAACAACTGCACCCATATTAAATATTTCATATCTAGATGAATGTTATGTAGTGTGCATGGATGCATGCAATGATGGGCTCGGGGGATTCCTTAGTAAAAAAGATCATGTGGTGTGCTATGAGTCTAGAAAACTAAAAGAGCATGAAAAAATTATGCTACACATGACTTGGAATTAGTATCCATTGTACATGCACCGAAAATATGGATATATTACCTCATGGGTCGAATATTAGAGCCAAGGATAGACTATTGTGGCTTGAATCATTTGTTTGGATAGCCAAAATTAAATGCCAAACAAACTAGGTGGCTGGAATTTTTGATTGAATATGACTTTGAAATTAAGCATATAAAAGGAAAGGAAAATTAGGTGGTCGATGCACTTAGTAGAAGAGATCATGAAGTGCATATCTCAATGATTATCATGTTTAGCACATATTTAAAAGATAAATTTATTGAAGCAACAAATTCAGATCAACATTATATAAAAATAAGAGATATATTACAACAAGGAAATTTACAGCAGGAAATTAATTATTATGAGCTAAAAGAGGATGAAATCCTCATGTACAAAGAAAGAATATATGTACCAAATTTCGGAGAACTGAAAAATATAGTTCTAAGAGAAATTCATAATGTTCTAGATGTTAGGCACCTAGGATATCAGAAGACAATTGCAGTTGTAAGAAGCCAACACTTTTGGCTTGGAATGAAGAAAGAAGTGGCTAATTACATAGCCAAGTGTCTAGAATGCCAAAAAGTGAAAATAGAACATAGAAATCCACTAGGGATTCTATATCCATTGCCCATTCTTGAGTGGAAGTGGTTACAATTGATTTTATTACAAAACTTCCCAGAACAGTGAAGCATCACGATTCCATCATTGTGCTGGTAGATAAATTAAATAAGGAAACACATTTATTCCTATGAAGACAACCCACAAGGAAGAAAATATTGCGGGGATCTACATGAAAGATATTTCTAGGGTACATGTGGTACCTAAGGAAATTGTTTCAGATAGAGATTCGAAATTCACATCTAATTTTTGGAAAGGTTTGGTCAAAGGTTTTGGGATAAAATTAAATATCAATACAACGTATCACCAAGAATCATACGGGAAAACAAAGAAGACTAACATAATCATTGAGGACATTCCCAGAATGTATGTGATAGACCAACCATCAAAGTGGGAGGATTATATCCACTTAGTAGAGTTTTCTTACAATAATGAGTATCAGACCTCATTAAAAATGAGCCCATTTGATGCATTGTATGGAAGGAAGTGTAATACACTAGTGAGTTGGGATAACCCAGTAGACAAAGTTATCATTGGGATAGATTTGTTGAGGGAAATGGAAGAGCAGATGATAAAGATCAGGAACAATTTAAAGGATACCCAGGATAGGAAGAAACGTTATGCATACAAGAACATATTTTTTATAGATTTTAAAGTGGGAGAACATGTTTTTTAAAAGTGAAAGCTAAAAGAAGTTCACTAATATTGGGTTGCTTCCCAAAGTTGGCAACAAGATATTGTGGGCCTCTTGAAATCTTAGAGAAGATAGGGAAAGTTGCATACATGTTAGCATTTTCTGCATCCATGAGAGTACATAATTTATTTCATGTTTCATTATTAAAGAAATATGTTCCTGACTCTAACCACATAATTTATTGGACTGTGACACAAGTGGAAAACAAAGGGGATTTTTGAGTGGAACCAATATGCTTTCTGGACCGGAAATTCAAGGTGATTAGGAGAAAATCCATAGGAATGGTAAAGGTACAATGGACCTAATACGGTCCTAAATATGCAACATGGGAGAATGAAGAAACTATGTTAAGCCCTAATATTGGGTCATTACCCCTTAATTAGGGCATATTATATTAGTAATGTTATTTTATTTATGTCAGCTTTAGGCCATTAGTTGTAATTATACCTCCTAGTCTCCTATATATACCAAGGAGACATTTTCATTTTGAATCATCTTGTACTTGAACATTTAAGTGGGGTAAAAGGAGGTTTCCCCCTCGAAGAGGCTTATTATTTGAAATTATCTCATTTTCAAGGCATTGAGTACTTTTTCTGAGGTTTTTCTATGCTATATTGATATTTGGTTCTTAACATATGGTATCAGAGCTCAAGGTCTTGGGGTTTCGCTGCTACATCTGATACACCTTGGAATTTTTGCTATAACTTTTTTTCTACAACGTTTCAAAAGGAATGGCTTGGAGGATATTTAGTAGACAGATCAAGGTACGTTGGGTTCAAATTTCAGCTCCTGATGCCTTACACTTTCGGAGATATAGCCTGTACAAGATAGGGTTCTGGAATCATCCTAAACTGAGTCATTGCGGAATTTTCACTATAAATTTTTTTTTGTAACATTTCAGAGCCTAAATTCTGGAGGATATTCACATAAATTAGTAAGGTATCTTTGGTAAACATTTAAGCTTCTGGTTCATCTTAAATTTGTAGATACACACTGTGTAAGATAGGGTATCTGACTATTCCTATTGACTAGTCTCAAGAAGGTGTTCTAGGTAAAACAATCATAAATTATTCCTACAGTATCCAAATTGAGTGGGACTGGTTTCATTGGATCGTAGACAGTCTGTAGTATTTCTGGTATGAATTTCAGAATTTTATATCAATTATTTTGTGCGGGGCATGCTATATAAGTGAGATCTCATGGAAAGGCCAAATATTGGAAAGTTGTAGGGAAGTTAGTGTAAATTCCACTTGGCACATCCAATTTTGATCAGACTTGTGGCATTGCAGAGAAAATATATCATAGAACTACATTAAAGAAAGTTTCATATCCAGAAGGGCTGAAACTTGGGAGATACAATAGAAGAAAGATTGACTAGCAGAACCACCTCAAAATCAAGGTTCAAAAGTGATATTGGGCCAACATGCCACCCAAAAAGGGAACTTCTACACCAAATAAGCCTTTAGACAATCCTACTTGGACTCTTGTTGAAGGTGAAGTAATGCGTAGGTGATCTAGGTGGATATCGGTGGCCACCCACCTTTGCTGACTGGCTCAAAACAATTTTCTGCCAATTTTGGCAATTTACTATTTTTAGCATGTTTTAACTTCTGGGGCAGATATCGGTGGCCACCCACCTTTTCCGTCTGGTTCAAAACAGTTTTCTGCCAATTTTGGCAATTTACTATTTTTAGCAGGTTTTAACTTTTGGGGCCATTTTGAGGGCCTAAATGAAGGTTTTTCAAGATCGAGATTCTCAATGATATACGAAGGCATATTTATCCCCCAAAATGAATCTCCTCGACGATACCTTTCCAACGAGCTATCATACACCTAAAACGGAGATCGTATGCAAAAGTTACGACCCCGGGAAGTTGATGTACTAACTTACCAAAACGGGGCCCACATGACTTTTGGCGCTTCATCTCCTAGGGTTAGGTTTTTGGATGTCTATGGCTTTTGACATTCCTGTTTATTGTAAAAAGGCCTTCAGAGTCTCATTGTAACCATCTTCTTGTGAATGCGAGTAGCCATTACATCTCTTCTCAGAGATAAGTTTCCACCATTCTAGCGAGTCTTTCACTCTGTATTTTTACAGTCTCTGTACATTTCTTTCATTAATAGAAATCATGTATTACTATATCTCTGTGTTTATGGTTGCATATCTGATATATTTATGTTATATTATTAGATATACGCGATATCTCTGTGCATTTATTTATTAAATATCCGCTGTCATTTCGTGCCGAAAATGATCCAGATTATTTTCGGCACGAAATGAGAGCGGAGATATAATAAAGAAATGCACAGAGATATCGCGTATATCCAATAATATAACATAAATATATCAGACTGGATTATTTTCGGCACGAAATGAGAGTGGAGATATAATAAATAAATGCACAGATATATTGCGTATATCCAATAATATAAGATAAATATATCAGAGATGCAACCATAAACACAGAGATACAATAATACACGATTTCTATTAATGAAAGAAATGTACAAAGACTGTAAAAATACAGAGTGAAAGACTCGCTAGAATGGTGGGAGCTTATCTCTGAGAAGAGATGTGATGGCTACTCGCATTCACAAGAAGATGGTTACAATGAGGCTCTGAAGGCCCTTTTACAATAAAAAGGAATGTCAAAAGTCTTAGACATCCAAAAACCTAACCCTAGGAGATGAAGCGCCAAAAGTCATGTGGGCCCCGTTTGGGTAAGTTAGTACATCAACTTCCCGGGTTCGTAACTTTTTCATACGATCTTCGTTTTAGGCGTATGATAGCTCGTTGGAAAGGTATCGTCGAGGAGATTCATTTTGGGGGATCAATAATTCCTTAGGATATCATTGAGAACCTCTATATTGAAAAAAAAATTCATTTAGTCCCTCAAAATGGCCCCAGAAGTTAAAACCTGTTAAAAATAGTAAATTGCTAAAATTGGTAGGAAACTGTTTTGAGCCAGTCGACAAAGGTGGATGGCCACTGATATCGACCTGGATCAATCCTCCCTCATTAGGAAGAAATGGTCTCCATTGCATTGAGTTCCCGGGGGGGAGGGAAAAGAGTTTGTTGAATCTGCATCTTGGTGAGTTGCTTGTCTTGTTGGAGACGTCGAGTTGCTCAGTTTGTGGAAATTTGTCACGAACCTGTTGAGGCTGAGGTTGTTCAACAAGTCGGGCTACATGAGAGGATGTTGTGGTATCAAAGCAGGATTATCTTGATCATTTTTTTAGTGCATGTCCCCGACGAGGTCTGAGTATAGAAATTTGGGTCTCGAGCTTGTCTCTCTTGAAGACAATTGCTCTCGCACACCCAAGAAAACCTCAATGGCAGTAGAAAAGAAAAATGATAGAGCAGATTATCCTATCAATCTATTTCTTGAGCAAGCTCTCACGCAACAGAGGGATGAAATGATGGAGAATTTTTCTCACATCCTTCAACGCCTACCAATAGCATCAGGTGCATCTTCATCAAGCGACCACTTTGGAGGCACCTTGCCTTTCAAGGTACAAGTTAATTTTTATATTCCTGTATTTGAAGAATAGATAGATGCAGAAGCCCTGGAAAAATGGTTAAATCTGTTAGAAGGTTATTTCTCTGTTCACAATTTTTCTAACAAAGAAAAGATCACCTTCGCACTCTTTAAAGCTCTCCCTCATGTCAAACATTGGTGGGAAACTTACTGGGAGCAAAGTTCCACAGAGGAGTTTGGAATATATGGGGCCGATCCCACTTGGGATTTTTTGTGGATGTGGTAAAGGAACAGTATTACCCTGTTGGAAACTATGAGGACCAGTACATGAGATGGACCACATTGCGGCAAGAGAGGGGCCAAGCAGTTCCGAAGTTCACCAATACCTTCCATACCTTGCGTACCAAGCTGGGTATCAAAGACTCCAAGCGACATTTGGTTCTGAAATACCGTGGGGCTCTACACAGATACATCAAAATTGAAATGGATTTTCTGGACATCTCATCACTCGGTGTTGCCTATCGATATGCTGTTAAAATCGAGCAGAAATTTAAGCACCAGAACAAACGGGATTTCGGGTCTGCAAATACGCAAAAACCAAAGTATGACAAAGACAACCCTAACAAACAGTCTCCCGAAAACCAGTCCAAGACACAGGAAAATAAGGGTCACGGGAAGACAAAGAAGGACACTAGAAAATGGTGCGATTTCCACAAAATCCCTTGGCACAACACCGATGAATGTCGCTCAAAACAATCATTGGTGGCTGAGATCAAAGACAAGGAGCTGAACCCTGATTCATAATTTGATTATGAAAATACTAGTAAAGGACAGATCATTGACGTAGACCCCACTTCTATTGTCGCGACCGCAACAATTCAACCAGAAGAACCAACAGATCCTGAAGAGGGGGAGCACCTTTTTCATTCACAGATGTGGGTGAAGGGGACCCCGCTGCATTTTATTGTTGATAGTGGAAGCTAGAAGAACCTCATCTCAGCAGAGGTTGTCAAACAGTTGGGATTGTCGACAACACCACACTCGCAACCATACAACATTGGGTGGCTTCGCCAAGGATGAGATCTTCGTGTCAGCCAACAGTGTCAATTGTCATATGGCATCCAACCCTTCAAGGATGAGGTATTATGTGATGTTGCCCCACTGGATGTCTGTGATGTTCTCTTGGGCCAGCCATATATGTGGAAGCACCATGCTATTTATGAGTCTTGACCTCATAGTGTTATTGTCACTTTGGGGGGTCTTCTCTACAGAATACCAGAGGTAGTTCCCACTACTGCTCCACCTAAAAAGTACCGCAAAGTAGTATCTCATACTGCAAAATTTAGCTTATTCACAATCTATTCAAAAGGAGAACAGAAGGACACTGCAACCACTACAGCCTCATCCCAAGCACCTTTTATCCCACAGAAGTAGGTCGACAAGGCTGCAGCAAAACAAAAATATTCCTTCTGCACAATGTCCTTTCATGTAGCCTAACTTGTTGAACAACCTCAGCCTCAACAGGTTCATGACATATTTCCACAAACTGAGTAGCGCGACGTCTCCAGCAAGACAAACAGCTCACCAAGATGCAGATTCAACAAACTATTTTCCCTCCCCCCCGGTAACTCAACACAATGGATACCATTGCTTCCTAAGGAGGGAGGATTGATCCAGGTGGATATCGGTGGCCACCCACCTTTGCCGACTGACTCAAAACAGTTTTCTGCCAATTTTGGCAATTTACTATTTTTAGTAGCTTTTAACTTCTGGGGCCATTTTGAGGGCCTAAATGAAGGTTTTTCAAGATCAAGGTTCTCAATGATAGATGAAGGTATATTGAGCCCCCAAAATGAATCTCCTCAATGATACCTTTCCAACGAGCTATCATACACCTAAAACGAAGATCATATGCAAAAGTTACGACCCCGGGAAGTTGATGTACTAACTTACCCAAACGGGGCCCACATGACTTTTGGCGCTTCATATCCTAGGGTTAGGTTTTTGGATGTCTAAGACTTTTGACATTCCTATTTATTGTAAAAAGTCCTTCAGAGCCTCATTGTAACCATCTTCTTGCGAATGCGAGTAGCCATCACATCTCTTCTCAGAGATAAGCTGCCACCATTTAAGCGATTCTTTCACTCTGTATTTTTACAGTCTAGTACATTTCTTTCATTAATAGA
>ML777062.1:342948-357942 GCA_009831015.1 Picea engelmannii | reverse complement strand
TTTTGAAGTAGGGGATTGGGTGTTTTTAAGACTACAACCATACAAACAGATGTCCCTCAAGCAATCCAAGAAGGATAATAAATTATCACCAAAGTACTATGGCCCTTATAAGGTGTTGCAAAATATTGGTACTATGACATACAAATTGGAGTTTCCTGCATCTTCACGAGTACACCCAATTTTCCATGTTTCATGCTTAAAGAAGGTTATAGGTGACAAGATCCCAGTTCAAACTATATTTCCAGAACTTGACGAGGAAGGAAAAATCATATTGGAGCCTAAAGACGTCATTGACACAAGAATTTGCCACCTGAGGAATAGATCCATTTCGGAGTATCTCATTAAATGGAGGAAACTACCGGCTGGAGATTCCACTTGGGAAGATGAGTCTTTTATACAGAAGCATCCAGAGTTACTCAAGCATTGCGAACAACACTTGTCTCAAGGGGAGGGGCATGTTAAGCCCTAATATTGGCTCATTACCCTTTAATTGGGGCATATTATATTAGTAATGTTATTTTATTTATGTCGTCTTTAGGCCATTAGTTGTAATTATACCTCCTAGTCTCCTATATATACCAAGGAGACATTTTCATTTTGAATCATCTTTTACTTGAACATTTAAGTGGGGTAAAAGGAGGTTGCCCCCTCGAAGAGGCTTATTATTTGAAATTATCTCTTTTTCAAGGCGTTGAGTACTTTTTCTGAGGTTTTTCTATGCTATATTGATATTTGGTTCTTAACAAACTATGTGGGAGGAATACCCATAATGTTTTGTCAATTTTGAAGGAAACAAAATTCAAAATGCAAGACTCCATTTTTGGGCAGCTAGAGTTCCAGAAACACATCTCAGAATTCTAGTCACTTGTTCTAGTAGTCCTGATAAAACAAAGGTGCAACCCAATGGACTGGGAACCGTGAAGGGATCACATTCCTTGGGTCAACAGGTTGAGAGAAATATAATATTTTGGTTGGGTCTGTTGTTGGAGGGTAAAAACAAAATTCAGAATTTTTCTTTCTTTTATGAATATTGTAATGTGATGTAAATTTTGATATGTATTTGGCATGGTGTTATGCACTGAGGACGATGCACAATTTTAAGGGAGGGGGAATGTAAAATAATCATTATAATCCCCATTTTAATTTATGCATAGTGTATATATGAATGTGGCTATGGCCAAGTGATGTAATATGTGAATGTATTTTCTATTTTTAAATAAATAAAATGTGATACCAGATATTGGGAATATGGACATAGATGGGAGCTAAGATTTTCCAAAAGAGAAGAAAGTGTCTAAGAGGGGTTCAAGGGGGGGAATTAATTATGGGTATTAATTCAACCCATTTTCTTGAATTTTATTATCAGTGGGGATAACTTATAATCTTTGTTTGAGTGTATGCGAGCACAATCATTAAATTCATGTAAGGTGGGTGTGAGAGTTACATCCCATAGTTATTGGGAGCATGGGTATTGAGTAAAATCACCTTGGGGAAGTGTGTGAGTCAAGAAAGCAAGCCAAATGAGAGGAAATTTGTATGGGAAGTTACATGCATTTTTTACACATTGAGTTTTACATGAACAACAATTTAACAAAGAGCAGGAAAACGAGCATTGGAGATAGAGAAAGAAGGTTGGGAGAATTATGGATCATGCTAGAGTGTTTTGGAGTAATTTGGATCATAATATTGAAGAGACGGGTTTTCGGGCTTGAAGAGTGAACTCTTGTGTGAGCTGCATTGTAACAACATGTGTTTCTTGTTGTTTCTAGTATTTTTCCTGGAAGTGACTTCCCTTTTGTTCCCAGTAGAAATATTCCTAGTTACATGTTCCAGAGAGACCCTAATAAATGAATGGGACGTCTGATGGAATGAGAATAGTGAAGGGGTAAATTCCTTGGGTTTGGAAGGTAAAGTGGAAGAGAGATGGAGGAAAATTGGGATAGTAGTAGGAGAATACCTTTGGGTTGTGGGATATTGAGCTATGAATGGACTGTAAGAGGCATCCGTTTTTTGTGGATTCCTAGCCCCAACTCAGGGGTGACTTTTTGTTGATATTTGGAACAATAATTCTATGGTTGGGTGGAACTCCCTTCCCAAGTAGATGGTTGCAAAACTGTTTTAAAAATATAAGTGTTTATCTATTTCTTGATTCATTTAATGATTTTAATTGTTGTGCATTTTACTCTATGTATGAGAATGAATTATATGTTGTTGTGGTGAATTTGTTATATGCATTTACCTATTTGACTAGTATGGAAAATTTCTTGAGCTTGAATGTCATGTTGTTCGTAATTCCACATTTAAATGTATCTGTTAATCAACTTTAGTAGTTATGTTATCAGGATTCCAGCAGGTGCTCGAATCATCGTGCACACTGTGAATAATTGTCACGTGCAGTGCAATTCCTATTACATTTGCACTGTGAATAGTTTCCACGCGTTGTACAAAGAATGTTGCACATGCGATTGTCTCAGTGAGGATGTGAATTTCATGTTCATTTGGAATGTTGTAGATGCATTTAATTTTATGATATCAATAATAGTTAAATCTATGTATAATTTGTAGTTGGTAAGCTACAAGAATTTAGTTAACTCAAAAATTTTGAATTTATGTGTATTTTCTGCAAGTAATGTTCCTCGATTAAGATCGGGGACGTTATAATGGGATTATTTGTATTTGTTTAATACTTTTATTGAATCCCCATTTTTGTTGGATTGATGTGTAGAGGAAACTCCAAATATATTACCGTGTAACCAATTTAAATATTTGTATTGGATATTCTTTATGATCGACAACTAGGGGAAACATCAAATTTAGCATGTATCCATAATCTAGACTTCGTTTCATTATTTTATTTTCAAGTTTTCTGGATCCTAGATGTTATTAGTCATAATTACATCCCGAGGAAGATATACGATTAATACAATCAACAACCAAAATCTATCTTTTCCTATGTGATCAATGACTAGGATTGTTTGACTTTATTTGGCATATGTGATAATAACCAAAAGTTTATCATGTGCTCAGGGTTTCATATTTTACCTAGATGCACACACAAACTTTGTTCGGATTCTTGAGCATTATAAATATTTCATGATGAATTCTTGCAACTGTGTGTGGGATAATTAAAAAGGGAGACTTGTAAATCAAATGCTAGAGTGCATTCAAAGGGAAAATCAATGGTCATGAGTTGTCTTGCTAGTCCAATCAATGGCTGACATTTTTTTTATTCAACATGTCATATCCTTTCATCTGGGATCCAAATTTCTGTAAGTCTATTCACATTATGTTTATCTCGAACATCTGGATATCCAAACATCTGTATCTTTGATATTTCATTCAGTTCTCAAAAATTTTGAATTCCATATTGAAGGCCTTTATGAATTCCAATTGTAGTTTGACACATGTCTACCTAAAATATTTTTTGTCCTCGATCCCTCCACATGTTATCTTAATTTGACATGGCATTCCATGTGTTATCCTAAGTAGCATCCTTACGTCTAGGATTTCTTTTGGACACTCAAAATCTTGACTTGTAATCACCCACTTAGAATTTGATGCCACATCATCTACTTACTATAACCTAACTAATGTATTAACTTGACATGTCATTTAATGTGGTAGAATATGTGTTGTTTGATGTGACATCTAACCTGACATCCGAATCTGGGTTTTTTTATTTTACTTTTCATTTTCCACCCATATGGATACTAGATTTTCTGATTAATCATACCCTCCATTATTCAAATGTTTTTTATTCAATGGTTTTCAATTCAATTTTGATTTCCTGACCAATGAATTAAACTCACATCACGAGAAATTAATGGCACTATGTGAAATAACTTCATCTTGAAGTACTACACTTAGTTTTTTCTGAAACCTTTGCTTCTCCTGCTCATTCCTTTGAAAGAATGACTAAAATTTTCTACATATGCATTTAAAGTTATTCTTATAGTAAACCAATATCAAAATATGATACAAATTACAGTAAACTTTGGTTATAAGAACTCTTCATTATCTGAATGGATTTCTTAAATTAGATATTATTTTTAGTTTATTCGAAATATTTATGATTTTTCTCTGGAATTGTGGTTTTATGTAGATAAACAAAATGACTAAGGAATCCAAAGGAAAGAAAGGATGTAGAGGATACGAATTTTAATGAGGAATGGAACCCTAATGTTTCCTTCTTCTTCGATACAAGTCGTGACAAAATATGCAAATGATCCTTATAATGGGGATAAATTTACAGAGTTTTTAGATACAAGGATTTTCCTGAAGATGATGAAGTGAGTAGAGAAACATATAAAATTGTCAAGAAATATGAACTTCACCATATAGCTGCAAGGCCAACAATTATTCCCTATTATGACATGGTACAGTGGATATTTTCTCATGTCGACCCCAAAACATCCATAGTGGTAAGTGCATCTTTCCAATTTTTTTCATAATTTAGACCAAAAGATTTACCTATTATGTACAAATTAAGGTTACCTGAAGTCATTTTAAACAAATAATTTTTAGAATTATTCAAAGCCTAAGACTTAGATATGGTTGATTTAGTAAAATATTGGTGGTATGACTTTGAGGCATTCAAGGAAAAGTCAAATAGACTTTATCCAATTCAGTATTTTAAACAACCCTATGGATTTGTTGCAACAATGTTGTGTAGGATATATGGTGAGAAGGATGCCCATCTATTTTAATTAGAATGGGTTCCCCATGTCCATAAGATAGTTGAAAAGGGTTATTTTTTCAATTGGACTCATATTTTGTCTTCAAGTATTCATCAAGCTATAAAAAAATTACAAGATGCTCCACATAGTTTTGGTGTAATGTTTTTCACATATTCTTATTCAGTTGATGTTGTATGTGATCGAAACCATTTTCCTCTAATGAAATGAAAATGGTCTCCTTCTCAACTGCCTGTACAGGTATATTTTTCAGCACTCTGGAGTTATAAGTGTAAGAAGTAATTTAATGATATATGTGAGAATTTCAGGATACCTCTATTTACACCGTTATTTAATAAACTAGCTCCCAAATTTACCCAGGAAGCCAAAGATTCCATCAAAGAGATTGGGGATTGGTTTTTAGATGAATATTTTTTCTATATCAAAATTTATGTTTGTAAATTAGCTCTTCATTTATTACCAAAGTATGTTAGAGATTGTTTAATGTTAAGAGAAATTGCTTTTCAAACAATGGTATTAGGGATCACTTGTGATTTAATCATGAATTCAAAGAAATTGTGGCCTTCATTTCTAATAAATCTTGGAATATATACTCTATTCAATACTTTCCATGGTAGAAAATAATATTTATGGCTTGAAGAAATATGGTTTCATTTTGCTAATTTTAGGAGGCACAATCCCTATGGAATTGTCAAAGAACATTCTAAATTGGCCAAATATTCTAAGTCTTATCAACATGAAAATTGTCCCTTCGACATTGTATTTCAAGGAGATCATACTTATGAATATTTCCTAAAAATAATTGAGAGTATTAAATATAGACAGTATAAGGAAAAATTATTAGCCTATTATAAATAAAGTCAGAAACTATTTGAAGAATGAAAGAATAAAAATGACGGGTATTTGTTGATGGGCGAAATTGACCGTCCGTCAACTGAGAGAGTGGAACCAGTCCGGGGTTGTCTAATAACCCAAGTCGTTTGGAATGAACCACCCTGACGGGTTTAACGGCTCCGTTGTCCGTTCTAAGGTCTTAGGAAAACCAAAGAGAAAACTAATATAAACTAACTAATCTAACTAAAACAAATAAAACAAACTATATTAACTAAACTAAATAAAATGAACTAACTAAAAACAAACTAAACTAACTAAACTAAATAAAACAAACTAATACACTAATCTAATCAAAACTAACTACTAAACAAACTAACTAATCTACTATTTACTAACTACTAACTGTAATATAACTTATCTACAAAATATACAATATTCACAAAAATACAGATTTAAATAAAACCTGCAAAACTCATTTGCAATCTGCCCTACGAAAAAGAAAGGTATTTCTTTTTTGATTTTATAATTTTATAAAAAAAAAATTAAACTTAATGAAATTAAACAATCTAATATACTAAACACACATATATATCTAATTAAACTACTAATATACTAAACAAACATATGACTAACTGACCTGGAAACGCTCCAAATTTGTCCTGTGTATGATGACTTCGAAGCTGGTCGGAGGAAGGAAACTCGCACTGGTTGATCCAAAAGATTCTCGTAAACAATAGGCTGCAATGCTCTTTGAGTTGTTTACAGGACAAATAAGACATAAAAAATCATAACAATTATATGATTTATAAATCTCTGCAATAAGGGAAACCTGTTATGCAAAAAACTTATACTTAATAATTCAACTTACGAAGAAGAGAAATCTGTCATTCACAAATTGAATCAAGCAATTGCTATGTTTTTTAAACACTGGAAGAAATCAGATATGGATTATATTGATTAAATTATATCATTTACAAAATACTAAGATAGCTAAAGTAGTCATTAACCAAATGCAAATAGATACACATAAACATAAAACAAAATATTGATATCATGAAAAGCTAATGCTGTAGCAGAATATCAAATTTTGTCTCAGTCTGTATTAAAATTCCATATCCTTGTTCTCCCACGAATGAGGATCATATTATTACAAAAACAATAAGTATATATAAGTTTTTCCATAGGGTAAAACCTCCCTGTAGATAGTATCAAACTGTTTACATAATCTGGGAAGATATTCCCAAGATCAACTAAACTAGGAAATTGAAATGAAAGCAAAATATTTCAAATATCCTCCAACTGCTCATAAAATCCAATGCAATTTCGAATTCACCTGTAATGGACCAAAAATAACAAGTTAGAGAGATATTTTATGAGCAAAACAATAAAAATCTGATTCCACAGACTTAGCTACAGAATCATCTGATTCTGTAGCTAGTCTAAAATAAGATACAGGATCATAATCGAAATTAAATCAAATCTTTTTAATAAAATCAAATTGAATTAACAAACAATAACGAATCATTCCATTTGAAAATGTTATATCATTTAAAATTGAATAGGATCAAAATCCAATAACAAAATAGAGAGACAAGACATACTTTATTTCGATTGTCATCCTAGTCGGGTAGACAGAATCAAAACCAAACAGTTTTGCAAATCGTTTCACGTCCAATTTGAAGGTAATGCAATCAAACGTTATGTTTTCTTAATGACAAAAGATACAATCAGATCTAAACTAAATCGTTTGAAATTATTATAGCTGTCATCGCCACAGGTAGATTAATTCAAACAGGTACGAAAATCAATTCATACAAAATCGTAACCAGATTAATTTGACTTTGATTAGAATCGACATAAGTGATAATTGGTTATTGTAAAATAGGCAAATAAACTCGATTGGTTTTGAACGAAATCATTGATTTCAAACGAATCATGACCGAGTTTAACATAGAAACAAATCGTAAATCTGGATATAACCAATCTCATTTTACAAATCAAATTCAAAAAGAGTATCTATCGCAAATACGAATCCAACTGATAACATGGTCGAACTAAAAGTAAACCAATGCAAATTAACCGGCTGGGTTTTGTATGATCGTTATGAATCAAATCCATTTTATGATTTGGGCGCGTTGGTACAGGCTTAAAATAAAAAGAAATGTTCGTGAAGAAACAAAGTCACACCGGAAACGATACAAGTTATATTCCTGTTGTTTGAAAGTCATATGGCACAACAACCGTAAAAATTAACCTCATCAAAATCGTTACCAATGATAACGTATGCATCATAACGAAATCGAAACGAAGTGTGATTGTGTTCAAAATTGAATATGAGAAACAGTTTCTGTCTAGAATAGATACAAACGACTTCAATTGACAGCAGAGCATCCATTTTAACTCACTCAAACAAATCAAATCCTTATTAAGATCAATCAAATCGATGAAAATCTAATGGAAGCTAAACTGGGAATGATTGAAAAAATGAAATTCCATTTAGTCAAAACAGAGCTATATATACAATGCATGCAATTATAACAGAGCTATTTAAAACCGAAATCAAATCGTTATATAAACCTAGATTGTTTAAAAAAAAGATTGATATTCAACATACCTATGTGACGACGAGGCTATTCAATTACGCCAGCTTGGAATTAACAACAGCCATGGCTGATTCCACATTTTTAAACAAGATGGAGCCTGTCGTCTTTTGTTTCTTATATGTCGCTTGTAGCTTGGCCTTTTGACTGGTTAGAGTTGCAATCTGGTCCTCCAAAGATTGAATCTTTGACTGGAGAATCAGAACATCATTATAGTATCGCTCTAACCATGCATTGCATTGATCACAGGGTGACACTGTAGGTTTAGACAGAGCAGGGGAGGATTTGGGCATATGACCGATGGTTTCACAAGGCAACTTAATGCCTGGGTAGTTAGGGTCGTCCTGTAGGCAGGGGGTAGGTTTGACACAAAGTCATACGAGGGTTCGGCACACAGACCTTTCGAATAGGGGTATTCGCTAGCCAAGAAACGCTCCACTTCTGAATCGGAGTCCTCACTCAACACAATAGGGTTTGGATCGATAGGGGGTTTCGGCTTGTTTCGTGCCATCCGTGAAATCAGTCGTGCATTCTTTTTCCCTTTGGTGTTTGTAGTATGGTTGGCTTTGGGCTTCTTGCTCATAGGCTTAACAGTCTCAACGCTCTTAGACACAGTGTGGGGTAAGTTGATAGGAGGGTCAGCCGAGGTTTTAGGTAGAAGGACTTGGTAGGGTACCGGGGGTACAAATTTGACCTCGCCCACCACAGGTTTGTCAACCTGTGGAGGGTTTGAATCCTCGAAACCATTCCGAGCAAAAAAATTGCTCCAAATATCATCGAGCAGACTCAAATGACAGACAACAATAATCTTTACCAGCCCATAATGAAAAAGGCTACTATCATCCTGGTTTCTTTTGTACTTCTTCGACATTTTAAACAGGCTTCTATGCAAATAATAGGGCATATTGAGCTGATAACCCATAAAAACCATAAGCAAACGTAGGTGGTGTAAGAATACAAACCCGTACCAACCTTCGCAGGTGATAAATTGCTTGATTATCATCAATAAATCATGCCAACGTTGTTTAAGCATTGTTACTGGAAAACCTTTATCACATGAGGTAATTTTACGCGACTGAAAGAGCAGTGTCCATGGGACCTCCTCGACTCTGCAATTCTTGGACCATCGTTTTCCAGTGGTAGGAAAACTGGTAGCAATACTGATAATCTGTTCATCAATTTCCAATTGAATATCGTCGACCTTGGCTTGACAACCATCAAAGGTCATGGCAAATTGTCGAGCTATGCAGAGGTTAAAACCCTCGAATATTTTTATAAATGGAATCCACCCATTTTCCTCGAGGTCACTACGGGCACTATCAAACATCAACAGGGCCTGGTTGCCATTGGGTTCAACTCGGACAACTAGGGCCATGGTGCGAGCACATGGTAAGGGTTTGGTTCGAATTCACCAACGCATAGGAGAAAATCTATTCGGTCTAACATAAATGAACGATCAAAGGGGGAAAGCATTAATGCGCGCATGCGAGGGTGGTGGAGTTATTCACCGCCATGCACAATAGTTATGGTAAAGTACAACCGACAAGTTCCACATCTGTTCAAACAATCATAGCATAGCTCAAAAACCATATCGTTTGGCCAACCAAAGAATCAAATGGTGAGTGTTACGCCAACGCGCCAAATCAACTATAGTTTTTTTATTCATTGACATTCAACGCGAAACCAACACCAAATGTTAGCCATGCGCCAATGTATTGTAATCGCTTATATAAAAAGTTTGACCAACGTGCCAATAGTTTTGTAAACACAAACATAGGTATCATATCAAAGATATATGTGAAAGAATTAACCATAACGCCTATGCATTGTTGTGAAACCCAATGGTTAAGTAGGCCAAAACAACATGTAAATCCAAAGCATCACAAACCTAATGAAACCAAGTCACATAATCAATCAAAAAATGTCCAATGAGTACAGTTCGAAAGTTTTTCCAGCAGCAAAATGATAAGTGAAATGTAAGCGCAAAGAGCATATCAATAAGAAGGATGACGACAGTTCAAACAATGATTCTAATGTGACTTTGAAGGAATAATTTTTCACGCTTATAGTCGTGAAAACAAAACGAAGATAGGCGTGCGAAAAGGCGCAAAGAATAAAAGCGTCGTTCATTTGAAAATTGCGACGAAAAATCGATGTTTGCGAAACATTGGTGTAGGCAGCTTATAAGACAATGAAAAAATGTGATTTGGTTGCCAACAGTATTGAAGATAACCAGACATAGCATGTCTAGGTAATGAAAAATGAGGAAAAGAAAAAAGAAGAGAAGGAAAAATATAATAAAGGAGAGATAAGTACATGATTCCAAAACCTAGGACCTACTAATGAAATTATGATAAGAAGCAGTCTAAGTTAGAACATTGTAATTGAATATTCTCAAATTAATGTTACATATACATCATCAATTAATTCTACACCAATTTCTACCCTTAGTGGAGAAATCTTTACTATGAGGTTTGATTTGGATAAATTATAAACTACATAAGAGATTGTGGTACTCCTTGGTGACTATTTATTTAGAATCTCAAAAAATGGAATTCTTAAAGGAATACCAAAGAAGAGGAAATTGGGAAGCTCTGAAGAAGAGTCATCAAGACAAGCCATGGTGTGGAATGTTGCAGGGATACATCCATAAAAAGTTACTAAGGAAAAAACTTATTCCTTGGGATATTTTTCTAATGCTAATGCATGGATTGTTAATGAACTTATAAGAGAATTGGAAAAGAAAAAATCACAGATAACATTTATGGAGGAAATATTTAGAAACCAGAAGTCTTTGTCTAAAGAGGAGAAACAACAGTACATCATCCAGCTAAGGGAACAACACAATTCATATATTTGTATCTATGAGCATCAGTATAAGCAATAATGAAAAAATTAAAATAGCAACATTTGAAATAAATAACTATTCTCCATGAGAAACAAGAGTTAGATCTAAAGGAAGTTTTTGGCCAATATCAAGAACAAGTCAATACATTGAAAACATAGGTGAAAAAGCTTAAAACTGAACAAAGTCATATTGAACTCTTCAATTCATAATATTTATATATTAATTTTAAACTAAAGGATATTGAAGAACATTTATATAGAAAGTTGATTGAAATTCAACAACATTATATTGATTTACTCAAGTTTTCTAATAGAGTATAAATTCAAGATGAAGAGAAAAAGAATGCTCAAACATGTTTTGATAAAATGAAGGTTTTGGAAATAAATGATAATATGGCACCTAATAATATTCCGCGAATGACTATCAAGGAAAGGGTCTAGATCCAAATATCATTAGACAATTGGTCTAATACTTGTGCATATACCAAATATTAGATTGATGATGCTAACTAATGGTGTTTCAAAATTTGGGATTTCATTACTGATATCATTGAAGACTTCAACATGCCACATGTTGAATAACTAGGTTGTTGTTAGGGTCCGAACCTGCACATAGGTAGAACAATATATTTGGATGTAATAAAGGTCAATATTAATAAGGCCTTTCAATAAAATAGAATAAGGCAGATGTAAGAAGACCTAATAGAAGCTTCCGCTTCTAGAAGGATCTTCCTATAGATGCTTCTTTTTAGTATAAATAGGAGTCGAGGGTATGATAACCCTAACTTGGATATTATTGTAATAGAGCTCTGCTCAACTGGAGGTTGCCCCCTCGAAGAGGCCTGTGAACATTGCTTTCAGATTCAAAGTGTTATTTCTGTTATTATTCTCTTATCATTTCCATGCTATTGTGGTGAATGTTCTGATTATATTGCTGTTATTTTGCCATTCTAGCATTTTGTTTCTATTCTGCATACATTTTATATCTGGTATATTACAAGTGGTATCATAGAACTTTCCTCGGCAGAAAGTGTGGGTTAATTTTTTTTTCCAGGGTAGAGATGTATTCCAGCGTCTTTAAGACATAGAGATTTATCATTACATGCATAAACCCGTGGTTGAGGGATTCATACACGCAGGAAATACAAGTGGTACTTAAGAACACATTTATTGGCCACCCTTGTAACCCTTGTTGGTACCCCTTCGAGTGGTAGCGCATCAGACAACACCTGTGTACGGATCGACCTAGATTACTTGAAGCCCTCTTTAGATAAACTGATCGGACACCTAACTAATATAGTGTCACCGAGAACAACACTTGGGAAGATAGTCTCTAGTACTTGGGTAGTCAGGTAGTATGACTAAGGGTATGGTATATCCTCCTTAGTCAATGCCCTGAGATATTGGGCCGAGTACTACTATTGGACCCCACATGTATATCAGAGAGCTATAGCACAGGGCAAACCCTTGTCTGTAGAACCCTTGAATACCTAACCCTTGGGGACAAAAACATAAACAAATTAAAATAGACAAGATCTATTGCCGCACAACTGTGTTCAGGTTGCCAAGTAAATACACATTTCTTTCTGGTTAAGCATTTGGGAATTTTCTCTTTGCAATATTCTTTAGACCGGGGTATAACTTCGCAGGTGTGTAAACAAAAAAAAAAAGTTTGGAAATTTTTTCACCATTATTTGAGACCTATTCCATCGGATTCATCTCTTCGCCATTATCACATTCATCCATATCATTTTTTGGAAAAAATTTTGACCTCGCCCACTCCTTTTCAGTTCCCCCATCCTCATAGCCCATACCCGTAGCCAAGACTAGGAAGCTCGCTTCAACACCTTGCAATATGGTCTCATCAAAACCCAACAAGAAGTGAAACAACTCGGTGCCAATGTTGCAGCCATTAATACCACCATGTAGTCCTCAATGGAGGAAATAAAACAAGACCTCACCACCCAACTTGAATCAGTCTTTTCGACACTCTGCACCAAACTGCATATCCCTACAGATAACCCTTCGTCTTCCTCACCTCCACATCCTGAAGGTGACCATTCCTCTCATTCCAATACCTCTCAGAACCATCACTTTCAATGTGACCTACACCTGCCGTGGGTAGATGTGACCAAATTTGATGGCTCAGACCCCACTGGTTGGGTAACCCAAATGGAACATTATTTCTCTTTATACGACATTACAGATGACTTCGCCAAACTCCGGTATGGTGTTCTCCATATAGATCAAGAACGATGGAAATGGTGGCAATGGAGAAAAACCTCTCATCAAGGGTATATTGCTTGGACACACTTTGTGGCATAGCTTTATGAACGCTTTGACATTGACACCAACCATTTGGGTCGTTTGACAAAGTTGAAACAATTATGAACAGTGGAAGACTTTATAGATACCTTTAAGTGCCTAGATTTTATAACATAGGGCATGTTTGATTCCTTTTTCTGAGAATGCTTTATCAATGGCCTCAAGGATGAGATTCAGGCCCATGTCCTCAAGGCTCAGCCTCAGAGTTGGGTGGAGGCTACTAAAAGAGATAAAGAAGCACAACAGGTTGTATCTTATCAACACCGAAAACCCTCATTTATCCCTCACCCTAAACCAGTAAATCCCACTACTCCCTCTGCTCCACTAAAGATCCAAAAATTGACTAGGGCTGAAATGGTTGAATGCCAACTCAAAGGCCTTTTTTATAACTGTGATGACAAATATTTCACGAGCCACAAGTGTAAAGAACAAAATATTTTTATGGCCATCTCCGAGGATATTTCAGAAGAGGATGTAGAAACTCCCCTTGTGTCTGAGTCACCTGAATCCACTGACATAACCCCTCCCTCAGACCCTCCCAAAGTAGAACCAGTCATTTCCCTCAACGCTCTCACTGGCTTCTCCGCTCCCCAAACACTCAAGCTAATCGGTTACATCAAGCATCAAAAGGTCATTATTCTGGTTGATAGTGGCAGCACCCATAATTTTATTCATCCCTGCATTTCCCAAGAAATTCATTGCTACATCCATGCCATCAATAATTTCGAAATCATGATTACCAATGGTGGTTCCATGAAATGTGGAGGGCATTGTGAAAATGTGTGTCTCCAAATTGGTGACTACCACCTGAAATCCCATATGTTTTCTATCGAAATGGGAGGTTGTGACATTGTGTTGGGTGTATACTGACCAAGGACTTTGGGTCCCATTCTCATGGATTTTAAAGACTTAACCATGCAATTTGACTAGGAGGGCCACCAATATAAGTTCCAGGGAATTACCGCCAGTTCACTTGAGATCATTAGTTCCCATCGCATGGAAAAGTTGCTCAAAAAAGGTCATTTTGGTGTTATCTCCCAACTCCATGCCATACAAGCAACAAAGACACCCTTGGTCCTACAAGACCTCCAAGCCATCATTTCTAAACATCAATTGGTATTTTCCACTCCCCAAAGACTCCCTCCTTCCCATGGTGTTCATGATCATTCCATTCCCCTTGTCCCCAGAAGCCTTCCTCCCAATATCCGTATGTATCGTCACCCCTTTTCCCCAAAAAATGAAATTGAGAAAATGGTCCAGGAACTCCTTAATGCAGGCATTATCCGCCCTAGTATGAGCCTCTACTCTTCTATTGTGGTCATGGTCCTAAAGAAATAAGTTTCTTGGCGAATGTGTCCTGACTTCCGTGCCCTCAACAAACTTACCATCAAAGACAAATTCCCCATTCCTGTCATTGATGACCTCCTGGATGAATTGAGTGGCACCCAATTCTTCACTAAACTGGATCTTCGTTCGGGCTACCACCAGATACGTATGAAAGAGACAAACATTCTCAAGACTTCCTTTAGAACTCATGAGAGCCACTATGATTTTTTGGTCATGCCCTTTGGCTTGTGTAATGCCCCCTCCACCTTCCAAAGCCTCATGAATCATGTCTTCCATCCTTTTCTCTGCCATTTTGTCTTAGTTTTATTTGATGATATCCTCATCTATAGAAAAACCTGGACATACCA
>ML777062.1:313731-342898 GCA_009831015.1 Picea engelmannii | reverse complement strand
TGGTCATGCCCTTTGGCTTGTGTAATGCCCCCTCCACCTTCCAAAGCCTCATGAATCATGTCTTCCATCCTTTTCTCTGCCATTTTGTCTTAGTTTTATTTGATGATATCCTCATCTATAGAAAAACCTGGACATACCATCTTTCTCATGTGGATCGAGTTCTCCATCTACTCTCTCAGCACCAACTTTTCCTGAAACAGTCTAAATGAGATTTTGGCGCCTCAGAAGTAGAATACTTGGGTCATTTGGTTGGAAAGGATGGGGTCAGGGTGGATCCTAAAAAGATTGAAGCTATGAAAGACTGGCCTCACCCAAATAATCTTAAGAGCTTGCGTGGATTTCTGGGCTACAGGGTATTATCGCAAGTTTGTTAAGAATTATGGGAAGATTGTAGCACCTCTCACTACTCTCCTAAAAAATAACTCTTTCACTTGGACTCCAGCCGTTGCCCAAGATTTTCAAACCTTGAAGATGGCCATGTGCACCACTCTAGTCCTCGCCCTTCCCGATTTCACAAAGACCTTTGTGTTGGAAAGTGATGCCTCAGGGAAAGGAATCGGTGTTGTCCTTATGCAAGAGGGTTGACCTTTGGCCTTTACCAGCAAGCAACTATCTGAAAGAAATTTGGGCAAATCCATCTATGAAAAGGAAATGTTGGCTATTCTGCATGTTGTTGATCTGTGGCACCCTTATCTATTGGGGCAATGTTTCCAAATTAAGACAAACCATCAAAGCCTCAAGTATTTTCTGGAACAACACATTTCCTCCCCAGAACAACAAAAATGGGTGACTAAGCTCTTTGGATATAATTATGAGATCATTTACAAGAAAGGAAAAGACAATTTGGTTGCAGATGCACTTTTCCGCAAATATGAAGAAGAAGGATCCCTTTTTTCTCTTTCATTCATTGTCCCAGATTGGCTCCAAGTCATTCGCCAGGAATGGCTGCAAGATCCCAAAAGTTCGTAGCTGATCCAACAATTGCAGTCCAATGCTCCAGCTTCCCCAGGGTACTCTTAGCTCCATGATTAAATTCAATACAAAGTCCGTTTGTATTTAAGTAAACAATCAAAGCTTAAATCCATAGTACTTTCTGAGCTTCATGCTACACCCACCGCAGGGCACTCCGGGTTCACCAAAACCTATGACAGGGTCAAACATTCCTTTTTCTGGGATGGTATGAAACAAGACATTTATAATTTTGTCCCTGAATGTGATGTCTGTCAACACAACAAGGGAGAAACAGTCAAATCTCCGGGAACACTACAACTGCTCCCAATTCCACCTGCTATTTGGAAGGATATCTCTATGGATTTTATTACTGGCTTACCCAAATCAGGAAATAAATCAGTCATCATGGTGGTTGTTGATCACCTTTCCAAGTATGCTCATTTCTGTGCCCTTCAAAACCCATTTACAACATCGGCGGTGGCTCAAATTTTCATGGATCAGGTCTTCAAGCTTCATGGAATTCCGCACTCTATTGTTTTTGATCATGACCCAACTTTCAGAAGCAATTTTTGGCAAGAACTGCTCAAGATACAAGGCACCGAATTGCATCTCAGCACAACTTATCATCCCCAGACTGATGGCCAAAAAAAAGTGGTCAACTAGTGTTTGTAAACATATTTGAGGTGTTTTGCCTCAGAAAAGAAAAAGCAGTGGGCTCAATGGTTACCCTTAGTTGAATGCTGGTACAAAAATTCATACCATACAACTACACGCATGACTCCTTTTGAAGAAGTATATGGACAGAAGCTACCTTTAGTTCTCTCATACTTACCAGGTGCCTCAAAGGTCCAGGTAGTTGAACTAACACTTATAGCTCGAGTGGCTATTCTCTGTACACTCAAATAGAATTTTTTCATGGCACAAAATCGCATGAAGCAACAAGAAGATCAAGGTTTCTCTGAATGTCAATTTGCAGAAGGGGATCGGGTGTTTCTTCGACTGCAACCTTACAAGCAAACTTCCCTCAAGGCCGAGCATTGTCAGAAGCTAGAGCCCAAATTTTATGGTCCTTATACCGTTCTCAAGCGTGTGGGACAAGTAGCCTACTAGTTGGTTTTTCCCAACCATTCGAAGCTACATCCTGTTTTTCATGTTTCCTGCTTAAAAAAGGTGATTGGAGCTAAGTGCCAAATTCAAACCAACCTTCCAGAATTAGCTGAAGAAGGATCCATTTGGCTATAGCCAGAAGCCGTTTTGGACTAGCGTGAGAGTTGCCTATGTCAGAGAACCATCAAGGAAGTGCTAGTCCAGTGGAAAGATACAACTCCAACAGATGCCACTTGGGAACCAACTACCATTCTACAACAATTTCCTCATCTCAAGCCTTGAGGACAAGGTTGCTTTTAAGGGGGCAGACATGTTAGGGTCCTAACCCACACATAGGTAGAAAAATACATTTGGATGTAATAAAGGTCAATATTAATAAGGCATTTCATAAAATAGAATAAGGTGAATGTAAGAAGACCTAATAGAAGCTTCCACTTCTAGAAGGATCTTCCTGTAGATGCTTCTTTTTAGTATAAATAGGAGTCGAGGGTATGAGAACCCTAACTTGGATATTATTGTAATAGATCTCTTCTCAACTGGAGGTTTCCCCCTCGAAGAGGCTCGTGAACATTGCTTTCAGATTCAAAGTGTTATTTCTGTTATTATTCTCTTATCATTTCTGTGCTATTGTGGTGAATGTTCTGGTTATATTGTTGTTATTCTGCCATTATAGCATTTTATTTATGTTCTGCATACATTTTATATCTGGTATATTATAGTTGTGCATTTCCAAGTCAATTGTGCATTATAAATGTAGAGCACTAGAGAGACGTCGGCATGGAAAATATTTCCCAAATTATTACATGTGACAATGATGCAGTAAACGGATTTTTAACAATCCCTACTGAATGTTCAAAGGAAATATCTATTTTCTTTTCAAAATCTAAAAATAAAAATACAAGAATTATCAAAAAAAGTTTATTAATGTGAATTAATCTTGGATAATTTAAATCCACCATTTATGTCACATATGATGAACATCTTTAGTCAATGGTAATTGTATTTTAAGAAAAAATAATATGAAAGAAAAACATAATATTCTTCTGTTGTAACATAACAGTAACCAATATCCCTTTTGGGACAACTTGGTGGAAGAATGGGATTGGAAGAAAGGCATTGTGTGAGGATTTTAAAAGGTGAACTCTTGCTAGGGAAAAAGGGATGGATACACTTTGTAATTCAAAATAGTATAATTTTATCACGACGAAAGAGAGATTGAAGGTTGTTGTCTTTTGAATGAAATTGTTGGTTGAATGTTTCATATTGTATTCATGCATTTTTGTTAGTTGATCAAATTATATCTTGTTCTCTTATCTTATATCATGAACATTGAAATAGAATTCTAACTATTGAAATCATTGATTCAAATTAACAACATTGATCTCACCTTGATAGGGTTTGATGTTCACTTAATCTTATAGTTTGAATAGAGATTGGGAAGAGGTGATGTTAGAAATTGGTCTCTCTTTCTTGGGATCCTTTTCTAGTTCTTGTTTGTCTCTATATTTCCTATCAAAGGTAGATTTCAACTTAGAGCTCCTCTGTAACACCTCGGGTTTTGAACCCCCATTTTAAATAATGTATTGTTACAATGTTGAGAGGCCAGAATACCCAAACAATTATTAAAAGGCCAATGTGCCCAAGAAATGCAATGTTTTGGTCATTATTAATAATAAATGCGTCGTTGGTTGTTAGACCGACAAAGACTAGAGTTATAGGGGGGCATGATTCCACAAGAGAGGGGGATTGAGGGGATAAATGTTTTTTAATTACCCTTTTGTCTAAAGGAGTGGATCAGTTACGTGAGATTCTTGGGGAAGGCCAGGAGGTTCTTGATTCCCCATAAAAATACTTAAACTCGTCCCTGGACTGATTAGGGGGTTGGCTCATTCTCTCCTTCACTTCTTCTTTCATTCCATTCTTTCCCTCACACATTCGTTCACTCACTTACTCACTCGTTCATTCATCTCGTCCTTACCTATCACTCATTGATTCATCCTCATCTGTGTCTTGGCTTGGGAAAGGAAAATGAACTGTTGAAGAGTAGCCATGGCATCCTTGGTTGTAGAGGTCGTTGATGTAATCCATCCATGAATTGAGGCCCGCATGTCTGATATGTGTTGGCATGTGTCCAGCTTTGTTCACAAATGTGATTCCTAAGAGTTCCAACATGGAGATTTTGGACTAGTTGCATTGGAGCCCTAGAAGGAGAAGGATTGCTTGAGGGTCTATGTGGCAGAGAAGGGCAGAGGGCCATTCTCTTGGGTGATGCAGGCTTGGTAGAAGAGAGTTGGGTACTTGGATTTTTGTAAGTGTTGTGAAAGCCTATGAGATCTTGAGTGCTAACTAGTTTGGGAAGCCAAGTAACACTCTGGAACCATCCTTTTGGATTCATATCCCTAGCTTGAGGGTGACACTGCTCTTGAGATTTGGAGCAATAGTGTCTACGGTTGGGTGGAACGTCCTTGGTATACAACTAGTTGGTGTCATGTTTTATGAAGATAAGTGCTCTCTGTTATGGTATTATTTATCTGTATATGAATGTATTCCACTATGTATTTATTTATCGTTTAATTGAATCTTAGAATATGCATGATTTCTGGTTATTGTTGTGCATGTCGTTAGATATTTTCTTTTATGAGTCCTTTATTAATTTAAAAATGTATCGATAAGAGAAAGAATTCCAAGGGTGGACTTGAAGGTAGCATACCCTGTCCTGTAGGTGGTCGGGGATGTTACAGATTGGTATCAAAGATTCTGGTTGAAACACCAAGCTGGTATGGGCTGGGTCTGTTGGTCAGAGTCTCGTGGTTGAGATCGAATTCTGGCCGTGAAGTTGAAAATCTCAGGAAGAATGGCATTGCAAAATCTACGCAGGAGATAGAACGTCAGAGATCCTTTGTAAGGGTTTGAAGGATCGTGACCGTCCCTTTCGAATTCCAGAGCGATCACCACTGTGGGATAAAGAGATATCCAGGATCATTGGATCGAAGGGAAAGTGAACAAGGGTCATCCAATGAAGGTGAGGCAAGGATTAAGTCACAACTGTCAGATCTCATTGGAGAGAAATCGACTGTGGCGAGGCATTGTGGGGATCGGGAAGAAAATTAAAGTTTCTACAAGTTGTGAGCCTGCAATCGTTCAGGATCGTTGATCTCTCTAGATCACTAGATCAACGGTGGATATCAATCCCACTACAGATGAGCATATTCTCTTTGTGTAGATCAGAAAGGAAATTAAAGAGTGAGCGAGTTGAGTCTCCACAATCACTTGTGGTCATTGATATTCAAGAAAGGAACATGTGTCAGGTGATCTCGTAGTTTAGGAGGAAGCAAGAAGAAGCTGAGTGAGTAAAGGACTCCCAAATCTCAAATCTTTGAAGAGCTAGAGTAGATCCAGACCATTGATCGAAGTGGACATGTGGCAGGAGATTGTGCACTTCGATGGATAACCACTTCGGAAGAAAGACAAATGTGAAAAGCCATAACTCCCGACTGCCCAAAGTTGGGAATTCATGTGGACCATCCATCAACAAGGAAACGTGGCACCAGATATCTCACTTCAGAGACTTAGTACTCTAGAAGGTTTTGCAGAGAGACGCACTAGGGAAGGAAATACCCAAAGTCCCAAAGTCCAGAGTTAATATGGATCGTCTGATAAGGGAGACACGCATCGGTAGGTTGGCCAGTTCAGGAATTCGGAGTTCGAGAGAATTGGAGTGTGCTAGTATGGAAACTCCCAAAGCCCGAAGTTCTGAAGTCCAAAGAGTCGAAGTGGTGGGGCATGATGATGTCACCTGGAGGTGATGTGGACCCTAGAATCTTAAGTAGTTTATAAATTCAAAGTTTGGGAGACTTGAAGAGTGCAAGAGTAAAATCTTATGAAGCCCAAAATTCTGAAGTGACGTGGCTCACAGACGTCACTTGGGATGACATGGAAACATGGGATGTGTGCCACGTGTCAATGAGTTTTGAACATGTGGAGGATTGAAATGTTAGTTAGAACATGACACATGTCACCCACCTAATTGGGCCATGTGTTTGATTCTAGTATTTCTCCATGTGGCGACAGATCGTGTAGTTCGAAGATTGGGCACTCTAGAGGAAAAATATGTGATTGTTTGCGTTGGGTTGAGAACTCCCAAAGGCCCGAAGGTCAGAGTACATATCGACCGTTGATCCCATAAGACACTTGGTAGTAGATCTCACAGTGGTTCGAAGGATCAGCACTCCAAGAGAAAGTGAAGGCAGAGAGTTTGAAACTCCCGAAACCCGAAGAGTCAAAGTGATTCATAGCTGTTGATTTGTGAGAGACATGCATCAACAGATCGTCAACTTCGGGTGAAAGCACTCTGGGATAAATTGAAGGTAGAGAGTTTGAAACTCCTGAAACTCGAAGAGACGAAGCCATTCATAGTCATTGATATGTGAGAGACATGCGTCGATGGATCGTTGACTTCGGGTAAAAGCACTTCGGGAGAAAGTGAAGGCGAAGAGTTTGAAACTCCCGAAGCCCGAAGAGCCAAAGAGATTCATAGTCATTGATATGTGGGAGGACACATGTCAAAAAATCATGAACTTTGAGTAGAAGCATTCTAGGAGGAAGCAAGCGGGGAAAGTTGAGACTTCTGAAGGCTGAAGTCCCAAAGTGGACTAGAGCTATTTATTTGAGGTGGATGCATGGCACCGGATATAGAACCTCAGGTACAGATTAACCTGAGGGAAAGAGGAAGTCTAAAGTGTTGAACTCCTGAAGCGTGGAGTCTCAAAGTGGATCTCAATCATTGATCATGAATGAGGATGAGGACCATTTATCTGGTCCTGGTTGAAAGTTTCAAAGTTTCAAAGTCAAGCTAAGAATGGATCGAAGCAAGAGGAAGAAGTCAAGTGTCATGAAAGAAGAGATGATCATGGAAGAGTTGGTCATTCCAGAATTTCTAGCAGAACTCACAGACACCACTCACCTCCTTACTCAGAAAGAAATTTGTATGCATCAGAATATTCCATAAGTAGTCCAGAGGTGTCTCCTGTTAGGTACCAGAGAAGGAGATAGGAAGTGAACAGTTTGCAAGGAGAGTTGAGGAAGATGATGTTGAAGCATGGTTTCTTGGACTTAGGATATATTTTCAATTGCATAACTATTCATCAAACCTAGAATCCAAGTATGCCACCTACCATTTACACGGGAGCGCTTAAATGTGGTGGGATTAACTGAAGTAGGTTGAACATATTAATGAGAATATGATCACTTGGAAGTGGTTCAATAAGTACTTCCAGAAGGAGTACCTCACAGAGAATTTATATGACAAGAAAATGCAGGAGGTCTTTGAACTCAGGCTGGGAAGCATGACTATGGCAGAATATGAGACGAAGTTCTTGGGATTGTTAAAGTATGTCAGGTTCATTGATGATGAGAAGGTGAAAATACAAAGATTTCTAAGTGGAATGCCAACCTTTTATAAATAAAATATTAGGTATGATGATCCCAAGACCTTGATTGAGGCCATTAGGAAGGATAAATACCTATATGATCAAGGACAGGAAAGAGAATCCTTGCAAAAATATTGGAAGGATAAGAAGAAGGAGAATTCCGATCAAAGGAGGAAAGGATTTAGACCTCCCTTCAATAGGAATGAACCTAATAGAAGTCATCAAGATCAATATGCTAAGGATGAATCCAAGAGAGAAGACTCCTTGGGAAAAAGGGGAAGACCACCAATCCAATGTTGGGGATGCAAGGAAGATCACTTGTACAAGGATTGGCCACATAGAAAATATAGAGTGAATACTGTGCACAACATCCAAGAGGCTACAATAATCGAATATAAGGGAAGAATCTATGCAACTTTAGATGATCGACAAGTAGAGTACCAGTCAAATATGATCAAGGAAGGTAAGATTATAAATCAGTCTATTTCTATTTTAATTGATTCATGAACAAGTTATTGTTACATTGATCCTAAAATAGTGGATAGATTACATTTGAAGAAAAGTAAGATTGGAAAATCAAGTTTGGTTCTGTTAGCCACTGGAACCAAAAGGAGAATCCATGATATGGTCAGAAGTTGTTCCATAAGTCTTAATGCTTTGAATACTAGTGTCGATCTAAATATCATACCATTGGGGTCTTATGATATTCTAATTGGAATGGATTGGTTGGACAAGCATCATGTTTTCCTAGATTGTCATAGCAAGACATTTACTTGTCTTGATGAAGATGGAAAAAAAAACACTGTGAAAGGAGTTCCAACCCATGTCTATAAGGGATATTTCATCCTTACAGCTGAAGAGATGTTTTAGAAAAGGATGTCAATTGTATGCATCTCATGTGGAAGAGATAGAAAATACAAAGGGGACAAGCCTTGAATATTTCTCGGTACTACAGGAATTTGAAGATGTATTCCAAGAAATACCAGGGTTTCCACCAAGAAGGGAGATATATTTCTCAATTGATTTAGTGCTTGGAGCTATACCAGTTTCAAAGACACCTTACAAAATGAGCACACCAGAGTTAAAAGAATTACAAATGTAGTTGGAGGAATTGTTGAAGAAAGGGTACATACGTCCAAGTGTTTCACCTTAGGGAGCACTAGTACTTTTTGTCAAAATAAGGATGGAACCTTGAGGCTGTGTATTGACTTTCGACAACTGGACAAGTATACTATAAAGAAAAAGTATCCTCTACCCATAATTGATATCCTCTTTGATCAAATATCAGGTAAGGATCAAGGAAGAAGACAGTCATAAGACAACCTTTAGAACCAGGTATGGGAATTATGAATTTGTAGTGGGGTTGTTTGGACTAACCAATGCACCAATTGTCTTTATGTGCTTAATGAATGGCATATTCAGAAATTATTTGGATAAGTTTGTCATAGTGTTCTTGGATGACATAATTGTTTACTCTAAGTCTGAAGAGGAGCATGAACATCACTTAAGACTAGTATTGCAAGTGTTGAGAGAACATCAGTTGTATGCCAAGATGAGTAAGTGTTATTTTTATCAAAAGCAGATCCATTACTTGGGACACATTATTTCATAGAAGGGCATAGCAGTAGATCCAGAGAAGATTGAATCCAATAGAGGAATGACAACACCCATAAATGTGTCAGGAGTCAAATCTTTTATGGGATTACTTGGTTACTACAGAAGATTCATAGTAGGGTTCTCTAATATTTCTCATCCCATCACTTCTTTTCAAAATAAGAGAACTGAATTTGAATGGACACCTAAGTGTGAAAAGAATTTTAATCTGTTGAAGGAATTACTTACTAGTGCACATGTGTTAAAGATTGTTGACCCAAATGAAAGTTATTTGGTATGTACAGATGCATGTAAGGAAGGACTTGGGGGAGTCCTCATGCAAAATGGACATGTCATTGGTTATAAGTCCAGAAATATTAAGGAACATGGGAAGAACTATGCCACACATGACTTGGAGCTTGCTACCATTGTACATGCCTTGAATATGTGGAGGCATTATCTCATGGGGAAGAGATTTGAATTATGGACATACCACATTGGTCTGAAGTATCTTTTTGAACAACCAACCTTGAATTCCAGGAAAACAAGATGGCTGGAATTTTTAAGTGAATATGACCTCGACATCAAGCATATCAAAGGAAAAGAGAATAAATTTGTCTATGCACTTTGTAGAAGAGTGCATCTCATGCATGCTACTACTATTAGTATGCATCAGTCAGACTTGAAGAGAGAAATTTAGATGATCGTGTTACATATCGACATTACGTACAAGTAAAGGAAAGCTTACAGCAAGGAGATGTACAACATAAAATAAAGGAGTATGAGATAAAGGAAGATGGATTACTCATGCATAAGAATATAATCTATGTTCCTAGTTCAGGAGAAATGACAAATTTGGTATTGAAGGAAATGCATGATGTTCCTTATGTTGGACATCTTGGTTACCAGAAAATGATTACAGCAGTAAGAAGCCAATTCTTTTGGTCGGGAATGAAAAAGGATGTTGTTGATTACATCGCTCGATGTATGGAATGTCAGAAGGTGAAGGCTGAGCATAGGCACCCAACGGGTTTGCTGTAGCCATTACCAATCCCAAAGAAGAAATTGGAGATGATAACCATCGATTTCATAACTAAATTAACTAGGACAACAAGACAACATGATTCAATCATGGTAGTGGTTGACAAATTAACAAAGGTTGCTCATTTTTTTCTTGTAAAAAAACACATACATCGACTAATATTGCAGACATTTACATGAGGGATATTGCTAGGTTGCATGGGATACCTAGAACAATTGTCTCAGACAAAGATACAAAGTTTACCTCCAATTTATGGAGGGGATTGTTTAAAGGATTTGGTACAAATCTAAACTTTATCACATCATACAATCCACAGTCAGATGGGAAAAAAGAGAGGGTCAACTGAGTAATTGAAGATATGCTGAGAATGTATGTGATGGATAAGCCATCTAAGTGGGAAGATTACTTACACTTGGTTTCTTTTTCATATAATAATGGGTATCAATCTTCATTGAGAATGAGCCCATTTGAAGCCTTGTATGGTAGGAAATGAAATACTCCAGTGAGTTGGGACAACCCAATAGATAGAGTGGTACTTGGGCTAGAGTTTCTCAAGGAAATGGAAGACCATATGGTTAAGATCAAGAAGAATTTAAAGGCAGTTCAGTACAGATAGAAAGTTTATGCAGATAAGAACAAGACAACTAGATAATTTAAAGTAGGTGAGCATGTACTTTTGAAAGTGAAGCCCAAGAAAATATCTTTGAAATTGGGTAGTTGTACAAAGTTGGTAGCCAGGTTCTGAGGTCCATTTGAAATATTGGACATAATAGGGCCAATTGCATACTTTCTTGCATTGCCTACTTCCATGAATGTGCATAATGTATTTAATGTCTCTTTACTAAAGAAATATGTGCATGATCCTAACCATGTTATTGATTGGCATTTGATTCAGGTAGAAATAGAGGGATACTTTCAGGTTCAACTAGTGCGGGTATTGGAGAGAAAGGTCAAAATGCTTCAGAATCAAGTTATAGAGCTGGTAAAAGTTCAGTGGACCTGCTACGGTCCTGAAGATGCTACCTGGGAGCATGACGATGCCATGTGGGTAGATTACCTGCATATTTTTGAATATTTTTTTTGATTTTGATCTCTATTTTGTATATGCACTAAGGACAGTGCCAAAATAAGGGAGAGGGGATGTAACACCTAGGGTTTTGAACCCCCATTTTAAATAATGTATTTTTACAATGCTAAGAGGCCAGAGTGCCCAAACAATTATTAAAAGTCCAGTGTGCCCAAGAAAGGTAATGTTTTGATCATTATTAATAATAAATACATCGTTGGATGCTACACAAACAAGGACTAGAGTTATAGGGGGCTATGATTCCACAAGAGAGGGGGCCTTGAGGGGATAAATGTTTATTTCCTATTTTTAATTACCCTTTTGTCTAAAGGAGTGGATCAATTACGTGAGATTCTAGGGGGAGACCAGGAGGTTCTTGATTCCCCACGAAAATACTTAAACCCATCCCTGGTCTTATTGGGGGGTTGGATCGTTCACTCCTTCACTTATTATTTTCATTACATTCTTTCCCTCGCACATTCATTCACTCACTTACTCACTCATTCATTCATCCTATCCTTAATTATAACTCGTTGATCCATCCTCATCTCTGTCTTGTCTTGGGAAAGGAAAATGAATTTCTGAAGAGAAGCCATGGTATCCTTGGCTGTAGAGGTCGATGGTGTAATCCAGCCATGATTTGAGGCCCGCATGTCTGAGATGTGTTGGCCTATTTCCATCTTTGTTTACAACTGCGAGTCCTAAGAGTTCCATCATGGAGATTCTGGACCAGCTACGCTGCAGCCCTGGAAGGAGAAGGAATTCCTAAGGGAATGCATGGAAGAGAAGGGTGGAGGTCCATTCTCTTGGGTGGTGCAAGCTGGGTAGAAGAGAGTTGGGTACTTGGATTGATGTGAGTGTTGGGAAAGCTTGTGAGATCTTGAGTTTTGACTGGTTTGGGAAGCCAAGTAACGCTCTGGAACCGTCCTTGTGGATTCATAGCCCTGGCTCGGGGGTGACACTGTTGTTGATATTTGGAGCAGTAGTGTCTACGGTTGGGTGGAACATCCTTGGTATGAAACTAGTTGGTGTCATATTTTATAAAGATAAATTCTCTCTGTTGTGGTATTATTTATCTGTATATGAATGTATTTTGTTGTGTATTTGTTTATCATTTAATTTAATATTAGAATATGCATGCTTGATGGTTATTTTTGTGCATGTCGTTAGATATTTTATTTTATGTGTCCTTATTAATTAAAAAAGGTATCGATAAGAGAAATAATTCCAAGGGTGGGCTTGAAGGTAGCATACCCCATCCTGTGGGTGGTCGGGGATGTTACATCCCCAACTCCCAAAAAATACCAAACTTGATCTCTAGAGATGCCATGAGGCTCACCATGTTGCAATAGATGTTAGAGACATGTTCTTTCATCTTTGAAAATATATCCTCCAAGTCATTCCCTAGATTGTTACTTTAATCATATCCATGGATATGTATTAATTCTTTTTTTAAGCCAATTTCCATATCCTAAAATTTCTCACAAAATCTCCAAAGAAAATTTCTCTGATACCAATGTGATCTATAAATTGCCATGAATATTCCACTAGAACATTTCATCACAAGAGAGCTTACATGTTTCTATGAAATATCTCTATTATGTAGTGTTTTCTTATTGTTATAACTTAGTATTACAAAATTAGTTCCCAAATTACTCAAATAAACTAATAATGCAATAAAATAAGCTAAAATATAAAATACCACACCATCCACATAATGAAAATTGTTCAACAACACAAGTATTCCAACATAGGATGAACACTTTCATTAACCACTAACACAATCGGATCAAAGATCAACACACTGATGTTTTTGTCTGGTAAAACCCCTTGGGTAAACATCCATGACCCCATGCAACACGACCACTTAGATAAATTTATCAATGAAAAAGAAAAACTTTACAAGAGAGTTACATTAGAATTTCTCACAATAGATCATTAGCAAATGACCCTCCATGCTCTTTAAATAGATACCATAGACCAATCAGGTGTTAATCTATGGATCAATATAATCGTTAAGATCGAGGAGAATATGATCGATTAGATCACTATACTTCGGGAACATATCATGATAGTCAGATTACCTAACTGCAAATGAATACAAATACATAATAAAGAAACACACTTTTACATAACGACACATTAGACCAAGTTGATATTAACTAACTCCTTTGTGTCTATATATCCTAAAATCCCCCTTATTCACAACTTGGGATAGGATTGAAGGATTTACAAAGGAAACACAATAGGAGAAGTAAGGAGGCATTAGAGCCTATCCCCCTGTTGTGCTAGGCACTACAACCCTCCATTTTCCTCTAATTTGTTTGCAAAATCCTTCCAATAAAATGGAGCCCCCTGTATTTTCCGAATTTGAAAAATCTCTGACTTATATCTCCCTAATTGATCCGAAAAGATCTTTTAATGACTATGGTTAAGTTATTATGCATGTGTTCATTAACCAATTAAGGAAGCTTAAAGAAAGAGGAAGAATATATGAGAAGTTATCATAGCCACATAATCATGTACAGAACTGAAATGAAGCAATAAACAACAACAAACCATAACACCAATGTGATAACAAAATTCGGCCATCTTGCCTACGACTTCAAGCCTTTGTCTCAGTGGGTGAGGATTTATTATTTATGTTCAAAGCTCAATAATTACATCACAATAATTCCAAAAGGATACAATATTGATCTGGTATTGTTCTCCCAAATATCTAGAACCCAACAGAAGAAACAACACTCAAAATGGATGATCGGAGCTCCCAGAAATGGCCCGCAAAGGTGCGCTCCTCAACAGATTCCCTGCATAAAAATGGATTTGGCTTGGCATTCCTTCAACATAAACCTGCTCTAAATATTCCTCAATGGCCTCAAGAAGGCCTGGTTTATATAGATCTGGAGTTGGTTATCATCTCCCAACATCCTCCCAAGATATGGCCTCGAAAATAGCTCAATATCCCCTCAAAATGGGCAAAAATCTCCAATTACAGGCATAACATCCACTACTATATGGTTAAAAACCTACTTGTATAACCAAAAATAAAACATAGCCCAAAGGGGTTGGGCACATGCTCCAAATTGAGGTCATATGGTGTATACGTGGCCAAGCGCCAACCCAAAGGGTTGTGCACTGATCCCTTTTCTGAAATCACTAGTCATGTGTGTTATGGGGATAGGACCGCACCCTTTAGGTGTGCCTGAACCCTTGGTTCCAACCCTGTTATATATGGTGGAAAGGTGCCTAAAATGTGCGCTCTTGTGGTTAAGTGAAACGATATTGTTCTCTATGCATTGTGGTCACATGTAACAAATAAACCATGGGCTAGGGCTTAGCCCCAACCACCTTCCACCCCATACACTTTATACATGGAAATATATAATATAAAGTGGGTTTTAAACCCCAAACACATATATTGGCGCGTTGGTCATTGGACCTCTCCAAAATATTTTCTCTAGAAATGGTTCATGGGTTCGAATCTAGTGAGCCCCAAAAAACTTTTAAACTACCATCTGGTGATAGGGTGCCACGTGGTAACCCACATCTGTGCCACATGGCACCTTTTCATTTTCTTGAATAGTGTCACTTTTCAACTTCTGAGGGGATCTTCCCTCTGCTCAGTCAAACTATTGTTTTGTTTCCATACATCTCAATGCTACGTCAACATGATGGCGTCATGTTGATGTCGGCATTGGCTTTTTTTCGGTTGACCTGTTGACTTGTTACCTGTTTGGGAAAATGGCCAGAGTGTGATAAATCTCGCATAAAACGTCCGTTTGAGAAAGTAAATATATGGTTTTAATCAACACGATGATATGGTCGGAATGGAATTAGTTTCACTCAATTCAGAGAAATTTCATTTTTGAGCCTTTCCTTGACCTCGGGTGCCTCCTGGATTTGATTCTGGATCACACCTCCCCACTAAGGACCTTTTGGTCCCCAAAAGGTTACTGACCAGTCGAAAATATTGGGATAGGCCACCTGGATTGTCCTTTGTCTCTGAACTCTGTCTTGTGCACCTGTCTCATCAATATCAACTGTAACACAATCATGACAACTAACAATATATGGTTAGCCATTTGAGCCCTGCCACATTTTACTAAAGCCACTATCATCCATGTAGATAACATTACTAATGATAGTATCAAAAACATGACTGCAAATGAGCTGATATACTTGTAATATTTGCATGACATGAGCTTATCTTGAAGCAAATTGTGATTGATTTTCCATTCAATAATGATTTCATGTTCTTTCTTAAGACCGATTACTTCATTTGAAACAATTATTGGTTTGTTTCTTGCTCGAACTACCTTCTTTAATTGTTCCATAGTTTGAAGTGTTTTAATTGCCTTAACATGATGAGCATGAACCACATAATCTTGACTTGCTTTGGTTAATTGATATTGATTCTTTGTCCTGTAGAAGATTGCCTTACGATCATATAAGTATGTACTACCTAAGACCATTCCAAATTCTTGTAATGGCACTACATCACATGTTACCTCGTCCACATACTTAGATGAAATTGCAAATTTGATTGTGCACTGCTTTGTTATGTGCATTTGATGATGATTCCTTATCCATTTAAGTGTCTAAGGCTTATGATGTACTTGTGTTTTTAACCCCAATTGCTTAACCAATTCTTCTGAGATTAGGTTAGATTGAGATCCACTGTCGATTAATGTATCAACCTTAGTGTGTCGCATGATAACCCTTATATGAAACAAGTTACTTCTACAATCAATTCCTTCACCAATTTTACCTGTCATACCAACCAATGAGACCTTTGATTCATCACCTGGATCCAATCCCAAGTCTGTCGGTCATGTTGTCGCTGCAACTGTTTGCCTCCCTTTCCTTTCTTTGAACCACTTTGGCCTCTTCTCGGGATGCAACTGCCAACAATGGTCCTCATCATGTCCCTCTTTCTTGCAATGCTTGCAAGATGGGCTATCTTCCTTTCTTGCCACTAAAATTGACTTATTTCCATGCCATTTCCTCTTGTCCTCTTTCCTTGAAATCAATTCCCCTGATAGACTTATTTTCGCTGCTTCAATGTATGTCGCTAGAATAGAAACCTCATCAAGGTTAGTGGGTCCAAACATGAATACAATGTTTCTAATATGTGCAGGTAAACCTCCTATATACTTCATAAGGGTTTCTTGGGTATGTAAAGGAACATCTAACATCAATGCCATTTTACAAAATCCATCTGTATACTCTTGTACTGTTTGTCCTTTTCTTAGTTTTAAATATTTCCATTCAATTAACGCTTTCTCTATATAAACCAAAGGATAGAATTTCTTCCTAAGTGCATAAATAAAACTTTTCCATGATGGAAATACATTACCCACTTGTTGTGTTCCATTTTGAAACTTACTTTGCCACCAGATGAGAGTTGTGCCTGCAAGTCTCAATGATGCCAACTTGATTTGTGTGGCCTCGTCCTTGATTTTTTGCACACTGCAGTAGACCTCCATCTTTCTGACCCAATTGTCAAGTCTCTCTGCATTAACTTCACCGTCATATATGTAATGTAACAATCACTTGGATGGTTAGAAGCAATAGAGCTGATCGGTCGCACGAGCGCTGGTTTTTAACCTAGCCGTTTCCTGAACATGTCCATGGCCGCCCAGGAGGGCGAGGAACCCCGCGTTCCTCCCCCTCACTCCATTGCTTTTCGAAATCTGCTGGCCAAACAAGGCAAGAAACCAACAGCTGCGGCACCCCCAAGATTCGTGAAACGTTTAGATTCGATCCCTGAAATCGTTCTACCCCCAGATCAGCCAATGAGAGTTGCGGTCTCGTTAGCTGAGCAAGGATTGGTGGGTCAGTTCATGGGGCTTTGGCCCTCCACCAAAACCACTGAAAACTGGATACAAAGAAATTGGAGACCCCTAATCTAGAGCAGCGTAACCTGCTACGCAGTTGGCAGAGTTTATTACATCTTTGAGTTCATCTCAGAGGCTGATCGTGATTTGATCTTTAGGAACGGGTCGTATTTCATGGGCCCCCAAGGCCTCTACCTGAACCGATGGCACCCAAGTTTTGATCCAGAGTTGGAGGTCCCAAAAGAAGTCTCGGTCTGGGTGAGGCTTCCAAACCTCCCAATCCATTTCTGGAACAGCCCCTCGCTCCAGGCAATCGACAACGGTCTCGGGAACTACATTGATACGGCGGATCCAAAAGATCATTATTCGTGTGCCCGCATCTGCGTTGAGGTAAACCTGGAGGTAGGTCTCCCGGAAGAGGTCAAGCTCAAAGTAGGGGATTGGCAACACTTTCAAAAACTAGACTACGAACAACTGTCGTTCAAGTGTCGGGGTTGCCATGAATACGGGCACTTTCAGAGGAATTGTCCCAAAGAGCTAAGCACTACCAAAGACACAGGTGAAGGATGGCAACAGGTTGGTAAGACAAAATCTTCCTCAAGGGCAAAGGGCCCAAGACCCGGGGGCTTAGATCGGGCACCTCAAGCAAATTTGGGTCACAACCAAGAAGCACGGGACAGCAATAAGGTAGATGCCCCTGAGAAGACAATGGGAACCTCAGTAGGGGTTACGGATCCAAGCCCAGAGGACCAGGAGCCACAACGCATAACCTCGGATCCAGTGGGAAATTCGACGCTAGAGGAAAGGGATGGTCAAGCACACGAGTCTAGAGAACCAGGGGAAGTGCATGCAAGGGAAGAGGGCGAGATTCATTCAGAAAGCAGAAGTGAGGAAGACAGCAACATAGAACTCACCCCGCAGAAGCAAAGAAGAGGGAGGAAATCCAAAATAGCAGAGAGGGAAAAAGAGACTTACAAGGATGTATTGAACGGGTCGCAACCAACCCTAAAGTAGGTCATAAAAGTCATACAGACCAGGAAGAAATCCAAGGCCTTCCAGGAAGGCCATCAAACCCCCTCAGGTAATCAATGAAGCTGGTATCTTGGAATTGCAGAGGTTTCGGAAGCACGCCCAAGGAGGAAGCGATGAAAGATATTATCAAGGCCGCTAAAGACGAGATCCTGCTAATCCAAGAAACCAAGATGGAGGGACATGACTTCCTCCAGAAAGTCAAAGCAAGATGGAACGCAAGCAGTGGTATCGCTGAAAGTGCCAGAGGGGCATCAAGTGGCCTTGGCACGGTCTGGAACTCCAAAAAATATGACCTACGCAAATATGAAAGCCGCAAACACTGGATCTACACCAGTCTGGTCCAACTGGACACCGGAAGACAAGTAAGTCTTTTTAATCTTTATGTTCTTGTTTTGGCTGAAGAAAAACTCTCTTGCTGGGATTCCTTAAGAGAATTTATGCAAGACAACGTTTTGGATAATATCATCCTGGGGGGTGATCTGAACCTCACCCTTTCGGCCTCCGAGAGAAAGGGGGGCTCAAGAGTTAGGGATCAAGCAAGGGAATGGGTCGAGGACATAATGTCTCTCTGGGAGCTGGAGGATATAAAGCCAGCAAGAGGAAAGTTCACTTGGTCAAACAAGAGGGTGGGGCCAGGGCATATTGCAGCAAGGTTGGACAAATTCCTTGTCCAAAGATCCTTCCTCATCTTAGGGTTAAGTATAGACTCCGCTATCCTCCCTCACAGCGTGTCAGACCATAATCCAATCTCGTTAAGTATGACCTCTGATTTTAATATGGGGCCAATCCCCTTTCGCTTCAACCCAAGGTGGATCCAAGAAGAAGGCTACACGGCCCTGGTAACCAGAATTTGGAACGAACCCGTTTTAGGCTCTCCTTTTTACGTTTGGGAAGAAAAACTCCATAAATTAAAGAGGGCATTGAAAGCATGGGCCAAAACTTTGCCAAACCCCATCTCCAAACGCCTAGAAGCGCAACAACACTTAGAGGCATACCAGCTAGAAATTGAAAAGGTAGAACCCTCGGAAGAATCGCTGCAACAAGAGGCAAAGCTGCAAAAAGAATGGCACCAAGCCTGCAGAGAAGAAGAGAAACATTGGAAGCAGAAATCGAGATGCCTCTAGCTCGAAGCAGGGGACAAGAATACCGCCTATTTCCACAAGCAAGCAGAGGCCAGGAAGCAGTTCAAAACGGTGACAAAAATTCGCTCCCAGGGTCAGCCTATTACAGACTTCGAAGGCATCAAAGAAGCAGTGGTGCAAACTTTTGAAGCACTCTATACAGAGACCCATACAGAGGCAAGCGATCCAACCTCCTATCCTTTGAATCTGATCCAGTCAAAAATCCAAGAAGAGGTTAACAACAATTTAACAAGGGTAATAGACCAACATGAAATTAAAGAGGCCCTGGATCAATTGCATCTGGATAAAGCCCCCGGTCCTGATGGGTACACAGCCAGATTCTTCCAACATGGGTGGAATATAATTAAGTCTGATCTCATGAAGCTCATTAAAAAATCCCAAGCTTGTGCCAAAATTGGAGGAGGCACAAATTCTTCGTTCTTAGCTTTACTGCCAAAGGAAAAAGGAGCGTCCAGCTTTGATAGATTCCGACCGATCTCCCTATGCAACACCAGCTATAAGATTCTTACCAAGATGATAGCAAACAGACTTCAAGGCATTCTCCCTGCCATCATCCCAGAGAACCAAGGAGGATTTATAAAAGGAAGAAGCATAATGGACAATATCATTCTCGTTCAAGAAGCACTTCATTCAAGCCTACAACGGAAAGATAAAGGTATGATTGTCAAACTCGATCTCTCAAATGCTTTCGATAGAGTAAGGCACACGTTTTTGTTTCAAGTAATGGAATGCTTTGGGTTTGTGCCCTCCTTCATAAGCTGGATTAAGGCATGCATCTCAGGACTGTGGATAGCTCCTCTGGTCAATGGAAGAGCCACAAGGTTTTTCCAAGCCTCAAGAGGTCTCCGGCAAGGATGCCCTCTATCCCCTCTTTTGTATGCTATTCAGGCCTCTGTACTAAGTCTTCAATTAGAGTTTGGGCAGCTTCAGCAAAACCTTTCCGGAATGCGTATCGCAAAAAGGGTCAAGGACATAAATCACACTCAGTATGCGGATGATACGCTGCTCCTGGGAGGCGCAAGTACAACAGTTGCAAAAAAATTCAAGAAGGAACTGGACGTGTTCACAAACATTTATGGTAGTGTAATCAATATAGCCAAGAGTAAAATCTATGGCTGGAATGTAAATCCAAGAGAAACGCATGAGATATCGGGCATTCTTGGGATCACCGGAAGAACCAGCTGGGAAGATTTCACTTATTTAGGAGTCCCTATTACTAACACTGGATCCAAAATAGCAAGCTGGAATAAAATTATAGAAAAAATCAAAAACAAGATTCAGTCCTGGGGTGCCAATTGGTTAAATTTGGCAGGAAAACTAGTCCTCATCAAAGCAGCCCTTTCCAACATTTCAATTTATCAAAGCGCCCTTCTCTTAGCGCCAAGAACAGTTATCCAGAAAGTTGAGGTGATGATCAGACACTTCCTCTGGGAAGGAGGAAAGCAAATAGGTCGCAGACTTCATTTGGTAAAATGGGGAAAACTTACTAAATCATATCCAGAAGGGGGCCTTCAAATAAAAGACATGCAGAGGCAAAATATGGCTCTAGGAGCCAAAATCCTATGGAACCTCATCACAGGATCAATCAGCTAGAGCAAGCGAGCCCTCTGGAGGAAGTATTTCTGAGGGCCTAGAAAGAAATGTTTAAGTCGCCCCATTAGAGCAGCGAAAGGATCACCAATATTCAATTTATGTCAGAAAGCGCTACCAGTTTTTCTTCCACATACTACTTGGATCCCGAGGAATGGGAAAAGCATCAACATCTGGGAAGACTCGGTTCTTGGAGGAGCAACAATCTCAACTGGGATGGAGCTAAGGAATCTAAAAGAATGGATGCACCTCAATAATATCCACAGCCTCTGGGATATCTCGGCTTGGCAACATGATGAAACTCAGTCTTGGTCCGGGTGGGAGATCGCTTCACTGCCCCAGGACCTAGAAGCAGAGTGGAGTTGTCTCAAGGACGCATTACAAGGAAGAACTCCTCTCAGGAAGACAAATAAAGACAATATAGGCTGGGGTCCCAATGCGGGAACCTACACCTCAGCTAAGGGATATCGCCTCCTGGTCCCAAGCAATCAAGCGCAACAGGACTCGGCGGCCTGGAAGGCAATATGGGCAGTTAAAACCCTCCCAAAAGTGGACTTATTCGTCTGGACAGTAGCTCAAAATGGAGTTCTCTCAGGAGACAATATCAGGAAAAAAGGTTGGACAGGGCCAACAAGATGCCCTCTTTGCTGTCATGCCGAGGAGACAACAATTCATTTGTTGTTGGGCTGCCCCTTTGCCTCAGAAGTCTAGAATCTCACTCTTGGTTTAGGTGCTCTGCTCCCCTCCATTCCATAGGACTTTCATCTTTTGTTCACTAATTGGCCATCCCTGTGCCCTTTCAGGACATCAAACCAAGGCCATCTCACAGTGACTTGGAAAGCTCTGCCGAAGTTCATCCTCTGGAAGCTATGGTTGGAAAGGAACCACCGAGTCTTCAGAGAAGAGAAAAGAAATCCAGCATAGGTAGCGGTCAAAATCAAAAGCCTCTTCAGTGAGAGCGCGTGCTACTTCATAAAGACCTCCAATTCAAAGGCCTTGGGAACTGAAGAAGGACAGTGGATCCGCCAACTCGGGCTTCAGACCACAACCCCCAAAGGCCCTTCATCCACCTCGCCATGCAATTGGGAAATCAGATTGGACAAAACTGAACTGGAGGAATGGACACAGTCCCTAAACACCTGCATTCTTTCATTTGATGGTGCGTCTAAGGGCAACCCAGGGGAAGCTGGGGGAGGAGGAGTAATAAGGGACCCTGCTGGGAACTTAATCGCCAGGTATTCCTGGGGCCTTGGAACTAAATCAAATAATAAAGCCGAAGCTCTCGCCCTCTGGCAGGGTCTAACCCAAGCCATCTCCTTAGGAATTCAAAACTTAACCGTGATTGGGGACTCAAGGTTCCTAATTTAGGCTTTAAATCAAAACACTAGGATTTCGGATGTGCAGCTAAAGCACATCATTGAAAAAATTCGGCTTCTTAATCAAAGGTTCCATGCAATTCGCTGGTTCCATGTTCTACGGGGAAATAACACCCAGGCAAACGAGGAGGCCAACAAAGGAGTCTGTTTGGGGAAAAGCATTTTGATCCTTAATGGAGTTACAAAGGATTGGGGCATCCCGTAACGGAAGCATATCATGAGAAACCACAGGCTCGCGGTTCGTAATGAGGCCAGTTCAGACAAAAGGACAGTGAAATCTATGAATGACAGGGCGATCTTCAGAACAAGCAGTCGCTCCATAAGGTTAGCAGCTAGTCATCATTCCAAAATCGTCCACCTGCGCAGACAATCTAGCATGAAAAGGATAGCGCAGGGATACAAAAGCATGAGCACGGGAAGGTGGAGATCAAAGGAAGGCAGTCTGCGTATAGAAGAGCCAAGCCAAGACAGAATCTCGACAGCAAATAAAGGGTTTCAGGAGCACGCGATGGCTTCCAGTTCGGGCCCAAAGTCAACGGTGGATGTAAGACTTACGACACTGGAAGAGAAGATCGAAAATATGCAAGTGGTCATGGAAAACCTGAACGATTTCCTCCACAATCTGGATAGTGAAGCTGGACGAAGGATGGAGACCCTCGAGAATGATATCATCTACACATGCTCCGGCCTGAGTGAAGAGATCTGGAAGCTCAGGAAGGAGCTGGGAAAGATGAATCAAGATCACGAGGAAAGAATGAAGAATCTCGAACAGCAGATGGAACAACTCAACAAGGATCACGCAGAAGGGAAAACGCAATCCAAAGGGAAAGGGAAGGAGTAGCTCAGCAACATTCCTCTTTAATCATCTGGGGCAAGTTAGGAGCGTTATCAAAATAGTTGTGTTGCAGCCAGGTCTGGCTTCCAAGTGGCACGTAACAGTTAATATGGCTAGAAGTAATCCTCAGCTAGTCTAGCGGTAGTTCTACTTTGTAACAGCATTAGCGGTTTTCCGCAATCTATAATAAAAGCCCCATTACTCGCTTCTGTCAAAAAAAAAACTTCACCATCATATATGGGTAATTCGAATTTAACATCAAGTTTTAATAATGGAATTTCATTCTTATATTTATGAACATGTTTCTTTGCATTGGATTTAGAACTTGAACTTGAAGAATAAGGAGAAGAAGGAGGAATCTGAGGAGGATCCTCTCCCTCTTCACTTTTTCCCTTTGAAGGTTCACCCAAAATTGGTCTCTTTCGTTGCAAGTAATCCTTGTACAAAACTTTCATCATCTCTGACATAGCAAAGAAAGTTTTTCGAAACTCTTTCTCTTCCTGAGAAAGTCCCTCTTTCGATGCCATCTTCTCACTATGATAATTCCTCTTTCTCAATCTGATCAATGGATTCTCTGCAACAAGATCGCCTTCACCACGTTGTTGCTTTTCCCTGGTTAACATGCAAAACTCAAATCCAAACGTCACATAGCTCTGATACCACTTGATCCAAAAATATATTTTAATGACTATGTTTGAGTTATTATGCATGTGTTCATTAACAAATTAAGGAAGCTTAAAGAAAGAGGAAGAAGATATGAAAAATTATCATAGACACATAATCATGTACAAAACTGAAATGAAGCAATAAACAACAACAAACCTATTGAATTTTAAGCAGCTGCAAGATCCATTCTCTGGGAGGATGAAAAATACCCTAGATGAGATCTAGGGCCCCCAGTGCACTTGTGGGGTTCTTGGTCTAGGACCAAACAGTCAGAGACATGGAAAAGACCCTTGCAAGGGCCCATAGTAGAGGACTGGGGTTCTTGGTCTGGGACCAAGTAGTAAATATCCTTGAGAGGGACCCCAGTATATGACTGGGGTTCTTGGTCTGGGTCCAAGTAGTTACATCCCTGGATATGTCTAGGGCCCCTGGACTTGATCCAGGGTACCCATGTCTAAGGCATGGGTTGATCCTTGGTCTTGTACCTTGGTGGATAAGACCCTAGATATGTTCCGGGGCAACCTGGTCCTTGATCGGGTAGTTGTTGGTGTATGACCCTCTTTGAAGGCAAGCATGGCCACATGAGGGATGTAACCCATATCCAGTGATGATAAAGTTAAAAAGGTCACATTGATAATTATATGGACATGTGTAAACCTCCCCTAAACCCACCACCCTTGGTTTTTAGGCTTGAGTTTGTTTGGGGGTTTGTATTTTGTATTTTGGGGTTAATATAATAAATATTTAATTAATTTAAATTATAAATATATTTAATTAATATTTACATTATTTTTAGTTATATTTATTTTATCCTAACCCTTAACCAAAAGTATAAATAAGAAACCCTCCCCCTTCACTCTTACACACTCTCATAATTCCTCTTCCTCCTAAGTGTGGCAGATTTCTCTCTTGTAAGCCTGCGACCTCCTTTTCTACAGTTAGCAACAGTCAATGACTCTTTTAGTGGCAGCTTTCAGACCTCTCCTTGTGGCAGTTTTGTTCCAGGTTCTTGTTGATTTGATTTTTCTATTGTGCGAGTGTGGTGGGTGCCTTCCATTGGTGAGAACTCTTGTGTCGTTTCTCTATTTGAATACTATCAGCCAACCATCCTTCTTTCAGCCAACAAACCCTCTTCAACAGATAGTCATCCCCTACCTGAGCTTCTTATGAAGGTTGCGACATCCTAAGTAAGGTGGCTGAGCCATCCTTAAGGTAGTCATCCCTCTTCCTGGATGTTCTATTCATGCATGAGGGTTTGTGGGGTGTTCTTTTTGGTAAACTTGTGTGAAGTTCTGGTGGTGGTTTAACAGTCCTATAATTCTCTTTGAAAGAGATCTAACCCTTGAGGTAGATCCATGACTCTAGACTTTTTCTGAGCATATTATCAGTGGCTCTTCATCCCTTGTGTGAGGCATGAACTCCTTCAATGATCAGAGGTAAGACATCAAGAGGTAAGTTATTTTATGATTCAGATTAATTTGTTATTGTATAGATCTATGTGTTTCTAATTCTGTAATCCATCCTAGTTTAGATCTAACACAGTCTTATTTAGATCTGTTTGATTGATCTTGTTGGAATTAGAAATCTAATGGTTAAGTTTTCTATTGCATAGATCTGTCATCTATTTACTTAGATCTGTTATCTAGTTTCTCATATATGTTATCCATTGCTATATCTATTATCTCTTGCTTAGATCTGTTACCTAATTGTTCAGATCTGTTATCTATTGTTAGATCTTCTATCTACTTGCTTAGATCTGTTATCTAATGGTAAAAATGATCTATATTGCTTACTAAGAAAATTTTATGTCTGAATCTAATCATTGCTTATGAACATAATTCTAGATCTGATCATTGTGCACACTCAGAAATAATTTTATGGTTTAAGCCTACTTGTTGTTCACATTCTGACTTGTTATGATTTAACTATCTAGAATTCAATTGTTTACTTCTAAAGTTTGACTTAGTTAAGACCTTTGTTGTTCTATATAAAAGAATTTTAAAAGACAGTAATTTTCTTCTTTACTTCTCTAATTATAACAAAACCATAACACCAATGTGATAACGAAGTTCAACAATCTCGCCTACGTCTCCGGCCCTTTTTCTCAGTGGGTGAGGCTTTTTTATTTATATTCAAAGCTCAATAAGTACATCACAGTAGTGCCAAAAGGATACAATATTGATCTAGTCTTGTTCTCCCATATCTCTAGAACCCAACAGAAGAAACGACACTCAAAATGGATGATCGAAACTCCCAGAAATGGTCCACAAAGGTGTGCTCCTCAACAGCTTCCCTGTATAAAAATGGCTTTGGCTTTACATTCCTTCATCATAAACCATATATGAATATTCCTCAATGGCCTCAAGAAGGTTTGGTTTATATATATTTGGAGTTGGTTATCATCTCCCAACTTCCTCTCAAGATCTAGCCTCAAAACGAGCCCAATATCCCCCAAAAGTGGGCAAAAATCTCCAATTATAGGCATAAAATCCACTACTATATGGTTAAAAACTCACCTGTATAACCAAAAATAAAACATAACCCAAAGGGGTTGGGTGCACACTCCAAATTGAGGTCATATGGTGTATAGGTGGCCAATCTCCAGCCCAAAGGGATGTGTGTTGGCCCCTTTTTTGAAATCATTGGTCATATGTGTTATGGGGATAGGATTGCGCCCTTGAGGTGCACCTAAACCCTTGGTTCTAGCCTCGTGATATATGGTGGACAGGTGGATAAAAGGAGAGCTCTAGTGGTTAAGTGAAAGGATCCCATGCTCTATGCATTGTGGTCACAAGTAACAAATAAATCGTGGGTTGGGGTTTAGCCCCAACCCCCTTTCGCCCCATACACTTTATACATGGAAATATATAATATAAAGTGGTTTTTACACCCAAAACACACGTGTTCACGTGTTGCCCATTGGACCTCTCCAAAATCTTTTCTCTAGCAATGGGTCATGGGTTCAAATCTCATGAGCCCCAAAAAACTTTTAAACTACCATCCGGTGATAGGGTGCCACATGGAAGCCCATGTATGGGCCACATGGCACCTCTTTATTTTCATGAATAGTGCCACTTGTCAACTTTTGAGTGGATCTTCCCTCTGCCCAGTCAAACTGTTGTTGTGTTGCCACATGTCTCAATGCTACGTCAACATTGACTTTTCGTTTGTTGACCTGTTGACTTTTTACCTGTTTGAGAAAATGGTCAGAGTGTGATAAATCTCACATACAACATCTATTTGAGAAAGTAAATATATGGTCGAAATCAACGCGAAGAGACGATCACAATGGAATTGGTTTCATTCAATTTTGAGAACTTTCATTTTGAGCCTTTCTGGACCTGTGGCATCTCTTGGATCCAATTATGAATCACTAATGGATTCTTCCCATTTCTCTAAACACACTCCTCAATATCAACTTCTTAGACAAGTTTATATATTTCAAATTGGATGACTTTAAAAAAAATGAAGTTAAGTCTTTTTGGATTTTGGAAAAGTTGATGAAAACTCTTCCGATGTACATCAGAGGAGTTGATAGTAACTCCTCCAATGCATATCTAAGGAGTTCCCTCTAACATTTCTGATATAAATAAAGAAGCCTCACAACCTGACCCTTTGACAAGTTTTGTTCACAAAAGTTGTTTCCAACTCCTCTGATGCATCAGAGGAGTTCATATTAACTCCTTCGATGCATTGGAGGAGTTCCTGCCACCTCTTTCAATGAACTTCAACATACTTGGTATCTAGTCTCCTAATGTGTATCAGGGACTTTCCCACCAAGTCCCTTGATACACATCAGAGGACTTGGTGCCAACTCTTCTAATTTAAAACGCCCCACCTACTCACATTTATTGACCAAAATCACCCGAAGATTATAAATAAGAACTCACTTTCGAACCTTGATGTTTCATTAGATTTTGAAGGAGGTATATTTTCCCCAAGAATCAAATGCGGAGCTCCTCACCCTCAACCACTCAACATCTTGCATGTGTTGGACTCTCACTAGGTAAGCCCTAACTTTACCTTACACCCATTCTCTCGTTGATTAGAGTATTCTAAGGGTTATGGTTTCTTTTGTTTGTTTATTTGTTTGCCTAGTAACCCTAGTTCTCCCCAAGACATTTTCTATAAATTTTCTCCACCTTTTCCCATACCTTCCCCCTCTCTCACCCTCGGCTTCACCTCCTTCATGTTCACTTAGATTGTATTTTCAAAATCCATAGCTATAGGCTCACCCTTTCAAACCCACAATATCACTATGGCCTGTCCTCAATCCCGTCCTATCTTCCCTCCTTGACCCCTACCTTCTCAACTTCCACAAATCTAGACAACAAACTAAACCCACTGTATGGTATCTAGTCGAGCCAGACCCATTACCCATAACACTATCCCCCTTAACATTTTTTAATCCCCTCAAAAGTAGGAAGGATAAAACATCCCACAGTTGCAACTTTCAAACCCGCTTTGCAATTTAAAGCATGTTTCCCTCACACCGAGACTCAGTCCAAAATGGATACAAATTTCATGAGTGTTTTACAAATATTTCTTGTCCCATCGGGAGACTCCCATGAACTAGGTCGATAGCCATCGACAAAGTTTGAATAAACTCTCCCAAATTGATTTTGACTTTTCAAAATACTTCGTGCTATTCCCACCAATGTACTTAAGATTCCATCAATGACCATTCCATTAACTTCCTCGATGGTAATTAGAACCTTTGCTATTAACTCCTTTGATTCACCAAGTTACTCATCAATACATTCTACAAGAGCTTCCCTGAATTTCTCTCTAACCTTTCAGAACACTTCTATCCAACTCTTCCAATATATCGGAGGAGTTCGTATCAACTCCTCTGATATATTGGATGAGTTAAAGATAACTTCAATGATTCTCTCGATCCCTCACCTTCATTGGCTACCTCCTCATCAATTGAACCAATGTACGCTAATCATATTAGAGCCTTTCATACTAACTTTGTCGATGGCTTTCAGAGCATTTGAAAATAACTCTTCTGATAGTCATCGGAGTAGTTCATAAGAACTGCTCATTTTGAATTTTGATCATCTTTAAAGCCATTTTCTTCTATAACTTACACTAGATTTCTCACCATGCCTACTATCATTCTGTCATATTCATATGAATATATTCCACCCAACATCATCTCAAACGAATCCTTGGGTATTTAAAGATACTTAAATAGATTAAATTTGATGTTGGTTATGATTTTGTATTCATATTGATCCCATATTTTCTTTTCAAGTTCTGGCATGTCCTTGAGGAAGAAATCAACTAGCAAAGCACTAGCCACCAAGGCCTCTAGAAGTGTGTTACACATTATTTTCGTCATCCCTATGATCATTAATGATGTAATCCTATCTATTGCCTTTAGAGGGGTCACAGTGGCCTAAGTTCCTGAAGAGAGAAGGAAGAAGAACTTTTCCTGAGAAAAGAAGTTGCATTTTCCTATGTAAAAACCTTATAAAGAGAAATTTCCGCAGGTT
>ML777062.1:277484-292147 GCA_009831015.1 Picea engelmannii | reverse complement strand
TCCCCCCCCCCCCCCCCCTTCTATCTTTTTCCTTGAATGTTTCTGTTGATTTTAGACTGTGAATCCATTTACCCAATATTGGCACCTGGTCTACTGTTCTTCCCGCCTCAAAGGGAAGCGGGATCCCTAGTTGGAGCCTATGTTGGAGCCACCCTTTTTTTTTACCTTCCGAAAATTTTTTCAATTTTTTGAAACTTGAAATCTAAGATTGATTTTCTTGTTCCTTCCGTGATCTTAAAACTCTGAAATCTTGTCGCCTGGACATAAATGTTTTCTACTTTCAAAACAAATCCATTTTCGCGAGTATGTCCACTCTTTTGTTTTATTTCGGGGTCTCGTAGGTTGAATACTTTAAATCTTGAGTCCACACGTCCCAAGTCACGAAACGGCGAAATCGTTTTCAATTTCCGCCCAAGACATTAACTAGGGTAAATCTTGTAGCTCATGAGTGGACGTTGTCGGGAGTTCGCGTCTCGGCATTCGTCAAACCCAAGTTTCTATTCTTACAACCCCGAGAGCCGCGAATGCAATAATTCATGCGATAACCTTGGTCGAGGATAAAGGGTCAAAAAACTAACCATGGTTAAATTTGGTACTCGAAATTTCGCCACTCGTCACTTTATTTCATAAAGTTAAGGCGTCTGAAATCCCGACTCACGAGGTTGCGACATGATTATGGAAATATTAATTAGTAACCTAATCTAATATTTTCTTCCCGTGTTTTGAGCCTTAATTATCGCCACATCGCGGTATCGTGACTCGGCATACCATTCTCCCAAAAATTTGTCTTCGAACTTCTGAGTCGCGATATGATGAATAAATTAATTATGCAATTAATGAAGCTCCAAATCATGATTACTATTAATTGAATCCAAGTCAGCCCTCGCAGTCTCGCGAGTTGAAGAGTCAAAATGTTAAAAGAAAATTCACGATGAAGCGAACAACGAGAAAATTATTTAAGTTGCTAAGATTTGAAATTTTAAAATAAAACGAGATGCGTCCCGTCCCGCGCATCGAGGTTTGCGCATTTCCCAAAATACCTGCTTGCTCTCCATACCCCGACTGCCTGTCAAGACGCCGAACATTGATGACATTAATGAAGAATTAGGGTAAATCCACGAATAAACAAGATCCGATTTACGCAATAAATTTTTTCTAATTGCGATTTGACAGACTTAATTCGAATTGTACAGAGTTTTCAAATATATACGGGAGTTTCATTTTATTTTTAAATTTCTCATAAGCACACGGAGCTCACCTTTCTCCTAGTGAACTAATCTCTGCATGTATACACAGGTCTATCGCAGAAGAGCAAAAACACAGGTTTCAGACATGGCTCCAAGGAGAGCAGCGAAGGAAAATATCGAGGTTGCAGGGCAAGGCCCGGATAATGTCTCCGACACTTCGCCCAGGAGCGATGGTTTAGTCCCTAGCTGGTCGTCCGTTTCAGATATTCTACAATCTGAGTTGGTAAATTACTCAGACTCCGATGACAATGATAACGAAAAGGATGACCTGAACACTAAATAAAAGATAGTTTTTCAGTCTGGAATGCACCGGGTTGCAACCAAACCACGGTTGTTGCCATATTACGACATGATCCGATGGGCGTTGGACCACATAGACCTACCCACCAGAACTATCCTAAATGATCAACGGGTCACGGTTGGGACTTTTAGACCAGAGCATATCCAAACTATGTACAAGCTCCCAACAACATCTGAATACACATATAACGCTGAATTCCTGGAGGGATTCAAAAACAAGGAATGCACTGAGTTTGACAAAACCATGACCGGTTTGATAAAAGATTGGGTTTTGCGCTCTGCGAAATTCAGAGTAAATGACCAGGGCATCTATTCAATTGCTTCACTGGAGCCACAGTATATGTATGTGGCGATGATGACGTGCCGACTGTTTGGAAAGGAGGATACATCACATTTCTACGTTGCCTGGGTACCTCTCATATTTCGGGTAGCAGAAGGTTGCTCATTTAATTGGGCGAAGATACTCTCAGACAGTCTTTTCAACCGGGTCACCGATTACCGAGAGAAGAAAGAAAGTGGAAGACCATCCTCTTTTTTCATGTCTGCGTATATCATGGACGCGATATGTTCTATGACTCCATTCCCTTTGATGAACTGGGCTTGGAGTCCAGCCCAAGAAAATCCTGTACACGAGTATCACGACAAACTGTGGGAAGGTAAAGCAGACAAATTTATTTATGAAGTTTTCAACTGGGTGATGGTGCCCTTGCACATCGCCATTTTTGGTCGTTCACCACCTCGCATCTCAGATAGCATTGTTGCAAATCTGAGTGGCATCGCGGACTGGTATGTAGAGGCAGAGCTTTCCTACTTCAGAGTGGTCGGAGCTGCTCTTCCCCCTCTTGTGCTACCAATGTTCATCCCCGACAAGCTGGCATGTCACGATATTTCCCGACAAACATTGATCGGCGGAGTAAGTAAAGAGCTCAAAGCATCATCGAAGAAGGTATGGCCGTTTTTCCCCATTCGACTAAATTCTTATTCTTTATTGGATTTTGGACATGCTAAAGTTGAGGCTGCAACCTTAGAAGACTTGAGTTTGGTCTCTATTGAGTATAAAAAGCATGATCCTCAGAAAGTTGTCAGCACCCATTTGTCAAATTGTGGGTTGAAGAAGTTTGAACACGAGTTTTCACCCTCGGATGATATTTTCCGAGGGGCGATCTCCTATGGGGAAGTGCTAGTTCGGATCAGATCTTTAGCACCCGAGGACATGGCCTCTGTTTTAAAGTTTCAAGAGCATAGAAAAAGATGTCTCCCCGTTGTGCTGGGAGGTTTGGGTCTTTCCGAGGAAAAAGGGAAGGATACTGAAAGTCCTGAGAGGCAAATTTTTAACCCCGAAAAACATCAGGAAGGGGAGCATGAGAATAATCCCGAAACAGAACAAGAGACTACAGACCCGCCCAAGGAACATATCCCAGAGGTGGAAGTAAGAAACAAAGACCCGCCAGAAACTCAGAATCCAGAGATTGAGACGATGACCTCTGATCCTCCGAAGGAGCAGGACTCACTCGTTACACCAGGAAAGGCGGCGAAGCAAATCGGGGAACCCATCACTTCTGTCACCCCTTTGCAATCAATGTAAGGGAATATAGAAGAGGGATGGATTTTTGGTGAGGAGCTAATGCCTATCAGAGCGGAAGAGATTCCCCCAAATGAGTTCTTTTTTGACAAAAAGAGGAAAGCAGTTGTGAAAAGGGATTTCTACCAGGATGAAGGATCAACAGCTAAAAAATTCAAAGTGATGACAGATGGGAAGAATAAAAAGAGTGAGGAATTCACCACAGAGATCGCTGGGACGCTAGGAGCGTATGCGTCGAAAAATCAATTCTCGGTCGGGATGTTGAAAAATCATCTCAAAAGAAAAAATTGTCTGATCAAGACACTCGAAGCCCGAGTAGCTTCGATCGCAGAAAGCGCTAAGAGTCAGGCGAGTGGAGAAATAGAACTAGCCTGATTAGCTGATCAAAAGGAAATTGAAGTCCTCAAAACCAAGTTGGAACAAGCGAATTCAGTGATCCGAGATGGTCGGGTACAGGCAAGTCAGCAGAGGAGTATGGTCACAGGGTTACAGGCTCAGTTAGAGGTTGCTAAAAGAAAAATGATCTTCGTCGAGGGGTTTAAATCCCGAGCGATTGATATCAGGGGTAGGATCTCTTCTGTACAACAAAGTCTGTTAGACAAAGTGGGGGTGATCCGAGAAGATTGCGTGTTAATGCATCATATTTCAGAAAATTTGACTGTCAAAGAAAGGAACGCAGAGGTTGCTCGGGTCACTTTTCAATAGGTGGTGATAGCTACCAACAACAGTTTTTTGATAGATTCTCCAGGACTCACCATCGCTGAACAAACAAGAGGTAATATTTTGTTAAAGGATTGGGAACATAATATTACCTTAAGCAAGGAACAGGCTCAAAAAGTAACCACTTCATTACAAGAAGCCTTCAATACCATAGATGGCAAGATGCTAGGAATGGAGAATGAAGGTGACTTAGAGACGCTAAGGCAAATGAATATAGATCAGATCTCCCTCGATCTAAAGGAAAAGAATGAAAGAGATTCGGTGTATATCTCTAAGGTGGACAGGGTAGATATGGCTCAAGTTGATAAACATTTGATTCAACCGAGCGCAGAACTCAGTGCTCTTCACATCATTGACGCACAAATAGGTGATAAACTTCCACAGTTGGCTCGAGAGTTCTATTTCACCGAGGCCAGCTGTCAAGCAGAGCCTTCACAACTTGTATCCCAGTTCATGGACAAATGTATCATATGTACCGAATCCACGCAAAGACAAGCACCTGGTACCTTTTGAAAATAGAGTAGAAGAGATGGAGTGATTTCTCTCCTCCCAGCTGTCAAAGAAGAGCCTTCACAGCTTGTATCCCAGTTTGTGGACAAATGTATCATATGCACCGAATCACGCGAAGGCAAGCACCTGGCACTTTTTGAAAATAGAGTAGGAGGGAAATTTTGTATAAATAGATCACAAAAAGAAGAGCACAAGGATGGACCTTTTGGGTACTGATTTGTAAATAGAGTTTTGGCATTAAGAAGTTAATACAAGCAAATTTGAAGATTCCTGATTCCGTCCCGACTATATTACAAGTTTGTTTTCTTTATGTTTCATGTTTCTTTTTATTTCACTTCTCATAATTGATGTGTATCACTATACTTTATTATGACCACTACTATAGCGAAGGGATTTCACCTTTCTATAATTGGTTATTATATTTCCTCTGCACCAGCTATCAGCGGGTGTAAGACCAATTTGCATTTACAAAATTATATGTTTATTTACACTGTGTCGGTTATTTCCATACTAATATCTTCTTCTGTGTATGTGTGAGTTTTTCTATTAACAGGAACCTTACGTATCTGCAGCTTAATGTTTTTCTTTCATACTCATATTTTTATTAAAAATAATACTGTTACGGGAAAGGGCCTTCTGTTTGCATTTCTATTTTATTCTTAAAGTTAAAATTTCTCTTTCTTAAACCAAATTGAAACAACGTTAAAATCTCTCCCTAAATCATTTCCATACTGGTACTGTTCCTCAAATGACTGTCCCTGTAGCAACTCAACCTAATATTCAACCCAGTCTCTCTAATCAAAATCATATCACTTTAAATCTCTTTGACACAATCCTTAAAGCTGCTAACACCCGAGAGGAATTAGAACGTTCATGGGCATCCATTGAACAAAATATTACTACCCAGGAACATTTGGAAGCTAGACAACAAGAACGTAGAAATCCTCATTAGTTTCCAATACCGAAGGTTAGTGTAATCCTTTATCAACCTTTAGTATACTTTCGGATGCCTTGACACTGTACTTTAAAGACTTAAGTACAGACTCAGGAACAACAATAGCTTTGGAGGATGTCAATTTGGTTGACATCGAATTTAAAATCCACAACCCACACAAAATTGTAGAAAACCACCTGGCCCAATACAACCTAAAGAGATATGTGCATGAAAAATCCCCACATGATGAAATATTCAGGGGAGTCAGATCTTATGAGGAAGTATTGAACAAAGTCCAAACCATGTCCCCAGATCAACATGTCAGTTTACTCAATTTTCAAAGACATAGATGAAACAACTTGCTGAAATACTACAGGGAGAATCGACAGCTACTTTTCCTACACAGGAAACTGTACCCCCAGGTTTTGAAGCAAAGAACTCTGGTAAACAGGATACTGAGGAAAACCAAAAGAACACTGAAGTTTCAATGAAGGAATTGAAAGCTTCATTATCAAGTCCATTAGGCCCTCAAGTAATGGCTCATCTCGAAGCTTTTCTAAAGCAAGGCCAGGATACATCTCCTACACTAGCCACATATGTTGCCCATACTAATGAGAAACAACCATCCACAGAGATAGGTACCCCTATTACTTCATTGACACTATTGCAGTCAATTTTTGGGAATCTTGGTTCTGAAGTCATTTATGTGGGTGATCTTACCCCAATATTTCCCGAAGAGATTCCCCCTTCAAACTTCTTCTTCAACAAGAAACGAAGGTCCATCGTCAAATGAGAAACACATCAGAAATATGGAGCAATATTCTAAAGGAAAATAATGGTGTACGATGGAAAGAAATGAGATGATACACAATTTGAAAAGGAAGTTGCAGGTTCGTTGGGCGCTTTCGCCACTGCTAATCAATCTTCTGTGGAAAATTTGGTCGAACAACTACAATAGAAGTCCATGATGGTAGAGAAACCTCAAAATCAAATACACACAACTGATCAAACTATCCAGAACATAATGAGTCGAGACTTCGAGCAGATCAGAGAATATGGTAAGCAAAAAATTCAACAACTCCAGGCCAAATTTGATGAGCTCCAAAGGAATTCACGATTCAATCAAGGACTGATCACCCAACATGTTGAATTAATAAAACAATTGCAAGCTAGATTAGATTTGACCGAAGGTACCTTAGTGGATATCTCGACCTTCCAGATTCAAGCACTGGAAATAAATGAAAAACTGGAAAATTCTCAATAAGATCTTTTTATGAAAGTTGATGCCATCCACAGTTGCTACCAGGCAGTAGATCTTTCCCTGAAATACATCTACATCAAAGAAAGAGAAACTTGCTCAGCTCGAGTTAAGTTTCAAGAGGTCGTCTTGATTTTACCAAAGGATGATGTCTCATATGTTCATCGACTTTCTCTTTCGGAACAGATAAAAGGTGATATGGCTTTAAAGGCCCGGGAAAAAAATCTAGAAGAAAGAAAAAGACTTGCCAGAGAGGTAAATGAATCTTTTCTAGAAGCGTTGGCATCACTAGACAAAGGACTAATTGATTTTGAAGGAAATGCTATTTCTAAATCCCTGGGTTAAATTGATATAGCAAAGAACCAATATAATTCTAGAACAAGAAAAGAAGAAGCTCTGATGGGCATCCAGAAGATGGACCAGATTGATCTCCTTCAAATAAATAAATGGACAGTAAACCCAAGCTTACAGTTTTAGGTCATATCTCAAGGAGAGAAAAGGATACAAGAAAAGTTGCCTCAGCTAGAGAGGAAGTTATACACTTTTGAGGTGAAGGAAGCAACTGAGCCTTCAAGGTTAGTGGTGCAATTATTGAGTAAATTCATCCAATGTGTTGAATATGGGAAAACAAGCACATCCAGAAACAAATAAGGGAACATGCACATGCTATTCACATATTTGAGGGATAGATGGCAGCAAACAAAAAAGGCCAGAAATGTATGCCAAATCATAAAGAAGATTAGATGACGGTTGTATCCAGGCTAAAGAATTGGGAAAAGAAACGTCCCTACCAGCAGATGAAGAGAAACAGGAGAACGCTAGTGGAGCTCTTCAGATTTTACATTTTATTGCCTTATTAAAAATATTTGCTATTTTTAATTATAAGAAGTCCAACTGTTTTGAGTTGAGACAGTTTGTGTAAATACATATATTAAAGACCTATCAAAGGTTTCTTCTTGTCAATTGTAATAGAGAAAACTCTGCATATTGAGTATTAATACAAGTGCAGAGAGAGATTCCAAATTTTGTTTAGTTTGGTTTACGTGTTTCTTTTTTTTTCCATATCTCGGCATTTCTTTATGCATTCCTTGATAAATGTTTGATTTCAATTTAGTACAACAACTACTGTAATTGTATTTCATCAGTAATTTTTTAATTAAGAAGTTTTTCCTCTGCATTTATTGTGAGTAAATCAAGACCTGCAAACTATGTGGATTACTGTATATTATACTTTATTCAAGGTTACACTATCTATTTTTGTCCACTACAACAAGGTGAGATTCTTCAGCAATTGATGCCTTTCTTTGTTTTACAGTTTTATAGTTTTCTCTCACATCATTCGATATTACAATTTTGACTCAGACATGAAATACAACCTCTATGTTGCCATACTGTTAATTTCATTTAAGGGTTTTTCTCATATAACTAAGGTAGAAAAAGAACTTAAAAAAAAAACACTCTCTTTAAACGTTCCTGATGCATGAAATTACTCTTTGAGCCTTACATTTAATCTCAGGAACAACATATTTTTTGCACCGTTGCTGGGGACAAAGAAACAAAGTTATTTTTCCTTGGGAAAATGACAAGGTAAGATTCTATCTTTGATAGTGAACAAAGATTGAATACACAAGTAAGGATTATTTTTATCTTTCACTTGGCGACTCCAACTTAGATAAACTAGCATTCGATCGAAAGAATACCAGAAATAATCCAGACGATAAGAAGACCACACCTGTATCAGATCCCGAAAGGTTGTTGAAACCAAAGGGATACCTCAAATCGACTACGACATCAGCAGGTAAAGTATACCAACCCAAAGTTACATAGGTAAATGCTAAGGTTTCAATTGAAGAGATAACCCCCAAAGTGAGTTTTAAACAAGTACCTTCTGCGGAGCCACCAACTAGTAAACCTGAGGCTAAGCTTGAGAAACTAGAAACAATTATACCCAATATTAAGGTCGAGATTTACTTGATTGATAATCCTACCAATATGAACAAAAGATCCATCTCTATACCTTTTGTTGTTGACATTTCATTGATTCCATCCTTGCCTGAAGTAAGGATTTCAATTCCTCAAAACTCTGAAGAATATTCCATGTACCTTGATTCAACCCCTATTGGTTCTCCTATATATGTATCTTGTAAATCTGACGAAACCAATCCACATTTCCACTTTCCTCCTCTACTAGAATTTTCATCTCCTAACGACCTTTTTCTGGAATTTACTTCACCATATCCAGAATAAGTTAAAAGGTCATCACTTTGGTCCCTCGAATTTTTTGAAAACCCTCTTTTTTTCCAAAGTCTATCCCCTAGACTTCCAATGTTTGTTGCTAGAGGAGGTGGTGTCATAGGTGGAGGAGCAAGTGGACAAGGTCAAGGATAACCTGCACCCCCTAGAATTTTTGCTAAGTTGGTTTCTAGATATGCTCCCTTGGTCCTCCCTGCCTTCCTTCATGATTTGACCAAAAATTATATGTAGAACTTACCGAAATTTATGGGAGAAGGAGATTCAACTGCAACCGAGCACATAGCCTTTTTCGATCAGTTTGCTGATATCCTTGGAATTGAGAATGAAGATGTTTACTCAAGGATTTTAGTACAAACTTGTGAAGGAAAAGTGAGAACATGGTTCCAAGGGCTCCCGGTAGGTTCCATAAGGTCATATGATGATCTAGAAAATGCTTTTCTGAGACAGTGGGGAGAGAAGAAGGACCATCTCTATTATTTGATTGAATTCAGGGCTTTAAGAAAAAGGAATTCTGAGTTGGTTTTGGAATTTACTCAGAGGTTCAATAAACTGTACAACAAAACCCCAGCTGAGGTCAAACCCTCTCAACCCGCTGAAAAGGTAACTTTTGCAGGAGCTTTCAAACATGCCTTTGCTCTCCTCTTAAGAGAAAGAATATCTTCCACTCTAGAAAGGATGCAGGATGATGCCATATAAATCAAATATAATATGATGGCATCAGGGAAATTAAAAACTAAGTTTGAAACGAGAACCAAAGAACCTAGACATTTCAAAGAACAAGTTGGACCCTCCGGATCTGGAAAATCTGCTGAAGAAAATATGGATGAGATGGATAATATAATTAAAGATATATGAAACAAGATATCCAGGATGGAATTGGATTAAGCCAAACCAGATACCTTCACTATAATTCAGTTCAGGAGAAATCCTAGCCCCTAGACACAACAGAGACAAGTGAAAAATGAAGATAAAAAAATCCAAGCTCCTTTTAAAACTAAAATTTTTATGCAAACAGATGACATGCAAAATTATGAGGAGTTAGAAGAGGATCTAAACAACCTTAGTGATTACGACCAGGAACCTCATTTAACTAGACAGAATTATGAAAAGTCTCTAGACCTAGAACCCATGTTTAATAATGAGGAAAGTATAAATAATCTGGGAGAGTCTCCATATCAAGGAATTGCCGACTCCATAATGGACGAACTTCAACATAAGTACAATTTAAGGCCCAAAGAAAAAAATCCTACAAGTGTTCCACCGAAAAATATTTTATCGACAAATAAAGTGAATGAGGCAGTTGTTACTAAACCGATAGTTGAAACACAAGTTTCCCGAACAAAAGCAGTTGAAATGAGGGCAACACAAACTAAGAAAAAAGAGAATATTGAAGCACAATCTACAACCAGAGAAATAAAAAAAACAACTAGAGGTTTCAGTTTAGAAAATGAACTAAATAAAATTAAAATCCCCATGCCCCTGATTGAGCTTGCCAAGAATCCAATTTATAAAAAACAGATTGCCAAAATGATCATTTTTTTTTATGTTGAAATTCACGCAGATGTTATCAATCTACAAGATGAAATACCTATGATTATGTTTGGTCCGCACATAAAAAATAATAAGGATTTTTTTTCTCTGTTTTATATTACATTAACTATGCATGACCACTTACTTCAAAATTGCATGTTAGATTCTGGGGCCTCTCATAATTTAATGCCTAAAATTATCATGGAAAAATTGGGCCTCGAGATTACTAGACCTTATCGAAACTTTTATTCATTTGATTTTAGAAAAGTTAAGTGTCTTGGCATGAACAAAGATTTGGTATTAAATCTTGCACGGATCCTTGTAAAGAGTATATGTATGGATGTAGTCGTTGTTGACATCCCTTCCAAGTATGGCATGCTTTTATCCAGGTCTTGGGGCACCAAATTAGGAGGATCACTTCAGTTGGACATGAATTAAGCTACGATCTTGATTTTTGGTGGTGTTGGCCCTTGGTTCTAGAAGAAAGTGAGGATTAAGGAAGAAAGGATGAAATGCGAACTACGCGGAAGACCAGTGACTGATACTAGGTCGAAGTGAGAAGAAGAGTAGAAAAGAAAGATCAAAGTAAGAGAAAGAAAGTCATTGGACAAGGAGACCGAGGGCGATATATCAGCAAGGAATACAGATCGTGGACATTTCAGCAAGTAGAAAAATCCACCGATAGATTCTTCGAGAGAACCGCGAGAGAAAAAAGGAAAGATAGGTTGACGAAGCCCTGAAAACATAGGTCAAGTTGACCTATGGTTTTAGACACCTGGGGTTTTTGTATCAAGGGTTTTGGAACTTAGGTTTTGGCCTAAGGCGGTCGGTAAGCTATTGTAATGTATAAATAAAGGTCAAGAGGACCTGATATGGGTTCGATGTGTGATGATGAGTGATTGTTGTTATTACTGAGAGGGAAGTATTATGTTGAGAGAGCATTCTGTATTGTAAGATCTTCAGTTAGGTGAAAATATCAACCCTGCAACTGGGTTCTCAGGGAAGGGAGAAGAGAGAAAGAGAGAATATATGTTAGCTAAGAACACAGATAGGACTGTATGCTTTCACTTAATATATTATAAAGCACATTTCTATGGATGTATCCCTAGGGAGAGGGTGAACCACGTACATCTAGTTGTTGTGTGTGATTGATGTTGTGTTCTTTATCCCTTTGATATATGGTTGTTACATTATTGTGTTAGATCTTATACATAAATGTGTGAAGTAGGTCTAAGCCGGTAACTGATATCTAGATGTTGTATTGTTGTTTTATTGGATCCACTTTATGTTTCCTCTGGTTGTAGACATTTGTGTCCTGCAACCCCCTATAGCTACTTCGGGTGAGACTGCATCTTCTTCGCAGGTGTTTCCGAAAGGGCCAGTAGTTAGGGATTGTTGGTGTGCCATTAGAGTTGAACCATGGGTCTTCCCTTGTGCCAACAAATGGTTCTGTTTTCGGAACTAGGATCTTCTTAAGGGAATGTCAAGGTGGTTTCCATCGAAGACAGATATTTAGAAGTGGATATAAGTACAAGAAAAGGACTTCGCAGAAGCCCAGAAAAAGAACCCTAAGCTTAGCACTGAGGACTGGTTGCGAAGGTGTATCTTTACTGATATACACGATATTTTCTTTGGAGGGAATCATAAGGAGCTATACGAGTGGTTAGCCAGGTTAGTGTTAGACAACCGAGAGAGGGGGGTGAATCAGTTGTTTCCGTGATTACACATTTATGGTTATTTTAAACTCTTTGTAGAGACACTAAATGATGATCACAATAATCTATGGAAATAAACAATGGTACTTTCAACATCATTCACATATGTGAGAAATATAGAGACAGATATTTCCTGAGGAAACCCATGCAGGGTAAAAACCTCTTTTTCTTTATATGATAAGTAATGGTTACAATCTTTACAATATAATACATATGAACACCAACTCATAATGAGGATACAACCTTAGTTTTACAAGATGCAACTTGCTGAGAGCACCAACTCTCTGTTTTCTCTAGCACCCACTAGAAGGAAGCACCAACTCCCTGGTTTCTCTAGCACCAACTAGAAGGAAGCACCAACTCCCTGGTTTCTCTAGCACCAACTAGAAGGAAGCGCCAACTCCCTGTGTTCAAGCACCCACCTGAACCTTTGAGGACACCAGTCCTCCCTAGATCCTCCCAACCACCCTGAAATATAAATTTTTGCTACTGAAATTTATTACAGTGATATGATGTTCAATAGTGGCTTACCCGACTTATCACTGTTCTGTTGCATTTCGTTGTTCTGTCTGCCTCATTGCCTTTTTGCTCACATCACTTTCTCTGTTTGTTCTTCTGCTATTTATGCTCTATACGCCATGTCCATTCACTGCACAGTTCCACTTTTGTGTTGTTTAGCTGCTGCACTCTCCTCCTTCTTCACACATGAATCACCTACACCAACAACAATCACAACAAACTCCTATAGCAACAGCAACAACAACCTTCTCTTCTCTGTACTATGTATTTATAGCTTTTGTGCACCTTGTGCATGCAATTCTTGCAATGCCTCTGCATGTTGACTCCGTGCCGTTATCCTCCACCTCTCGAGTGTTCTGTCTGATCATCATCGTGACTCTTCAGATTCTCTGGTGGTTCTCCCCGCGTGTCCAACATCACTGTGTTTTATACTGAGATTCCTCATCCTTTCTGGCAGTTTGAGACTCTTCGTCTTCTCTGTGACAGTCGAACTCACCTTCTCTGTTTCAGTTACAGGCCTCAATGCTCATCAACTGTCAATCGCCTCCACGAACATCTTCATTCCTCTCAGTGACTCTTCACCTCCTCTGTCAGTCATCCCGAAGTGTCTTCGCATCCTCTGGTAGAAACCATCAATGGTTGCTAGCAGTTTCACTGTGTCGTGCAACAGTAGCCCTCAGATCTCGTTCAGGTTAATCTACGTCATTGGATGAGCTTTATTAATTTTGCCTTTAAATCGGGTTTCGGCATTTTGGCATTTGTGTTCTTGCCTCTCGAAGTCGCGATCCCTGAAAATCCGATATGGATCTTATCTGGACTGACTCCTTCTCTTCCCGTGACCAAGGGTTGTGACCACAGCCTTATGCATAAGGCTCTTTCGCGATTTTGCATATTGCAAATTCGTAATTCAAGTTACTTTGTTTCTTTTGTCTCTCCATATTGCAATTCGCGAAACTCCGACACAGAGTTGAACCAACAGTCCAGATATGAACTTGTTTCAACGACTACGATTGGATCACGATATCGCATATCATGAAATCGGGATTCTTATTGTATTTGTTTCTTTTCCTCTTGATATCGCGATTCGTGAAACTCCGACACGAGCTATAATCAACGGTCTATATTCATTCTCGATTCAATGGCTACGATTGCATCACGATATTGCATATCGCGAAATCGACATTCTTTTTTTCAAGTGTTTTTGTCACTTCAAAGTCCCGATACCCGACACTCCATAAAGAGATCATATCAACGGTTCAGGTCACTTCTTAACTTTAACGGCTGCGATTAATTCATGATTTCGCATATCGCGAAATCGGGGTTTCTGTAGTCAATAATCTTTGTCATGTCCAACTCCCGATCTTCGAAACTCTGACAAGGACTGGGATCAACGGTCCATATTTGTCCTCGATCCAACGGTCGAGATTATATCGGGGTATCGCATATCGCGATTTCGCGAGTCCTATGATTATTATTCTTTGAATTCTTCAACTCGCGATCCTCGAAACCCTGATAGGGAGTCGGATCAACGGTCCACATAACCCCTTGAGATGGACGGTCCTCCTGCTTTCGAGATTTTGTGAGCCCATTTTCTCCTTGCACTTTAAACACCATGCAGGTTTTCCTCGATCCAACGGTGGTCAGATCCTGCGCTCAGATCTAACGCCTGAGATCTATCCTCCTCTTCAGCACACACTCTTCTTGTTTTTATTCAGATATGATGGCCCTCATGCTGTCAGAATTTTGGATGGGATCCAACGATCAACGATGCTTCTCCTCCAAGATTACACATCCTTCTTACTTGGAAGAATTTCGACTCTGTGCTAATTTCTCCTGAGCCTGCGTTGTTCCTATTTGTCCATCAATTCACATTCTGATCCTTCCATATTCACTATTGTACTTGCCATCAATGACAAGAATACACTACCTGTTAAGCATTTTCCAACAATCTTCCCCTTTGGCATTGATGGCAACTAAGGCACCCAAATTCTTTTCTCCCCCTTTGACATCAATGTCAAAGAAGAGACATGCTCCCCCTGAGCTATTGCAGTAATTTTAGGAGGCATTAGATAATCAAACAATACAAATCTCCCCC